>JAQJVL010000031.1:4213315-4450815 GCA_035578905.1 Stictocephala bisonia
TTCAACCTTAGAAAGAGTAACTTTTCAGTTAATTACGTTCGTCACGTCTTATACTGTCTTTATATCTAATTTTCCCATATAACTTATGTATAAAACGTACAGTCATAAAAAATTAAATGTTTTGTCTATCATGAAACAAAAAAGTTATATTTAATGTTAATATCAGCTATATGACAATTTAAATTGACCTTTTAGTATGTTTCTCTAAAATAATTTAGATTATATTCAAATTATTGTCATTTTTTTATTAAGATTTTACTTGCTGTGCATTGATAAAAACAAAAGTAAACGAACCACTTTTACATAAAAATATGTAAGGATTGATAATGTACGAAACCCCTGTTTGCAATACCATTAACTAAATAGAGTGAAACGTACTACCAACCGGCATTACCGAGTATGAAGGTGGAGGTAACTCAAGCTGAAGGGCTCACTGTACTGTCAGGTGAAGCGTGCATGAGTTTCCCCTATTACTTGTTTATAAAGACATTTTAGAATGAGAATTAGGTAGGATGAAACACCTGCCAAGCAACATCAACTAATCTCCATTTAACTGTGCCTGTGGTTGATGTATAACTAACATAGTTATACCACGCTGTATAACTAGGTCGGTACATGTACTGTAACAAACTCAACTGTTGTTGTTTGACAGACACAATGTACTATAACAACAGCTGTAACATAACACAACGTCTGAGTCTGCTGGTAACGTTTGCATAATGCAACTATTTAAATCGCATGATCGTGTTAATTGAACATTTCAAACGATTTTCAATTAAGAATTGCAAATAACTTACTGATAAACCTGTTTAGATTTTTAAATGTATACTCGTAATTATTGCGTCATATCATAATAATAAATAAACTTCCATTTATTTTTGTTCTAACTTATAAACAAGTACACCATTTAGAGTATGAATGAAACTGGAAATTATTTAGTATAGTACACATTTTTACTATAAAGTAGTTTACTAAAACATTTTACCAGTTAACTCTAATATGATTTACCTTAAAAGATCTATCCTGTAACTTAATATCAATGATAACAAATACGTTTCAATAGTTCTTTCTTAATAATTTTTGGTGAATGATAATATTTTTAGTTTATGTTGAGGGTTATTACTAAATATTGTATCCTTAACGATAAAATCCTCATTTAATAAGTTTTATGACATATTTTCTTCTGTTTTATAATTACATAAAGCTAAATACTGAATAAATAATTTTGTATGTCAATAGGTAACATACTAGGATATAAATAACATGATTAACTCTCAATATAATAGGCAATTATAAGATACAACAAAATCAACCTACATCGTTAACTTATAATGTCTATGGGTGTATTTAAATCTTCAACCAATAAAAAAAAAAAAAAAAACCTGGTAATAAATGACACATAAATAGTCAAAAAATCATCATAATAGAACTCAAAATTAACTAAGTCAAATGTATAAAAAACAAAGTAAATAAATAAATACACAAAACCAGTTACTAGTTTTTTTTTTTTTTTTTTTTTTTTTTTTTTTTTTTTTTTACAAGGCTGTGTTTTTTAAGCATGCCTCTCTTATCATGAAATATACTGGAACCAGGGCTGCCACCTTACCTGGTCTTAAATTAATCGTTTGTATGCTAATCCATCATTATTTAAAAATACTATTATAAAACTCTAAAAGAGAAGATTACGAAATAAATAAACTTAAATTAAATATAACGGATAAAACATTACCTAGTTCCATAGCCATTGTTAACACAACAACAAACTGACGTATATATATATATATATATACTACATCTCTTACGTTACTCTCGGCTTAACAATGTGTCAACTTGCGTCGTAGTCATCTTCCACTTCCAGCCGGACCCCTCCTCCATTTTGGTACATACTGCTGAATTCCTTCCTCCACATGACGTTACTGGTACATTAGTCTTCTGCTGTTTCCTTCTGATACTTCTCAGTCTCTTTATAAAGATTCTTATTTCCAGATTGTGCTTTATTCTCTGTGTATCTCCTTCTTTTGTACATTAAATCAGTAATGTGTAGTGTTTTTATAAAATGTTACGTCTTTGTATTTTTGTCAAAAATCCAGATACGAGCTGAACGTAAGGAGGAAATTAGTATTTTATTATTTTTTTATGTTAATGTAGTACATTTTGATTGACTTTAATATGTTATCCAAAGAAAACAATTCTGCTGGTAATGTTCTTGATTTTAAGTGTTTGTCACTTCCAACTAAAAATAATTCTTACATATTTAAAACAGTCCAACTGTTCATAGTTGTTCTCTATTTAATATTTTGTCATACTATTTTTTTCCTTTCCCAAAATGTAATTAGTTTGGTCTTACCCTTGTTGATTTACAGCCTCTTAAATTTTAAAAATTACTATTAAATTACGATTTTCAAAAGTATTTGTGAAAATTAAAAACCCAAATACTGTTGGCAAATCAGTATATTCAAAAATAAACACTTACATGAGATTTTTTTTTCTTTGGTCTTATTTCGTCGAACCAGATCTGAAGTAATTAGCGTTTCGATTTAAAAGGTTGTTAAAAAATCCCCCTATATTAGAAATGTTATATTCAAAATCTTATGAGAAGGTGCATTACATTTTTTTAATAGTAAAAATTTGCCATTGAGTAGTTACGAATTTACACCTTGTTGTAATTAATTACTAATAACTAAATTCTGACCAAATTGTATAACTAAACATATAGAATCCTCTAAGCCTACGTAATTAATACTCTATTGACTGTTCAGCTCTCATATAAATGGTATTGACACTAGGAGAACTGTCTTTGTTGGTTTAACAAGATTGCAATCAGTTTCTTTCATTAAACTTTTGATAGAAGTTATCGAAACATAATAAAAGATGGTATGCACCCTGATATCATGTACACGATTTCCAATACTTTACTATAGTATAATAGAAGCTTTGGTTAAAATATGTTTTAAAAAATGGTGTTTAAAATAATAATAATGTTACTTTATTGCTTAGTTTTAATATTTAAATTGTTATCTTTATTACTATATATATATATATATATATATATATATATATATATATATATATATGCTTGAAAAAAGTTAATTTAATGACATAATGGTTAAGATGGTAGTTTTAATAACCAAACATATTCTGCTGTATGATATTAAAACTATCCATAAAAAACGGGTTTATTTATTTATTTATTCAAACACACACGTGAAATAAGTCCTAATGACTTATGTTTCAATCATGTAGTATTGTGGAAAAGTATATATTTATTTGACGTTAAACCATATTTTTGTATATTTAACTTTCCAGGTACAATTGTTACTTAGATTATATTTAATACTTAAAAAAAAATAATAATAATAATACCTCTTTATCATAAATGCAATTTATGGAGATTTTTTGGATACGGTATTGAACACACGACAAGAAACAGTCCCTCATCAAGGGCAAGAAACAATTCCTCATCAAGGACCTGAAACAGACCCTCTTCAAACGCAAGAAACATTCCCTCATCAAGGGCAAGAAACAGTCCCTCATCAAGAAACAGTCAAACATCAAGGGCAAGAAACAGTCCCTCATGATAAACAGTTCCTCATCAAGAGCAAGATTCAGTGTCTCATCAAGGGTAGGAAACAGTCCTTTATCAAGGACAGGAAACAGGCCATCATCAAGGGCAAAAAACAGTCCCTCATCAAGAGCAGGAAACAGTCCCTCATCAATGGCAAGAAACAGTATCTCATCAAGGACAAGAAACAGTACCTCATTAAGAACAATAAAGAGTGCTTTGTCAAGGGCAAGAAACAGTCCCTCATGAGAAACAGTCCCTCATCAAGAGCCATAAACAATCCCTAATCAAGGACAAGAAACAGTCCCTCTTCAAGGGAAAGAAACAGTCCATCATCAAGGACAAGAAACAGTCCCTCATCTAGAAACAATCAATCATCAAGGACAAGAAACAGTCCCTCATGAGAAACAGTCCCTCATCAAGAGCAAGATTCAGTCTCTTATCAAGGCTAAGAAACAGTCCCTTATCAAGGACAGGAAACAGGCTATCATCAAGAGCAAGAAACAGTCCCTCATAAAGGGCAAGAAACAGTATCTTATCAAGGACAAGAAACAGTTCCTCATCAAGGACAAGAAACAGTCCTTCGTCAAAGGCAAGAAACAGTCCCTCATGAGAAACAGTCCCTCATCAAGGGCAATAAACAATCCCTCATCAAGGACAAAAGGCCAAGATACAATCCCTCATCTAGGGCAAGAAACAGTCCTGCATGAGAAAAAGTCCCTCATGAGAAACAGTCCCCCATTAAGGGCAAGAAACAGTCTCTCATCAAGAGCAAGATACAGTCTCTCATCAAGGGTAAGAAACAGTCCCTCATCAAGGACAAGAAACAGTCCATCATCAAGGACAGAAAACAGTCCCTCATCAAGAGCAAGAAACAGTCCCTCATCAAGGGCAAGAAACAGTATCTCATCAAGGACAAGAAACAGTCCCTCATCAAGGAAAAGAAACAGTCTCTCATCAAGGGCAAGAAACAGTTCCTCATAAAGGACAAGAAACAGTCCTTCATCAAGGGCAAGAAACGGTCCCTAATGAGAAACAGTCCCTTATGAGAAACAGTCCCTCATCAAGAGCAAGATACAGTCTCTCATCAAGGGTAAGAAACAGTCTCTCATCAAGAACAAGAAACAGTCAATCATCAAGGACAAGGAACAGTCCCTCATAAAGAGCAAGAAACAGTCCCTCATCAAGGGCAAGAAACAGTCCCTCAAACAAGGGCAAGAAACAGCATCTCATCAAGGACAAGAAACAGTCCCTCATCAAGGACAAGAAACAGTCCCTTATCAAGGGCAAGAAACAGTCCCTCATCAAGGACAAGAAACAGTCCTTCGTCAAGGGCAAGAGACAGTCCTTCATCAAGGGCACAAAACAGTCCCTCATCAAGGGCAAGAATCAGTCCCTCAACAAGGGCAAGAAACAGTCCCTCATCATCTCCTTTTTTTTAAGACTGATACATGAATTGGTTTAAATAAATAATTTATTTAAAATTGCTGATACAAAATATATACACAAAAAATTGTATAGTTTGGTTTTTATTTAAAATGTTTTGTGTAATTTCTATTAACTCTTACATGATTGTACTACTGTGCAGCACCCTGCAGGAGACGTATAGTGTTTTTTAGAATGTAAGACTCTGTTACTAGAAGAACGGCATTAGTCTGAAATTTTATCTTAAGCTGTGTAAAGAGAACCATAGATGAAAAGCTAAGCAAGTGTAGAGAACCAACCCGTATCGAAGCAAGAGACGTCGGCTAGTTTTTTATAATATTTTCTTATAATTACATAAAGCTATTAATAATTTAATACGCCTTTTATCAAGACAAAAGCCTACAATATAAGATAGTAAAGGATTCTCACACTCTAGTTTATTCTATTAACTAAATAAAACTATCGACAATCGTTAAATGAATAATAAATGTAAAGTTTCATAAATAAAAATCAACAATGTTATTAATTGGTAATTTTGCTTAATTATTTTTTATATCTAAGAGTTAAAGTTAGTTTCACTTGCTTAGACAAAAGAGTTATAAATTAGCTAAATTATTCATTATTCTTGTATAAGCTAAAGAATGAGCTAAAGAAGATTATTGTAGTTTGAATGAGATCGGTCACCAAAATATTTGTACTGTTTGTACTTATATTGTTATACAATTATATTAAGTGAGGTTCACTTATTTTGAAATAATTATTTGTAACATATATTTAATTTTTCCAAACGTAGTAAATACGTAAGTTATAATATTATTTATATATTTTAAGATGATTACATTATTAGAATTGTTTACTAACTATTCAAGCCATTCCCAACTATTTATCAAATTAAGCGGCAGCTCAGTCCATCACCTGATTTCCGGAGCTCATGATCTATTCCGCTTCAATCAGACTTAAGCCCATCCACTAACTCACCCATGAATATCCCTCTGACGTTTAGGTAATTTAAACTTAACCTCTTACCGTCCTTTTTTTTAAATAAAGTGTTTATCACAAACTAATTTTCAGGTGTATCATGTTCACATTCTTTAGCAATTACTAATGGACATTATCTGTGAATATAGTATACATAATTCTATATTTCAATTATAAAATGTATAGTATGAATTTGATTTAATGGTGTTCTTGTAATCAGTGTCACCTCCTTAATTTTATTGCCATCAAGAAGTGAATTTCTATTCTATTATAAAAAAATTAAGTTTCCAGATTTACCTTTCTCTTGAATATGAGCGCCAGCCAAGCTGTGATCGTAGCACACCAATGCACCAAGCACTTGTTCAACTTACAAAAAACTTAGACTTACAACAACTAGAAGTACCTTTCTAGGACCCTCAATACTTCAGTCGGTATGTTATCAGGCATTGGAGCCTTATTGTTCTTCTTGGCAGACAACAAGCTCATGTTTCGGGAACATGTAGAACTAGTCTAGCTATTCACTCCTTACTGCGTCATTTGGAAGAGAGCTTTTGTTGACGAAAGCTCATAATACATATTCTAGTATGTATAAAACTGTTATACATACTAAAAGAAATATTTTATTTTCAAAATAATAAATATTCAATAATAAAAATATTTAAATAAAAAAATAATAAAAATGTTCAATAATAAATATTTTATTATTGAAAAAGGTCAACTTTTAGATATTGAAAAAAACCAATACGAGAAATGTTTACAGAATATTTCGAACAAATTTAAATGTGTAAAATAATATATAAATTAAATGCGTGTTTATTATGTTTCAAAATTTTATAACAAAATTGGCAGTGGCATTGACTGTTCCAATGAATTTTAATGATCATATTGCGTGAGGGGTGGGTAGTTGGACAACAATTCTCATGCGTTAGGGGTGGGTGGGTGGGTAATCGATCCTCGTGGGTGAGAGTTGGGTGTATGGGTGGCTGATCCTCGTGTGTCCGTCTTATCTTGCCTTGTCTTCATAATAAAGGTAAACTTTGTTTATGTATAGACCCCTTTGCCTGTTGGAAATGATAAGAAATCTCCTTGATAGATTCCTGGAACCTAGATTAAATAATGCAGTCAGTGTAGAGCACCTTAATTGGAAATAGTGATTTATGCCAGATGAGCTACTATTTTCGCTGTATGAAAGGGGATTAAGGGATTCCAAGGTACACAATAGAAAGCTTAACAAACACACTTGTGTAAAGTTTAGACATTTCACTAAAACAACGATAACGTTTTAGTGCAAAATCGAGCGTGGCTGTCCCTTGGATGGGTGGAGTCTGAGCGATCCCGTCCTTGCATGCAGCCCACCTACCCAATGACAGGTGGTGGTTCGGAAGTCACCCTTAAGCCATTGATCTCCAGGTTAAGTGTTACAGTAGGCTTCTTAGCCCTAACTTAAGAAAATAAGACGATCTTTAACGGTTTTTAACTTTAAAAAAATATCTCGTCTATTAAATAATACATTTTACATACTTACTATTTAATACATATATATAGGAAATTTTAAGTATTAAACTATTTGATGGTCAATAAAATAAGTAGCAAGACTTAATAACTGCCTAAATTATTAAACAACAGAAGTTAACTCTTGCCAGAAATTATCTTTTTAATTGCAGTTAAGAAAAAATAATTACTTTTCAATTGGTGATTTTCCAGTCAGATTTGTTATAGTGAAAATCGCAACGTATATAAACAGAATTTCTATACAACAACGAAATCCCGTAAGAGGTACATTCTCCTGAACTTACCAAAGTTCGCAAGTAACTTTAGTCTCTTGCAATCACCTGTGGAACGGCTTTGTTTAACTAAACTTTGAATGAGCTTAGAACTCCTTGCCAAGCATTTATTCTAGTAATAGTATGTTAATATAAAGGTTATACTAGTAAGTATAACTAGGTACTAATGTGATTATGAGTTATGTAAATAAATAAATATTGGTGTATTGATGTGGATAAATAAAATCAGAATAAAAAAAAATTTAAACATTATTTATTGAAAGTATGGTCTGTCTTCATGAATACTAACATTACCACACAAATGGCATATACTAAAACATTATTGATTTTTATCATCATCGAATATTTATTGTTTACAATAATAACTACATGGCGTATTTGGAAAATGTATTATTGGAGGATTAATAATATTATACCAGTACGTTTTAAGTGTCTGTAGTTTGATATTATTGTTTGGATATTTCTTACCTTTCAAAAACATAAATTAATATAAGCTTACGTATGTATATTCAATATACTGTGCCGTGGCATGATACAACTTGTTCGTGTCTTGGATCGCCCGTATCACTCTGTCGTTTGTTACAATACAAACGCCACCTGTTTAGCCAGCGTGGTTCAATGTAAATGGAGATTAGATGAAGTTACCTAGAACACTATTTTTAATAGATGTATTCTCCTCTCCTATTCTCAGTTTGTTATGAACTATTTTACTAAACGAAATATTGTGGTATTATCTTATAGATATTTGCTAGTAAAACAGTAATCGGTTGCTTATTATATGTGAGGAATAAACATTAAAAACAAGTAATTAAAATGGACGGTGGGAAAATAAAAACGAGGAAAGTAAAAACACGATAAAATGTTGAAAGGGACGAGATAATGAGCAAAAATAACTGTTCATGATATTAGTCATTCTAAAGACAGTATAAACGTACAGAAAATAATTAATGATAGACAGTATTTGGTTAAAGCCTCTTATGGAACTTTTTTTAACCAGGAAGCTTTTGATGTACTAAAATGTACATTTTCTGTTTGTTTTTATAAATATTATGTGTAAAATGTCAATTTTATTGTTAATTTTTTATGTTACTTATATTTTCGCTTCAATGCAAACGCCTGACTTTAATGGTTAAGTTACGATTTTATTTAACAATTTTGTTAATGTACATGAAATATTTCATGTTTATGAGTTTAAAATTCCTGCTTTTCATCCACACGTGGGGTTAAAAAATAAATACTGTAAATCATGTATAGTAAACATCATGTGGAATGCCTACTACTATTTGCAGGTTGAAAGGACATTCCAATGGCACAAGTGTTGACTGGTAATCCCCTCTGTAAATACACTTAGCCGAGAACTTCATTTAGCTGTTAATTCAAGACTATACAAACATTGTAATAGGATTGTAAAGGCTGTCTTCTTAGGGAGCTTCATTTACTTGCATATTATTATTAGGACGATTTTAAAATCTAATAAGTTTCATCATTTTACTTACTAAATTACATATTAAAAATCTATATTTACACTTGATTAACATTTATAATTTATACGTTAGAATTGAAGTTATTTTTAAGTTGAAAAGCATAAATATACTATAAATATACTATACTATAAATATACTAAAATATTTAAATTGAATGCCACCAATAACTATGAGACTCGAAAGCCTAGTGGTTTATCTCGTAAGGACTTTGAACGTGATTTAGAGATTAGTACGTCACTTTGGCTTTTATCAGTAATACTCACCTTGGACTATACTAATTCTCACCTGAAAAAGTTTGTCGCACAGGTCAGTGGTCAATGGGATACGGAAATGACAGGGGAAAAATAAGAGATCGGCTTCTCCTTCAAAAAATTAAAAGAATACTAGTATTTAAGTACAAGTGTAGACGTAGCAAAATCATAAAGTAATTGTTAAAACAAAAGAAATAGATGAAATTTCCAGTGTTGATACATATGTTGGATATTACATAAAGTTCAATATCCTGTGCAAAGCTAAATATATTACATTTTCTGATGTAATATATTGTAATATAATGTAATATAATGTATTTATCTTACATTACTTTAATATTTCTTAATAACAAAGCTATTGTAAAATACTGACCTGCATTTTTAATATACATACTATTAAATTGATTTTACCCTGAATATGTTGTTCTCCTTTACACCTTTTGTATGGTAATTGTATGCAGTTCTATTTGTATATATTTAATTAACCGTCTTTCTATAGGCCCTGTAGTTAATTAATTATGGTAGGCTTTGATTTATAACGTAAACAGTAGTCATGTTTTCTTTTCAGTTGTTGGAAATGTCAAAAATAAAAAGCACACTCTTTTATATTTTTGTGTTTGGTTTTATTACATTCTTATAAAATAAGGTTTATTTAAAATGTATGTCATAAACATTATATGTGAAATATAGGCTATTTTTTTTATTAAATGTATTGTATGTAACCCTTGGACTGTGTGATAATGTATTATACAATACCTCTGAATCAGATCTAATATTGACTATTTGTAACAACATGTTTCGGGGTTAAAACCTAATCTTAAATACCATCAAATGAAATGTATTTTACAATTTTATTTTATTTATAAGCGCTTTTTCTAATAGAAGGTTCATTTTGGTGATTATTGTTTTGTTGATATTCTGTTTCTACGTATTGTTGTCTAAAGGTTAGGTAGTAGCTAATCCATGTTATGAAGTGAAGTCGCTAATTTATAAGTGAAGTTTACCTTGTACTGTACTCATTTGCCCCCTTACTTTGTTTAAAAAGGATTCCCGCACAGATTAACAGTCCTTAGAGATGATCAGAGTTAAATCATTTTCATTTTAAAAATCCTGCAACTCAGTGGTAGTGTAATTATGACAGGTAGAAATTATTTTCTTTTATGTGACCATGCAACACGCTAGTAATAAATCTTCCCTTATTACCAATCGATACTGGCCACACCTCAAGCACAGTTTATAAAAACACAATTGAAATAACCCACAAATATTATTATTACACAATCTCATGGTATTTAAAATCAATAAATTGTAATATGAGTAATTGTTGTCTTTGTAATACAATACAACATATTACATACAAATATCATTAAAAATGGCATTACATTTAAAATATAACATATCTTACAGTGGTATACTAGCCATATTTAACCATTTGAGACTGGAGATAACTATGACGCACTTTCCAGGGCATAAACTATATGAGAATACTGGACATAAAGATGTCAGTAGTTAAAAAAATGTACTTGTAAAAGTAGTTAGGTAAAATTTATTTGCTCGTATTACACAGTAGGGTAAAGCTCGTATAAAATACTAAAACATTATTGTATTTTACCATTACTTCATTTTTTAACGTCCATACTGAATCACAAATTTCAGTAAATATTGCATACAATGGACATAAAACGTCTTTTATTCGTGGGCAGGGTGAAGTGACACCATGCATGCCACAGTGTAAGTGATTTACTGCCTGGACTGTCAACGACCATTGTTGCTACAACATCCCTTCTCCCTTCATCATTGTTTTTTTCATGAGCATGTTGTTTTATCAAATCAATATAATTTATAATCAAATATAATAGTTTACATCAAAAGTAGCAAAAACTATCATTAATATATGGAGTAAACGTTTCTATATGGTGTTTTTTATTTAAATGTGTTAAGGGTTATTATAAAATAGTCCTTATTGATGGTTCAAAATTCAACAACTTATAATACTAATATATATGGTCATATTAGTAATGTAAATATATATGAAGTTTATTTTAATAATATAAACATTGAGATCACAAATAACAATCTTAAGATAAATTCTGGTTTGTTAACAAACCGTTTATGAAATTATAGGTAAATAAAAAAAGAATGCGTACATTTATGTGTTAGGAATGTTTATATTATAGTAACACAATGTGCAAGGGTCCTATTTAAGTGATACGTTGTATGTGTATTTGTTAATTTTTATTTATTTACTTTTCATTTTAAGATTTGTTTTGGCCTCGACAAGTCAAAACGTAACATCAAGGAATAATAATAACTTTATAAAATAATACGAAATTATTTGCAATTATAGATCAATGTAAATTAAACTCAGTTATGTTTACACCAGAACTGAATGTAGCATGAAGCGTGCAACTTTCATCAGGTAAATGACTTGAGACCTTTTAAACAATTTAAATAAATACATGTGAAAAATAATCTTAACCAATCGCTTATCGATTCAGAAATGGTTGCCAACCATTTCAACACTTTTTTTGCCGATATTGGCGACCGATTAGGTATCAATAAATCTATGCCACCTTCCGTAACTACAAATTGGGTGACTGTTTCTTTCTATCACCTTTTACAGAGGAGGAAGTAGTAAGAGTAATAGCGTCTTTGTCTTCTAGCTGTTCTTCGGGTGTTGATGGAGTGTCATCAAATATGTTGAAAAAATTTGCAAAATAATTTGCTTCTCCCCTGACACACCCAGTTAATTCTTCGTTCATCTCTGGTTTTTCCCCTCTGCTTTAAAAAAGGCAATTATGACACCTATTCATAAAACTGGTTATCTAACTGACTGTGTAAACTACAGACCTATTTCCATCTTGTCATCCTTCTCCAAAGTGTTGGAGAAACTTATGCTCAACCGTCTTCTGCCCTATTTTCAACAAATAAAATTTTAATTCCAGCCCAGTTTGGTTTCAGACCAGGCCTGTCAACTCTTGATGCCATGTACAACTTTATATCACAAGTTGTCACGAATTTGGACATTATAAAGCATACTATTGGGATTTTCTTTGATCTGAGTCAAGCTTTCGACTTGGTCAACCATAAACTTCTTCTGGGAAAACTGGAGAATGCGGGCATTAGGGGTGTTGCCCTCAACTGGTTCTATTTTTTTCCGGTGGGTCGTCATCAGATTGTGAAGATTCCATATTTGGATAATTTTGGAATCATGAGAAGTCAGTTAATTTACCTTTATTCTAAGTGTTTAATAAAATTCGTAGTAAATTTAAATGTATTAGTTTATAATTATTCATCCAACTGTCAATAGCTTAGCAATAATAGTCTTTATTTGTCAAATGTGTTTTACGAAAAGAAAAAAAGTACACCACTATTGAATAATTCAATTTAAATTATTCGTAAACACAGCAATTTTATTCAGATTTATTTTATTCTTACATATTGGTATATGGCAAGTGATAGGAACTATATATAACACACTGTAAAACAATTAAAGAACAATGTTTCAGTGATATAACATGGTTAATTGACACTTTCACACTATGATTAATAGAATTACAATTTCATAACGCTATCGTAGTTGTAAAATAAAATGTATTTAAGAAATAATTAATTTAATTTATAACTATCATATTGGATATATGTATGAAATTAAACAGAAAACATTAAAGAAATAGTTATTTCATTCAAACGTGTCCAACATTATGTCCACTAATCTTTTAAGAAAACATTTATTTGTTTTTGCATTAAAGTTATTTTAATTTATAAAGCAATTCAGATTCCTAATTCACAGGACGAAGTGGCTAATATAATTTCCGCTGATCACCGCATGATTGTGGTTTTTACACCACTAAACGTTTCACCCATACCATGATTTGGCATTTTCAGTTGAAACGTATATTGCTGTAAATATCGTAAATGTCATAATGGCGTCGATACCGAAAGTTTCAGGTATCAGTTTTTGTACACTTAAATAATTTTACTAAATAAATAATGTTTAGAAATACGTGTATCAAGTAACACTTACGTACAAGGGCGTCTTCTCTGAAAATTTTTATAATTTAGTGAATATCACCCAACTAGTAATTTTAATACATAAAACAACTAAGTAATACTATAATACATTAATATTTTATATATATATATTGAAGGCGTGAGATATATTAATAAGAAAATTACCCGAATAAAGTACATATTCAACATTTTGAGATAAGTGTATATGTTCCGTGGAGTGTATAAAAATATCTTTACAATATATATTGCTTATTTTTATTCAAAATAAGGATTATAACATCACGTATTCTACGATGTTTTTATTACTATCTACAATGTGACTAAAGCAAGTTGATAAGTAAGGGCACTTTTTAATGAAGAGCTTAAAGTTTATCGATTAGGTGCGTCTTAAGACGACTTTCAGACCAGAACGACTTCTTAACCTCGGTTCCAACGTTAAACCCACTGTGTTTTATCACCCTGACAAATATTCTGTTGCGCTTAGTTTTGATGTAAAAGTTTTACGTATTTACCAAATTTTAAATAATAGAAGTTATAAAATAACGTGTCATTTTCTTTCAATAAAACATTCAAAATCTTCCATGTTTACCTTATTTATATAATGTTATTTTATAATGTTACTTCACGTTATAGTTGAATTAATAAAGCTAAAACAAATTATAACAATATTCACATTGGGTATAAAACATTTTTCGTAACTATATATGACATAATTTCTGTAAGGTTCATGCTAAGTAATGTTCTTTTAATACAAGCATTCTATAAATGTTGTTCAATACATCGCTAAGATAAATTGATAGTGGCTTTCTCACATCATAATATTTCTTCCCATGCACGTACGATTGTACTGATCCACCAACAAACCTATACAAGTACAATTGGACTGGCCCACCTACGCACCCATCGATCCACATACGGTGGTATTATCCTAACTACCCACCTCTACATATAGAGTATGGTATAATACATATTGGCTCTCCCACCCACCCAACGACATACAGTAGAAAATTACTTGTTAAAGTTATTTGTTAAAGTTGTTAAGAAAAAGCAAACTTCTTAATAACTTTACATTTTAGAAAAGCTTTCAGTTATAAATGCAATAAGTACTATTTATTTTCAGTGTCTTACCTCATACTGAAACTAACCGATTAACAAAAATACATAGTTTTTCGTTATTTATTTTAAATCAAAACAACGCCCAAAACACCAAATAACCTACAATATCTCTTAATTGAATGTTACTCATTGATACGGTATAAGAATATGCATAATAATTGCTGTAAACATACATGCATTGGATATAGGTATACAGCAATCATCAAATGTTTTTAGTAACTTTTATTCTTGTTTTATTTCTTATATATAAAATTTTACAAATCATAATACAAACGTTTTGTGGCATTATACGTCTCTCTGACAGCTGATTGAGAAAATATTTTCGTCTTACATCTAGATACATTTATAAACCCTATTGTATTAATAACATATAAATAATGTGTTTAACGTACGAATATAAATAAAATTTTCACTAATTTATGTTAATTAGCTACACATCATATAGTTTTTTTGTGTTATATTTCGACTTTACAATCTGAAGGAATTTTAAACATTTAATAACATAAACAGTTAATAATAAAATATAAATTAATTAGTAGGTCATATGTTTCTTTAAAGGTAGATTGGGCATAAGGTGGCACTAGGTTGCGTCATGCTGCTTCTTTTATTGTTGGTTCTTTCCCCTTACTTTCTTTATATACTATACTTTCTGCTGTCCATTGCACCTTATGCTCTTCTGCCAAAACATGATCTGAAAGTTTAGAATAGTTTTCCAATTGATTTTTCATGGTGGTTTTATGTGTTTGTATTCTCTTTTTTAATAGTTGAGATGTTTGTCCAGAATAATTTAAATCGAATTGACAAGGAATTTTTTAAGCAACTTTTTTGGTTTCTTGATTTTGATTGTATGGTTTAGCTTTTTTTATTATTAAATTATTATTATCAAATCAGAATTATTAAATAACATTCAAAACTAATATGTGAGTAAAAAAGTTTTAGCAAAATTTATATAGTATATATTTAACTATTGTCATTGATCAAAACATCTGTAAAATATTTTAAGAAACATATGATGTACTAATTCATTTATATTTTTATTGAAAACTGTTTATAATGTTAAATTTTTGAAAATGGAGTGTACATTTGAAAATACAGTGTAAGAAAAATAATTACAGCACTGGATAAAAAATCTAAAGCCATAGGCGTATTTTTAGATCTACAGAAAGTATTTGACTCTTTAAACCACAATATACTTTTTGAAAAACTGTACAACCTTGGAATCCATGGTTTGCCTCTAGAATGGATTAAATCTTATCTTACTAAAAGATGTCATAAGGTTAATATAAATAACATGCAGTCCAATAATCTCAATGTAATATTCGGAATCCCTCAAGGTTCTGTTTTAGGCCCGATTCTTTTCATTCTTTATTTGAATGATTTGACTGAAATGTTTCCAAATCTACTTGCTACTTTTCATGCCGATGATATATCCCTTGTTTTTATGAGCAAAATTTTAAGTAGTTTGGAAATAGAAATTTATTTGCAGCTCTCCGAGCTGTACCAATACCTAAATAGTAATAATCTCCATGTAAATGCTTCCAAGACGAAATGCTTGTTTTTTCACAAAATATTCATGACGAATTAGATCCCTGTATTTTCATTAGTGATAATGAACTGTCTTTAAGTGATGAGTGTAAATATTTGGGATTGATTTTCGATAGATTTTTTTCTTGGTCTTCGTATATTGATCTACTTTGTTCTAAATTGTCCAGTCAACTATTTTTGTCAGGTAGACTCGCGAATTACAAAAATAGTTTCCTGATGAGATTGATATATACTTCTCTTATAGAGTCTAGCCTAAGATATGGTGTAGTGCTATGGGGCTCAACTTCTCAGAAAAATTTCTTGAGAGTCTTCCGACTTCAAAAAAGAGCCATCCGAATCATGGCGGGAGTAAATAGACGGTCTTCCTGTAAAGAATTATTTAAATCTTTTAACATCGTAACCCTACCGTCAATATACATGTTTGAAGTTATAATATTTTATAGATTTAAGTCGGATACTGTTCTAACGGGATCTGACATACATTCTCACAACACTCGCCACAGGAACACACACAGACAGACTTCTCACAGACTTCAGATCGCTGCTAAATTGCCACAAAATTTAGGCCCGAAACTATTTAATAGAATACCAAGCCAAATTAGGAACGAAACGGACCATAAAAATTTTAAGACATTGCTTAAGAGTTATTTGATAGAGGCTGCTTGTTACTCAGTCGATGAGTTACTTAAGCCAATGCTGTCAATTTAAGATCTCAAATATATATTTTTATGTGATACGTTAAGTTAAATTCCATGACGCTTGTAATACAATGTATATTGTCTTTTACAATAAAGAATTTTGATTTGATTTGAAATGGCTTCACATTTTAAAGTCGTTAAAAAAAAGTTGTGATGTGAAGCTAACAAACATAAATCGGTAATGAACACCCTCACAAAAAATGCATACCGTCAAGAATTAAGTTTTCAGTGTCCAATTTAATTGCTACTCTCATTGTTACAATAAACAACCTTTGTCCGTAATATTAAACTTAGGGGAAGTAGACTTATCATGTTATAAACATGAATTTAGTGTATATTTTCATTAATTGTATAGTTAAACATATATGAATCATATCGGTATTGATTATTTATAGGACTCCTATTGATGTCGGTGGTTAGGTGACAGAACGAACTAAATATTCCTAACTTTGCCAGATAAATAAAGACTTTCAATTTAATTTCATTCCAATGTTGGTTTTGAAAACATTAAAATATAATGAACAGACCACCCTAATTAAAAGATTTTAGCAGCAGATCACCACTTAAAGTGTAACAATTATTTATTATAGTACGTCACTGAGTATATATAAAACATAGCCCATTGCTGTGGACGAATTCATTTTTAGTAGAATTGAATGTGTGCAATTTAATAATTATATTTTTATTTAACAAACATAGTTATTATATATATATATTTATTTATTTTTATATATTTTTTTTATTATTGTTACATTTAGTATCATCTTAGGATACATTCAAATCACTACCCTTCAGATCTATTTCCAATGAAATGAAATTAAGATTAGTACTTTACAAAAGATTTTAGAAAAACAATTTTCTCTCTTTTTTCAGTATACAAGTGACTCCTAAGTAAATGACTAGTCATTTGACATTCCCCACTTATATTTTTAGTAGTTCCATCTCCCACACTCGTGAAAAAGCGACTCAACATAATCCATGCCCTACAAGAAAGGTTCATTCTATCAATGAACCTGTAACGGGTCTGTAGTCTGTAACGGAAGACCATAATTAAAACATGAAGAGACAAGTAATTTTTTCTGTGGATTTAATGTTATTAGGATATTTGTGTTGGTCTTATTTTAAATATCTTATTAATTTGGTAAACTACATATACCTTCCAAGTAAATGAATTATTTGTTTTACAAAGATTGTAAGTGTTAATATTTTTAAGTTATGGCTATGTGGATACCTACGAAAATACTTATAAAGAATATTTAAACAACAAATAAAATATCAATATTTAATTTTTAACATGAATTAAATGCTTAAAATTTTTATAATTAGAAGATAAACAATATGTATTAAATATATGTATATATATATATATATATATATATATATATTTCTATTGTTATTGCTATAGTATATGAAAATATATAAAAAAACCTTATTTTAATTCATTTAGGTTCACCATGGAGAAAAAAAGGTCATTATATGATACTAACCCCATCATAAATAATGTTTTATCAGCGACACTATAAAAAATTATGTTTACCTGCCACCTATGCATCACTTTATACAAATTACATACTAAAACCCACTGTTTCCTAAAACGATTACGCTTCACTGAAGCTTATATTAAGCATAACTTATGTAAAAGCAGTTTTTAGTGCAAAATGTATTACTATTACGTGTGCTGAACTGTATTAGAAAATAAATGTCTAAAATACAAAATCATAAATGGATAAAAAGTCTGTACTTCGTCAATAGACTGCAAGTCTCTTAACAAAACAAGTTAGTTTGCCTGAGGACGTATGTCTGAACATCTCATGTAGTTTGATGTGTTATTTATACATCTGACACAGACAAACAGAGTCGAATACTGATCAGTCGATGTGGCTTGGAGCAGTACTTTACGTCATGTTGATTTGAGTGGTTTGTTTTCTTGGATTTATATCCTGAATTAGTGCGATTGTTACACATATTTTTATAATGAATTAAATAGAAAATAGAGGTCGAAATTGTTTTTCTTTAGATAAATTTAAAATTTTCCTATAGAATGCGGATTAGTGTTGGGTTATACCTATGAGTAAAATGTTTTCATAGATAATAGAATACGAATTATGTTGGTTAGATGGTCAAACATTACATCAATCTACGTACTAAGTCCATGATATATATAAGTCGTTTAGTTGCCTTGAATGTGGGATGTCCATGAATAGCCTTATCAAACGATTAATCAACCCTAATTGGTAGAAGTACTACTAGAAATGGTACCCAGCTACTTGGGTAGAAAGTGTTGTAGAGATTGAGGGTGGCCATCATGACATTCGCTTAATCATTGCAGTCGTCGTGCACTCAACTAAGAAAGTCTGACGTGTCTGATTGTCAGGGATTGGATGTTGTGTAGTAAGTAGAACTAAGAATCAGGCTGGCCAGTTATTTTAAATATCAGACCAATACTACGTGGTTTAGAGTCCAGTGATGATTGCTCACCACTAATGCATACACGTACAGCGGTGATAGCCCACCACCCAAGCATATACGTACATTGGTGATGGCCCACTTCCCAAGCATACACGTACAGTGATGATGGCCCACCACCGAACCATACACGTACATTGGAGATGTGGTATACATAAAACCATCTCTCCTATACATAGATACTTTTGTACGTACATAGTAAATAATTGTACAAATGTACGTTGTTGCAATCTTTATTACTACTTTGCATCTATCACCCCTGGACATCTTTGTTTTAGTGTTATCGTAGCATGTTGCCTTACTTACGTATAACCCAACCACCCATACACGTACGATGTTACTGAACCACCCACCTACCCATACACGTACGATGTTACTGACCTACCCACGCTTTCAAGCTCGATGTTACTGACCCCCAAGCATAGGCCTACACGTACAGTTATGATGGCTCACCACCCAAGCATACACGTACAGTGATGTTGGTCGGGCACTAATGCACACACTTACAGTGTCTTGACTCACCCGCTCACCTTTACAAGTGAAGGTTATTACTGTACGTGTCTGCATGGGTAGTGGGACATCACCACTGTACGTGTATGATAGGGTGGTGGGCCATCACCACTGTACGTGTATGGGTGGGTGGTGGGACATCACCACTGTACGTGTATGGGTGGGTGGTGGGACATCACCACTGTACGTGTATGCTTGGGTGGTAGGACATTACCACTGTACGTGGATTGGTGGGTGAGTTGTTTCATAAAAAAATTATTGACCCAAATATGCGTACAGTGGTACACGTATGGAGGTATTGACCCATCCACCCATACATTACTCGACCTTCGTATTCAACTTTTTAGCGTCTTTATAATGGATAGTATCCTAATCAGTTGCCGCTAATATTCCCCTTCTTTCTAGCAAAACTCTTCCTTTTGAATTAAATATTCTCTATTCAACCAATTGTTTGGGGCTAATCTCTTTGATTTTTTTTTTTTTTTTTTTTTTTTTTTAGTATAATACTAAATGTAGTTATAGTTTATTAACCGTGGTCTAAGAAAAAATCATTACATTATAAATAAGTTATTGACATAGAGTGTGAGTTTTAATATCACTCAATTACAAATATAAAATGTCTCTGTTTAATCTGGTTTGAAGTACTTCTCTTTTTTGTGCTCACTCTTCCTATTTTGTAACAATCGCCTGTACCCCATGCTGGAGGTGATCCCTAAGACGATCGTGAACTAACCATACAGCTCCCCAAGTTCATACATAAAAAAAGCAACTACTTCAAGGCTATTAATGAACCCAATAAGACGTTTGAGTATTTTGCGAACTACAATCATAAAGAATTTTTGGAACTTTGGCTATATGAACGATAACACGGACATTGTAGTTCAAGAGACCATAATATTTAAGCAGTAAAAGTACAATAAATGTATATAGAATCGTGAGAAATCGTATATATAGCACATTCTATAAAGCTTTATTTACACAGCCTTTGTATTATGGTGATTATTGCAATTATATAGCACGATAGAAGTAAGTAAAACCTGTTTTGAAAATAACTATAAGTAATAAAAGGCAATGTATTTTTATACTATAGGTAACTTCATAATTATTTATTGATAACTTTGTATTTAAGTATAATATAATACAGAATAGTATATGTTAATATTTTCCTTTTTTACATACACAGTTTTTCACTTAAAGCATAAAATATTCAAACAAATTATAGCATTACGTATAGTCTTTGCATCTAAACGAGCCCACTATAAAAACTTGATAGTATGACGTGTTAATTTATTGCATCTATATTAAGAACAACAACTTTAAAAAGTAAAATCATGTGTTAAGAAGTTTTAAATGTTTACTAAAGTAAACAAATAAATTAAGGATTTTATATTAAACAAAATAAAATGTATCGATGTATCGAATAAAAAATATCACAAATATCCCTTGATAATAACAACATAGTAACTGTATTTTCTGAGATTGAGGCATTCCATTTCATTCAAATTTATGTAAACTAAACAAAAAGACTTAGAAGTGAAATCAACAAATATGTTACTGGCTCCAAGCCAAAAACCAAGAGTTAAAAAAAAGTTTTATTTTTTGCGGTTAGAACTTATCCTTGTAAAATATTTAATAAATAGTATATAGCTAGTTACATATAAACAGTTTGCTTTAAGACTATTTGTCCTAAATGGATTGGGGCTTCCTTAAACAGTTACATGGGAGACCGAGAGAAGGGGCGAGCCAAGACCTGATCCTCAGTGATGTATGGTCGTCCCCATTCCATGTAAGTGTGTTAGTGTGGGTATTGTGGACAAGGGTGGACAGGGGTTTAAGCGGGATTATGTTGCCATGTTACCACAATGGTCAGAGCAAACTTATTAGCTTTGTTCATAGTTTATTAGAGAGAAGTTTGGGATGTCCTGGGAAATATTTTACTAGTCATAGGCTAAAATATATATAGTGAAATAATATAATTAATTACTATTTATCTATTCATACTCACTATTGTACAACTTGCATATCCACCTGTTAAGTAACACATTATTTTGAAACTTATACGTCTATTATAGCATTCCTCCCACATATATTTTGCATATTTTCATAATAATCATATATATAGCTACAACATCATAATTCCTTTATTATTGATTGATTGATGTATTATTTTAGTTGAATTGTATTAATTACTAACATGTTTTTTACTACGATTCACAAATATATTTAAAAACCACGTATGTAATACAATTATGGCCAAATTTAGATTCGGAATTTGTCAATAAATCGTATGCCTTTCTGTAATAGCTACCAAAATTAAAGAGGGGGTAATATTGAACATTTTAAATAAAAATATTAAATATTAAACAAGACCTTTCGGTTTCTAAGTTATGCATTTCAGTTTTAATACACTTCATATCAATTAGGTAATAATAATAATAATAATAATAAATCCTTTATTGCATGAACAATATAAAAAATATTGTATCGCAAACGTCAGTAATAAAATTAATTAACCTAAGGCTTTAATTTAAACAAA
This sequence comes from Stictocephala bisonia, assembly GCA_035578905.1. Taxonomy (NCBI): domain Eukaryota; kingdom Metazoa; phylum Arthropoda; class Insecta; order Hemiptera; family Membracidae; genus Stictocephala; species Stictocephala bisonia. Next base: position 4,235,685 of record JAQJVL010000031.1, read on the forward strand.
CATTCATAACAATAAATACACACAAGCATACATACAAGGAGGGCATTTACACAAATCTACCTATAGTGTTTGAAACTCCCACAAAAGTCAACGGGATGTGTCTAGCCAATTAAGTTGGTCTCCCAGTCGTGCGCTAGGAATTCTCCGATGCTGTAAAAAGCCTGGGACAACAGTATGTCTCTCAAGCGGGTCTTAAATATTTTTGAATTTGGAGCAATTTTAATTTCTTTAGGTATGCTGTTAATTAATTTGACACCCACCTGCGAGGGCAGGTGTTGATAGACTACCGTTCTGTGTTGCCCAGTACGGTAGTCATCTCTGCCTCTAGTATTATAATTATGTAAGTCACTGCCCCTTATCAGGTTGCATTTGGACATACAATATAAAATTGTTTCTAGAATATACAAGCAAGGCAGAGTCAACAGGTTGAGGTATATTCAAATCAAAAGGATACTTAACATTTTTCACAAGAAATAAATAAAAAAGTCATGATCTCTCATCACAGAGCTAAGTCTAATTTTCCCAAATGTTGATAATCTTGCTAAGACTAAACGGATAAATTTCATAAAACCCACGGTAAATAAGTTAGCAGGCATATTATTTTGCTATATTATACATTAGCCAATCATATTTAAAAGAAACTGTATTATTGCAAGTTATGGTATTTACTTATATCAGTGATTTTATTTTGATGACAGGCCGTACATAATAGTAGTATAGTTTGAAACATCACGACACGTTTTTAAGAGGTAAAGTATGTACACTAAAAGGATGTGTTACTTCTTATATTCTTACTAAAGTTTAATTTGCGAAAGTATTGCATCATTAGTAAGAATTCGTGATATTTCTACATTGGCAGCAGCATTTTATTTGTAACATATTAATTTTCAAGTGATAAAAAATGTATATAAAAATTCTTGAAATAAAATTTATTTTTACTTTCAAAAATATTTTTTTAATATTCCCTATAAAAACACACTCACTAAAATTTATTATTTTTAATATAAACTTTACATGTTTACAAAAACTTTAATTCTCAGTTTAACAAACTTCCAAAGTTAATACTATATTTTTATATTATATTATATATTACATTGGGGAGTTGTAAATATGACAACATGTTTATCTACGTATCCTAGAGGTTCTACGATTGTTTGTAGCTATATACATCTAGAAGTTATTAATAATGCTAATTTGACCAAATCAGCCCCAGAGAAGTGTTGTTCTCACAGCAAAGAGTATAAATATCAAAAAGATAAAAGCTAATGTGCTTTTATTCCAGATATACTCTTTACAATATCTATGAAATTGTATCTCTCAACCTGTTACCCACTTAAAACTAAGGCATTAAAATGCAATACTATTCAATATACGGAATCTTACAGTGATATACATGACATATTCAAATTAGTAATATTTCAAATATTATCTGTTAAAATATTAGGTTGTTTATAAACGCTTTAGAATGTTTAAAAAAAAGCTAACACAGATAACTGAGATTTTATTTTATATTAAAATAGTGAACTTTCATAGGAAATTAAATTATTTTCTATTGTATTCACGTAAGAAAAGTTTTTCAATTCATTTTTCAGTTTTTTATTAAATACTTTATTTTAAAATGTCTATTTCATTTATGTTTTTAATCTAAATCATATTGTGGATAAAGAAAAATATTCTAAATAAGTATTAGATATAATTTTATAAACTGCATTGGGAAACCTGCAAAACGTTTAATATATGATAGACAAGTAAAGCTGTATCAAAGGACGTTTGAGACACAGCTTTAAATGTATTGTATTGAAAGTTCTTCCAATTAATTTTTTTATCCAACTGCTGTAAAATACCTTTATGAACATCTTTATATATTTTGATTTTGATTTCAATACATTCCAAATTTTTATACTCAGTATACAATTAATTGTTATTGATTTTAAGGAGTTAATGTAGTATATTGAATAAAATTTATTTATTTTCATACGTGCCAATTCTAGGTTTTTACCTAGCTACATATTAGTGGTAAAAAAACCAATATATGTTTTTCAATCATTATGCAGACATAATAAAAAGCAAAACTACAAAAATACAAAACACTTACAATAGCTATATTTATTCTAAATAAGGACTTTACCAAAACATATTGGACATTAAAATAATCACAAAGGATGAAGTTTACTTAAATTTATCATAAATGTTCAATTTGACCTCTATTTACCACCGGAATGACATGAGTCGATAGCTGAATTCACTCCAAACTGTCCGTAAAGTGTCAATCAAAAATCAGCTATCGACTTGATGTCGTCCGTACTGCAAATGGAGGACATATTGAACATTTACTATACTTTTAAGTCTACTCCATTCTTTAGTATTCTAACGTCCAATTTGTTTGGGGCTTTTGTCTAATAAATATAGCCATTTAAAATCGGGTCATATTTTTTAAACACCCTGTATTTTATAATATACTAACCAAAAATGTGACAAAAAAGGTTAATTTAATTTGTTATATTGTTTATATTTTATGTTCTTTTTTAAAACAGCTTTAAAAACAGTTACTAGTGTGGAAGGTAGTTAAGTAAGTAGTATAAGACTACAAGATTAATTACACTACACGTAATTAATACTAAATGAATTACGTGAAATAAAATATGAACTATTCGTATTAATCAATTTAATTACAGAATCATCTCCCGATCAATGTCATGTTATAGGGGAAAATACTCAGATATAACTCACCTCATGGAATGGGTCAGTGACGAGTTGTACAACCTTATACACATACTTAATGTTGAGCCTTAAACATGGTAAAGTAACAAAGCCATATTTTTCTTATTGAATCATGACACAAGAACCATAAGTCCCTCAACCTCTCTCGACTCTCAACTTCACATTAGTCTCTCTAAGTATACTTATATACAAAACTCTTCAGAGCCCCAATATATGCTATAATGTAAAACGATGTTCGGGCTCTGCATAGTGACGAGAATGTAAAACAATGTTTGGGCTCTGCATAGTGACGATAATGTAAAACGAAGTTCGGGCTCTGCATAGTGACGATAATGTAAAACGATGTTCGGGCTCTGCATAGTGACGATAATGTAAAACGATGTTCGGGCTCTGCATTGTGACGATAATGTAAAACGATGTTCGGGCTCTGCATAGTGACGAGAATGTAAAACGATGTTCGGGCTCTGCATAGTGACGATAATGTAAAATATTACATTATCTTTACGATAATCGTTTTTGATGACACTGTTATTATGGATAAATCAAAATATGATTCATTTTTAAAATATATATATATTATTTAACTTTTTTTATTATATATAAATTATACTATACGTTTATTTCAGTATTTTTTTGGGAAGAGAGAATGTGTGGTTCTGATTATCACCGATAGTGTTTCCGTGGGTTGTGGTTATCTCGACGGTTGTGAAACAAACGGTTGGTTAACGAGGAAAAGCATTAGCACCAACACACCCCTTTTTAAGCTTTAAATTTCCTCTTAATAATGCTTGATAAACCCGTATTAAAACATATGATTTAGTTTATTTAGTACTGACAAATAGGCCATGAAAATATTATTATTTAGCTGTCATTTGTTACCTAATAAAGCAATCAAAATAATAAAACGCTCTTTACTTAACAAAAAATATTAACAAAAATAAATTACTATATAATTAGGTAACTTATTGATTTGGCATATAAAATCATACGATATAGCCACAACACCTATATGATTAAAGATGAATGTATGTATGTATGTTTGCCCTTTTTGCATTATCAACCTATTCTTCAAATTGCCATGAAACTTTGACAAGTAGTTGTATGTTCTGTATACTCCAGGGAATATTTTTGGCATAGTTTGTTTTATTCATCGACTCCAGGTCTCCACCACAGTGGTCTGTACAGTTTTAATGTTAATCTTTGGAGCTGTTTTATTTATTAAATTTATCATCAGCTGTTATAAAAATCACTCAAATGAAATTTTGAAACAGGCTATGTAATGCTTATTATTATTAAACTATATATTATTGTTAATACAATTTAAAGAAGATGGGTTATATGCTATATTTGAAAGCAAGGGTAAACAGCTTGTTATTGAAATATATTTTGTATATAATGAACGCATAAGGTCAATAGAAGGGTAAATAGTGCATAAAGTTGAAGCCGGCCGACAGGAGGATGGCAGTGACAGCCGATGAGTCACCCCACTGGCAAGACCCCATAGGCAATCCTCCCCTGCACCTGACTCGTCAGTCGAGGTTTTATAGTTCTACGATTGTGTATCAATGTACTTGGAATATGTAACTATTGGACTGTAGGCCAAATCAACTCAGCTTTTCATTATCATGCCACATTTTTATTACAGTAATTACATTGTTCATTATTTTTATTCTATTTATGCAACTTTAGAACATCTGAACTTTAAATGTTTAAACCAGTACTATTTTTAGTTTATATTGCAATTTATTAATGTTTTGCACATTAGCAATGCTGTTTATTATCTGGTAATTCTACTAAGTATTATATTATTTATCATTCTGAAAATGACTTTAAGTAGCCTACTTTAAATCACTTAGTTAAAGTTTAAATCACAATTATATTTCAAAAGAACCCACTGAAATGTTATACTTGTCCAAGCTCACTTTGCTTTTTTTATGTTATACCCTTGACTATTTTATTACTTACAAATATACATCTCATGTAATAAGAATATTTGTGCCAATAGTTTTGTTAGTTACAGCTGGTTTAAACGGCATTACAGTTACTTGCGACTACGCTAGCGCTCTACAATGGATCACAAAAACAGCTGATAGATTCAGACATTTAACATTGTATGAGAAATATATATATGTTTGCTTATAAAATCAATGGCTATACGAAGATGGTGGCTACCCACGGATTCAGTCCATGCAATGTTGCATATACAGCATATTTCTTATAGTCTTCTATGGTTGTGTTCACATTACGACTGAAATTCATGGATTTTTGGATTATTCAAGTACTATTGTTTGATTATTTTCAATGTTGTTATTACGATAAATTCGTTTATAATCCGCTAAAAATAAATGAAGTGGGAAGTTTATATGTGGTATATGGATACGAGTGTTCAATTGTAAAAAGATTTAGGTGTACAATATAGCATGTTTGGTGTATATGAGTAATGTAATAGACTTCTATGTCGATGATACATGTAATTAACATATAGTGCTTTCATATTTGTTTATAATTATAGAATATTTATGTAGGTTAGTAAATAGCACATAACAGCATGGATATCAATGCCAATGAAAATATGTTGTGAATGTAAATGAGCATGAGAATACCTAACTTTAAGCGTATGTAAAAGCGCCGTTTTGAGTGTGTTAGTGTGTAATATTTAATGTAAAATGGCATGCTTGTCTCTTTGTGTGGAATATGATTAAATTAGTGCAACTGGTTGCATTAAAATTGTCTCTATTATTTTAACAGTATTACAATGGTGTTCCTTAAATTTATTGTAACGGTGTTGAAATAATGCCAAATCAAAAAGTATACAAGGTACAACTAATTAATAAAATCTGTTGAGAAATTCTAATTTTAAAATAATTTACAACATAAAATATAAATATTTTATTAGGGGTCTACGTTTGTAATATATTTATTACTTTAAACTTTGGTTAGCTTAAATGACAGAATTTTAAAGAGAAAACATTTCATTCTAAATAACGATAATATTGTACAAAAATAAGTACAATTTGTAAAACATAATAGGCCACATAACTAAGTGATTTTTTATGAAATATACATTTTCATCATGTTTAATTGTTGTTTTATTGTCCACTAAACATTTTCATGTATGAATACGACCACTGTCATATATTTCCTCCTCTTTCATTTTTTTATATTTATTTATAAGTAAATAAGACGATAGTTTACGAATAACATAATTACAGTGTTTTCAAAGCATAAAATTAACAGTTAAGTCAAGTTCTGTTTTAACCCGACTAATTGTGTTTGGGTAGGGGCTTATCCTGTCACCACTTGTTACTTTGTAAACATCCTTTGTGTGTAGAGTGTAGACTACAGTCGTTTACATAAGGTATGTCTCTTGCATTTTGTATATTCGTGATAGACATGAGATGTTTTTTGTTGTTAATTTACTAATTCACTTTAATTTCTGGTTTTAACATTCTCTATTTTTAGAGGAATATTAACTATAAATAATAATTTAGTAGCTACAATGACTAAAGTACTTGAACTTTATTTATTTAACAATTTCCAGGATTCCTTTAATTTTTTTTTAAACTTACCGGTTTAATTCGCCCACATTTTAGTAATGAGAGGCCACATTTACCACATTTTTCATACTTTAACTGGAAACTACATCCTATTTTCGATTGATTGATATAATGTAATGAGGTTGAAATAATACTACACAATTAAAAATACAGACATGTAACGGTATTTTAAGGGGGAATCTTACTTTACTATATTCTTACTTTATTAATGTATTTCTAGTTTAATTCCTTTAGTTATTTCTGCGTAAAGTTATCCATACTTTTTTTATTACTTCGTGTCCATTTTGGAGTCACTCATGTCCCATACCAACTCACCTCAATTATGTACAACGATAAAAATTTTTTAAGCTTGCATAATTATTCAATTCAGAGCGTCAACTTAAAATATAACATCTATGACTATTTCAAAACACATAAAAATATAACGTTTAAAATGTTTAAAGAAAAATTAATCAATATATTACATGTATTTTTCTTGCATTGTACAGAGTTTGTTTACCTACTATCCCTTTCATTATTTATTTAAGTGGAAAGAAAATAAGGGATTTTTTTAATATAGACATATATTAATAGGATATTAATTACGATGCGAAACAATAAAAGCTTTAGTTTTGTAAAAGTTTTTATAATATCCTGCATTTATTTTGCATTTTTTTTACAACTTATGATGACCTTACTAAATCGAAATCAATAAGTTTGTTCAATGCTTAAAGATTGGAAAGTGTTAACCTTCCTCAATAAAATATTTCAAGAAATCAAGGCTACGAATTCGAACTTTTCAACTATCTATGGAGAATTCCTTTAGATTTTCTTTATATTCATCTCGATGAATATTTAATACTATTTTATGTCTGTAATTTTATTATTATATTTTCTCCTTTTTTTAATATAAATGAAAAGATTCTAATATATAATAATTCCAGAAGTTAAAATTATTAAACTTAACACATCGTATACTTTACAATTTACCTATGTTAATTAGTGTAATTGTTTGTATCACAAAAATTGACTTTACGAGATTTACGACGTATTGTAGTGATAACAAGCAAATTTTAGTGAAGATTATGTAACTAGTGAAATAAAAGTAATAGCTGAATACAAACATTTTTAGATTATTGATATTTTATAGATGTAATATTTTCCTGTTGTATTAATTCTGTGAATATTATCATTTTAGTCCCCATGTAATTAAACATAAATAGAACTTTTTGTTCTTTAAGTAATTAAACATTCATTTTTAATTGCATTAACCTAAATGCACTAAAGAAAGTTATGATTTGCAAATTGTAAACTTGTATTTAATGTTTAATTGAAACATTTATTCATCATTGTTGTAAGTCCTTTGTTTGAGTATAATTCAAGCAAAGTATTAAGGTGATTAAAGATTTAACTGGCTCTTAACATCTAAATGCTACAACATTGTTTGCTCAATCTCAACTGCTTGCAATGTTTAGTTACAAATTAATCAACAACAGCTGTTTAGTTTGTAGTACTGGTTAAAGTGTTAAGGCCAAAGTTGGGAAAAGCTGGTGGTTGCTTCAATACTTTTAAGGCACTTCGAAAGAAAATGTGTTTTAAAAGCTTTACTTATGAAAAGTGTTATATATTTCCAAAATAAAGTATAAGTATTCTATATTATTTAAGAATAGAAAATTATTCACAATTATATACTTTTAGTTCAAATAATTATAACAAAAATTTAAATAAGCTATTATAAAATTATTTTATACAATTCATAACACTCTATCATATTTTTCTTGTAAGCTTAGTCCACACTTACAAACATGTTTCCGTAAACAGTGTTTCCAAAAAGTTTGAAAACTGTTTCCAGTGTTTTTTACTGTTTACGTGATGTTTTGTGATGTTTCCCAACTGTTTCCCAACTATTTGCAAACATTTAAGCGTTTTTCTGGGACTGAAAAACAGTGTTTTCTATTTTCAAGACAAATGGACAGCACGCAAACATGTTTCCGTTTAGAAGACAAAATTATAACGAAATAGGCAGCTCAAATGAGTCATTGGGTGTCAGTGGTACTCTCAGGCAATGAATACACATCTATAGACTCATTCCAAGTATGCAGTTCCGGTTGTAACCGTTCAAGATGTGTACTGTACTACGGCGTGGCATCGGGAACAGATTTCAAATTTAATTAAAGAGTTTCACTCTCGTAAAGTTTTGTATGATATAACTTCTCCAAGTTAAGAATATAATAACAGGGATAAGAAAGGTAACGCTCGAAAGGAAATCACGCTAGTTTTTTACGTGAGCACCGATTATATGGACAAATAATTAATAAATAAAAGTTTGTAAAATACAATTTTGACGTAAACACAAGGCATTGTGTGAGAAAAAAGAGGCATTTCACCCAAAAAAGTGGAACGGTTCGGATACGAACCAAGAATTATAATAATTCGTTGTTGCAGTTTAACAATTTTTACAAATAATTGCATTGCAAAACTCAATGCGTGTTCATATCTCGGAAAATACCGTTCTGTTAGTGTGGACACAAATTAATGACAAATATTTATGTTTCTCTGTTGTTTCAGAATAGTTTGCAAACATTTGTCAATTAGTTTGCAAACTGTTTATAAACATTGAGAAGAAACAAAAAACTGCTTGCAAACTGTTAGGGCTAAGAAGCCCTCTCTAACACTTAACCTAGGGACTAACGGCGTACTGGTGATTCCCGAACCACTACCAGTGATCAGGTAGGTGGACTGCGTGAAAAGACGGGATCGTTTAAACGGTCACCCATCCAAGGGATAGCCACGTTCGATGTTGCTTGATTCCGTTATCGCGATAGCGTCGGAACACTCCGGTCGAGCCCACTGCACAATTTCATATGGATTACCCTTGAGGGGAGGTTGCACTAACGCAAACTGATCCGGATCGAAGGACCACTAAAATGATCCGGCCCGGAGGACCACTAAATGTCGGGTAGAGAATGTTAATGTTTCTGTTCCTGAACACGGAGGACCACTGCTCTTCCGGAGCAGACGGGGGAATAAACTAAGGATGTAAATAATTAATTAGAGAGAATTGACTCGCCACAGAGATTGGTTGACCACGTATCCAACAGGAGTAGTTGGAGACACTTTTGGTAATCCAGTCCACCTTCCTTTGTCACAGTTCTAAAGCACTGAAGAGTGAAGAGTACTCGTGGAAGTACGAGCGTTTCGAAAGTCCAGACGACCGACCACGTACCGCACAAACGAGGTTCTTGAAGGTCTGGATGAGCAGCACAGAGTTAGAGAGAGTTGAAGAGATAAAATTAGAATTTAAAGAGGCACACAATCACTAAGTGTTGAGTTGGAAACGAGACCCACGACCTTACACTTTGAGAGACTAAGCGTGAGTGAGTTGTTGTGTGGCGTGAAACCGTCGCCTGAGTTGAGTTTATTCCTGAGCACCAATGAGAGCTCGAATTTGGGGTGGCGTGATGTTTATTGTAAGGGCAGATAACCCTCTCTCTCTCTCTTGGCTTTAGTGAACATGGGAAATACCAAAAATCAAATCTTATAACTACAGAATATATCAACTATGTACAATCATCTTATTACCTAACATACCGGCCACCTTGAAGTTACTAACTTCAATATAGAGAGAAAATGAAAACATTACACACAACATATAAAGGGTAATGAATAACATGATAAAGAGTTTATTATTAAGTTATACTAAATTCTTAGAAATTAAGAGTCCACTTAGTTTAGTGGCAGAGGAAAGACCTTGATTGCGGGTCGAGTGTAAGTCCCTGAAGGCGTCTTGATTGTGACCACTCACACAGTGCCATCAGGTCCAGGGTGAACGTCAGTGATACGTCCAAGAGGCCAGGTAAGAGGTGGTGTCGGGGATTGCACCAAGACGAGATCTCCAATTTTGAAGTTCTCCTGGGGAGTGTTCCATTTTGAACGTTGTTGTAGAGAGTGGAGGTACTCCAATTGCCAGCGATGCCAGATGCGTTGGTGAAAGGCCTGGACTAGTTGCCAATGGCGAAGTCAATTGGTAGGAACATCAGAGAGATCAGATTCTGGTAGGGCAGCCAGAGGAGCACCAATCCGGAAGTGACCAGGTGTTAAGACTGAGGTTTCAGAAGGGTCTGAGCTGAGAGCAGTAAGTGGTCGAGAATTTAGCATTGCCTCTACTTGAATTGATAGAGTCTGAAATTGTGGTAAGGTAAGCACGGTTTTATTAATCACTCGTTTGAGATGGTATTTTGCACTTTTAACCGCACTTTCTCACAGCCCACCCTGATGAGGTGCAGCTGGTAAGTTAAAATGGAACGTAATTCCTCGGTAGGAGGTAAAATGAACAATTTTGTCCTGTGCAACAGATGAGAGAGTTGACTCACGAATCACTTTTTGTAGTACTGAGTCTGCACCTACGAAGTTAGTTACGCAGTCTTAATAGAGGTTTGAGCACAGACCACGTCGGGACACAAAACGTGTGAGAGAGGCAATAAAACCTTCTGTAGTGAGATCAGTCACCACTTCTATATGAACGGCTTTAGTAACCATGCAGATAAAAATGCACGAGTAGACCTTAATGTGTCGCAGTCTCCTAAGATTGTGAATCTTGACGGTGAAAGGTCCGGCATAATCCACACCTGTTGATGAGAACGGTCAAGCTGGATTAACACGGTGTGCGGGTAAGTCACCCATAATAGGAGTTTTGTTTTTTGGTTTATTCTTAAAGCACACGAGACACTAGAAAATACGTGAGCGTATGATACTTCTAGCACATAATATCCACACTTTGTGTGTTAGTAGTGCTTGTGTCAATTGAGGTCCAGAATGGAGATGGATGCGATGATAAAAGTCTATCATCAGCTTTACAACATGATGCCGTTTGGGAAGTACAATGGGATGACGAGTGTCATATGAGAGGTTACATTGTGCCAGTCTACCACCGACACGTATAAGATCATCAGAATCCAGATAAGGATTCAATTTCCGTAGGTGAGTGGAGCACGCAGAGTCTTTCTTCGGTGATTTAATGTCCTCACTAAATGCTGAACGTTGTACTAGTTTGAAAGTAACTACTTCAGCGGCATTCAGTTAACTGATGTGTAAATGACCAGAGATTTCTTTCTTTGATCGGCACAAATTAACAAAACGTAACACATATGCTAATACCCTCATGAGTTTTGTCCATGACGAATATTTAGAGAGTATTTCCCACTCTGTGGGACTAATTATAGTGGGCACACTAAGAGGTGTAGTCTTGATTTCATCCGCAGATTGAAGTTCTATTGGTGTGAAGTTAGGAATCGGCCAGTGAGGCTTAGATAGACTTAACCATGAGGGGCCGTGCCAGCACAGTGGGTGGTTGACGAGTTGAGATGCAAGAACACCTCGGGAAGCACAATCGGCTGGATTGTCTGTACCTTTAATGTGTCGCCAATGATGACCAGGAATAATTTCTTGAATTTGAGAGACACGATTTGCTACAAAGGTTTTCAATCGGTAGGTAGGTGTTTGTAGCCACGTGAACACTACCGAAGAGTCACACCAAAGTGTCAGTTCATTAATCTTGAGATGAGAAAACTGTCTAAGGCAATAATCAATTAGCTTGGACAAAAGATGAGCTCTACAAAGTTTTAAACGAGGCAGGGTCACCCGTTTCAGAGGAGCCACACGAGTTTTTGACAAAATTTGTCTCACAGTCACTTCTCCACTAGAAGATTCACAACGAAAATACACTATTGCGGCATAACCACATTCTGAGGCATCAGAAAAGCCGTGTAATTCAATTACATTAGCGTGGGCTAACGGAAATCCTCGAGGCATCTTGAGTTGAGAGAGGTAATGACTAGTGTCGTTAATAAATAATTGCCATTTATCGGCGAGATCAGGGGGGAGAGCATCGTCCCACTTTAGGCCTTGAGCCCATAGGAGCTGCATATAGCATTTAGCTACCATGATTAATGGAGCTAGAAAACCGCAGGGATCGTACAATTTTGCAATGAGGCTTAATACAGAGCGTTTGGTTAATTTGTCTGTTTGATAGTGAAAAGCATAGCGAAAACAATCTTCTTCAGGGGACCAGTGCATACCCAGGATGGAGAACTGATGAAGTTGTGCTTCTTGCAAGAAACTAGGAGTTTCTAGATGTTCCGAAGAGAACCTGTCGAGGAGCTGGTTGGAGTTGGACGCCCACTTCCGAAGTTCAAAGCTGCCACGACCTAATAGTTGGATGAGCTGGTCTTGAAGCTCAAGAGCCGCCTACACCGAGTCTGCCCCAGTGACAATATCATCCACGTAGGTATGATGACGTAGTGAGTTAGCAGCCTGCGGAAAGTCAGCACCTTCATCTTCCGCAAGTTGATTCAGAGTTTTAATTGCTAAGTAAGGAGAGCTGTTCATCCCGTAGGTGACAGTGGTGAGTTTGAATGTGGATATTTTCGCGGAAGGATCATCACGCCATAAAATGAGTTGAAAATGTTGATCATCAGGATGGATTTTTATTTGACGAAACATCTGGCGTATTTCACATGAAAATACTATTTTATGAGACCGGAAGTTCAAAATAATGTCACCAATATCAGTCTGTAAGTTTCTACAGGTGAAAAGAATGTCATTGAGATAGTAACCGGAACTGGTGTTGCTACTGGCGTCAAACACAGTCCTAAGTTTTGTTGTACTGCTAGAGTCTTTCAACACACCATGATGAGGGAGATAATAGTGAGGGGTGTCCTCAACATGGTCTGTCTTGATCATATGACCGAGAGCTCGATATTCAGAAATGAAAGAGCGGTAAAGCTGAGCAAACTGAGGTTGTGCGTTAAATTTTTGTTCAAGAGACAGTAAACGCTTTTCAGCAGTACCCCGAGAGAGGCCAAGAGCAGAGGGATCCGTTCTGAACGGAAGTCGCACAACATAGCGACCAGTTGAGTCACGAGTATGAGTCTTTACAAAGTATTCGTCACAAGTAATCTCTTCTCGTGATTTAACACTGATGGTTGGTGCTTCTTCTTGTTGCCAGAATCGTTGTAAAGATGAGTGCAAGAGATCATCACTAGTAGACAAAAGAGATATTGAAAAGTTGACCGCAGCATCCGTAGTCGAAGCACAAGGAGCTTGACCCATGAGTTTGTAGCCGAAGTGTGTGCCTATCACATGAGGCATGTGAGGCCCAAGCGAATGATTCTCTTGAGTAAGAATTAGAGGTAATAGAGAGCTACCTATTAGTACATCAATGCCACCAGGTAAGTGGAAGGAGGGGTCAGCGAGTGTATAGGGCTTGACCTTGTCCCACACGTCAGAAGCGATACGAGTGTGTGGTAAATCCACGGAGATTTTATCTAAGATATGAAACTGATGTTTGTTGGCCAATGCGTGGCCAGAGAGCGTTTCCAAATTTAGATACATTGTTCCCTTTGTAGAGGAGGAGTTTTGAGTGAGTCCAGATATTTTTAGATTTGAAGCACGTCGCTTGTCGTTCAAGATATTAGCAGCACGTTCAGAGAAAAGTTCACACATAGAGTCCGTGTCAAGTAATGCTCTAAATACATGAGAAATGCCTTGAGAGGTGGTTAGCTTAATTAAAGCTGTACCGAGTAACACCGTATAATTAGATGAAGAGAGAGAGAGTTAGAGCTATTTTGGGCAGAGCAATTTAATTTATCAGCAGAAGAGACAAAGAGAGATGAAGTTGTAGCTATATCCCTAGAAGTAACATTATGTTAATCTTGAGGTCTAGAGGACGTATGACTATCTCGAGAGGGTTGACGAGAGAGATTAACATCAAAATGTAGCATTGTATGATGTCGCTTGTTACATGTGCGACACGTTGATTGAGATTGATAATCTTTCGAGCTGTGATTACCAAGGCATGAGAAACAACGTTGGTGTTTTTTTTTACTAATTCATGTCTTTCATGAGGTGAGTTTCTTTTAAAGGTATCACAAGCATATATTTTGTGACCTGTTTTATTATAAGCAAAGCATTGCCAAGCGTTGTGTTTATTAGCTCCCTACTGTGACTGAGAACTGGTTTGTGTTGTGATCATAGAGACACCACTGAGTGAAGAATTCACCCTTTTTACCAGAGCGTGTTTTTGTTGAGTTTGTAATCGTGATGAAATATTTTTGTTTACAAAAGGAAAGTTGTGTATGTTAGCGTCTTCAGTTTGCGAGCACTTAATGTTCACATATTTTATTATTTCTTCCACACTAGGCAAAGAGTGAGGACTAAAGTCTTTATTCGCATTAGATCGAAAACTTTCAAGTTTTTTACAGAGCTCATTGTCAAGTTTACGCAACAATAATGCAGATAAAAGTGGGCTGTTTTGAGTCACATCACATCCCAATGTCTTCAAGGCTTGTGAATGTTCAGTAAAAATGTTCACGAATTGACGAAGTCCCTTCAAAGAGGTAGCACTAACAGCAGGTAAGTCTAATAGTTGATTGAGGTGTACAGATTGCAACCTGCGAGTATTGCGATATCTATCTCGTAGTAAACTATAGGCCACGAGATAATTAGGTGCGGACAGAGTTAAACTTTTTACTAATGTTAAAGCAACACCTTGTAACACACTGAGTAAGTATTGGAACTTAGCCACACTAGAAAGGCTTGCATTACGATGAATCGTCGTATCAAACAGATTAATAAAACTTGTCCATGTTAGTGGGTCACCAGAAAACTTTTGCAGGTCTATTTTTGGTAACCTGACTAGAGAGGATCCAGAATGTGAAACAGTACTGCTATCACTCAGTGAGATAGGTGTTTTTGGTTCGACAGGAGGAGTAAGTACCTCAATGATTGCTGTCAAATACGCAAAGAGAGTTTAAATTTCATCTTGATTGGAAGATAAAGTTTCATCCGACACACCATCGTCAGAATCAAGAGCTAAAACCCGTTGAAGGTTATTATCAAAATCAGCCTTTTTCTTTTTTATTTCATTAGAGAAGGCGTTTAGCTGTCAACTTGTACAGAGGTTAGAGATTCAGTTTCAGTAGAGAATTCTTCTAAAATACCCTTCAATTTATTAAAACGCACTTTGAGAAGAGCAGTTACACGTGAGTAGATGGAACTGTTAAATTCACCCGTTTTGGGAGGCATGATGAGATAATTAAACGGTAGCTAATTACAAGAAATAACAATACAGTGATATGAACCAAAACATAAATCTATAAACATACATTTTTGGCATAAACAAGTTAATTATTTTGGACACACTGAGATGTGATATATTTAATCAACTAAAAAATAATATACAGGCCCAACTTAAATCATTTACATAGTTTCAAAGAGAGTGACACAAAACAATTTATAAGGTTTTCAAAAAAAAACCTTTTTCAAAGAGTAATTTTCCTTTACAAGTTACAGTAATTAGTAACATGAATGACAAAGGAATAATAAAAAAACATTAAAAGAGAATAAGTAAAACTAATTCTAAAAAAATACCTTTTGTTAATGTAGTTAAACATTTAAGTTATGTGGCAAACTTCAATTTAACTATGACCTATTGTCAAATTTAACAATATTAAACAAAAATGCTCAAACGAGAAATTGACAAAATGGATTAATTTCATTTACAACATATACCATTCAAAGAAATCAAAGTAGAGACAACAACATGATGTGTACAACATTAAATACATTAACAAATTACTTTATTGATAAAAATCAATTATTACAATTGAACTGATTAAAATATGAATGAATACCTTTGTGATAATTAAGAATGATTACCTAACAACCTACTATGTGACTGTTAATGCTAGACACTCAATATTACTTTATAAGTGAGAAAAATAACACTTTCATTTAACCTTGTTAGAATAGAAAATATATGTCTAGATTGCTATTAAAATAGAGTGAATAATTATTCTAATACAGTAGAGTGTTTAGTAATAGTGCAACAAAGTAAAAACAAAAATAATATAATCCATACAAAGTAAACCAATACAAGTCAAGAATGTAAATAAACAACAATGCTCTATTTGACAGTTGTTGACATTTCAACCTTGCGTGAGAGAGAGAGAGAGAGAGAGAGAGAGAGAGAATGTTACTGGAGTTCCAGTTATTGATCGCCTCACGCTGCTATAACTGGTACGAGGGGTGAGAACCGGTTTTATATACTTGAACTCTACATCACAAAACTTAACTTTGCCAAATTGTTTCATTAGTAAAAATACTGATTGATTGCAAAATAAAGTCGAAAAATTAGCAATTCAATTCTAAGAGATTATTCAATTCAATATTGTCTCTTAGTTGAATAGAGTTTTGTTGTAATTAACATAATTGATTAGATACAAATAAATGGCTGTTGTCCACGGATGATACAATTTATCCGGCCCGGAGGACCAATAAATGATCTGGTTCGAAGGACCACTAAAATGATCCAGCCCGGAGGACCACTAAATGTCAGGTAGAGAATGTTAATGTTTCTGTTCCTGAACACGGAGGACCACTGCTCTTCCGGAGCAGACGGGGGAATAAACTAAGGACGTAAATAATTAATTAGAGAGAATTGACTCACCACAGAGATTGGTTGACCACGTATCCAACAGGAGTAGTTGGAGACACTTTTGGTAATCCAGTCCACCTTCCTTTGTCACAGTTCTAAAGCACTGAAGAGTACTCGTGGAAGTACGAGCGTTTCGAAAGTCCAAACGACCGACCACGTACCACACAAACGAGGTTCTTGAAGGTCTGGATGAGCAGCACAGAGTTAGAGAGAGTTGAAGAGATAAAATTAGAATTTAAAGAGGCACACAATCACTAAGTGTTGAGTTGCAAACGAGACCCACGACCTTACACTTTGAGAGACTAAGCGTGAGTGAGTTGTTGTGTGGCGCGAAACCGTCGCCTGAGGTGAGTTTATTCCTGAGCACCAATGAGAGCTCAAATTTGGGGTGGCGTTATGTTTATTGTAAGGGCAGATAACCCTCACTCTCTCTTGGCTTTAGTGAACATGGGAAATACCAAAAATCAATTCTTATAACTACAGAATATATCAACTATGTACAATCATCTTATTACCTAACACAAACTTTTCCAGGATACTTGTTTTATAAAAAAAAAAAAACAGCCTGGATTATAGCGAAACTGCAATGGAGCCCAGCATTGAAAAATCTGAAATTGTTTACACTTACATGCCTTTATATTTCGGAAACATGACTCTTTTGCAAAGAAAAGTGTGACCTTCTAGATGTAGTAGTATACATTGCTATGAGACGAGCGCCAGCGAGAACCACAGAACTGCAAGACACAGAACAATTGCCTTTCCAGAAGGAGTTCTATTCCTCAAAAGACTGCTAAAATCGATTAAGAATGCCTCCATGCGTATGGAATTTAAAACTTATTTGAAAAGAATTTTAATAAACGAAGCCTTTTTTAACGCCATTTATGACGAGTTTATGGCATATAATTGAGAGACTGCACAACAAAATTATTACGAGTGAGGCTAGAGGAGAAAATGTAAATAAATGAGGAAGAAGTGAATGCATCCATGTTGTATGTATGAATGTTAAATTTTAAACAGTTAGCTGACAATTGCAATACATTTAAAATGTATCATGCCATAAACTATTATTATTATAATATATACATGCATATATTTCCCTATTACTTTTCTCACTATTTAAATTCTGCGCTCAGAGTGTAGGTAAGCCCATTAAACTCCAGGAAGAAGATTATTCAAAATACATTTTTTAACGAACATTGCCTAAATTGTTTTGAGTTTCATTTATAAATAAATTAACTATCAGGGATTGTAAATTGTTCTAGTATTTATAGCTCACATACTTTACACAATGAATTTTTTATACTATAATACTCTCTATTAATACATTATTAAATATATGTTACACGTATTTTTGACTAAATAAGATACGTATAGAGATAGTTTTTGAGAATAAACCTTACGAAAAGTCAAAGGCAAACTAAACAAAGCTATTCTACAGGTGATTTTAACAGACTCAAGTTAGTTGCAAACTAAACTTTGGTAGCTTCAAGAAGCTGTTCTACATTTTGCTTTTGTTTCATACCTTTATCGTGTTGTCCTTATTTTTCTCTTAGTTATTATTATTCTAAAGAGTTAAAAATATTACTACGCTTAAAAAGATAGTAACATTAATTTTACTTATTAACAAGTCCTCTTAATTTATGAATGATTCATAAATTTATTTAATGGAAAAATTATAATTTCTAAACCATTCAACAAAACAAAGCATTATAATAATTAGTTCATAGTCAGAGAGAGAGAGAAAAATAATAATATTCCTGAATATAAAAGTTGGGCTGGTAGGCTATGCATAACTAGAAATATTTATGTTGGCTAAAATCATTGTCTTCGCCTTACATAACATACTAATTGTCTTTAGTCAGTCAATACACACATTTTTTTAATGTATAATAACTATCTGTATACAACAAGAACATGTTAAAAACCCATCTAGATACGTAACATAATTATATGGGGGGTTGGTGGGTTTAAAACACGGATTTATTATTAGTTTGAACATGGGTTTAATATATTGTTTGTTAAAACTTCAATTATTTTTAATAACTTTAGCACTAATGGTTTAGATAATATTTACAAATTGTAAAAACTTAAACCAATCTAAGGTTGTAAACCGATATGGACTTTTTTGTTATACTACTTTCAAAACAACTCTGTACAAATGGTGATTACATGCCCTGTCTTATTGAATGTGGAATCTAGTGATAGTGTGTTCCGTGTACAAAACAAAATGCATAAATAATGTTCAATCATGTGAAATTCTAATTATAGAATCACTTTAACATGGATTGGAGTACAAATAATGTTCCCTTCTTTAGTGCCTTTACTAAGTTGATATTAAGGTTGGCAGTATGTTTTTTTTTCTCATTACATGACGTATATATGAGGTAATTAAATAAACAACACTGGTTGGCTAACCCGTATAACGCCACTGGCTTCCCTCCAGCACACTACCACCTCGTTGCTTACCATGTGAGCTAGGTCAGTCTATCTACGTATTCAGCTCATTCCCTATATCTCGAGGTGTGTACAGCCAGCTAATCAAACTGTATCATGTATTTTATTAAGTATTAACCTTTACCATTGTGTTGTAGACTTCACCAACACAACGCCTTCAACGGATATAAAAGCAGTATATATATGGAATGTTACTTATGTGTAATAATTAAAATAAACTCTATTAATATTAAAAGTTTTTTTTTTCACGTTATACATGGTGCATTACTATTCAACTCCAACAGAAAAAACAATAATAATAATCTGAGAGTTACGAAACTATTAATAATGAAACAAATACAAACAAAAACTAAAATATATTGAACATAAAAGAAAGAAAATTTGGACCTTTTCTTTAATTCACTACCACTACTTTTGTTAACTCAATTACGGTTAGGTTAGGTTAAATGGCTAGTAAAGTTGATCACAAACAGGTAAATCCAGTGATTGACTTACCGCCGAATGCGCTCTCCGTGTGTAAGTTCTTGGAATGGGATAAGATACGGCCAGCGATAACGGATGTCTAGCAGGTGAGCAATACCACAGTGGACGTAAAAGTTATCAGCGAACAGTTTTTACAGCAATAGAATATTTATCAAGTGGTAGTGAGTTAACGGAAGCAAAAAAGTAGTGATTGTGAATTAACGAAAATGATCCGAAAAATGTACAAAAATACTTATGTGACAGGTTCATAATCATTCAATTTTCTTTATTATTGATTAATACGAGTAATAAGAAGAGTTATCAGAGTAAAAAGTCTCCGCTGAAAGTTACTGGTTTCAGATTAGGATATGATACGTTCAAACGTTTCCGATGCAATATATTATTGTAAAATAATAAGGACGCCATTTTAAAATATTTAAATATATTTCAAGATAACATATATTTTTCAAACATTTCTAATAATAATCCTAAATAATGTCAATCATACCTCTAGTATATAATACAACATATCATTAAGTCTAGTATCCCTTCAATTTTATAATTTAAGTTGTTGCTTTGATCTGTAATAAATATAGAAGAAATATATTTCTATGGTAAATTGGCTGAATTACATAACACAAAATTATTAAAAAAGTTGGCCTGAAACTGAAATATTTTGAGTAAATTTAATGATTTCAGGTTTCCTAATCCTAAAAATAATCTCAGGGGGAAAAGCAGAAATTTAATGGTAAGTAGATCAGTTTCTGCTTAAAAAAAGGAGCTAATTTTACTTAAATAATTAGATAAGCTACATAAATAATAAATGTATGGAATCATCTTTACATAGTATTAAACACATGTGTCATAATGAAATTATCGAATAAATTTTCACTAAACCTATAACTGACTTATATATACATATATCTGCAGTATAAATCAATGTCAAACCCTGTTACGTTTGATTGGGAGGCTCCAGTAAAAGATTCATTGGGTTCACTACTCCGCTGGAATTGTTATGGTGTTTGCACAATTAATTGCAACTCTACTGTGGTTTCTTAAGAAAAACACTTGACAATGCATAGTACCTACTCCATTTTTCGAACTACAGTCTCCCTTTCAGTAGTACTTAGCTGATACTTTTATAGTGTTTCCAACAACTGATTGAAACTCCACTGTGGTTTTTAAAGACAAACACTTGACAGTTCATAGTATCCATTTGGAATGTTCTGACTGCAGACTCCCTTGGAGTAGTGAAAGATAGGCCATGTTATAGTGTTTGTACAATTGATTGCAGCTCTATTGTAGTTTGTTATGACAAACACTTGACAGTTCATAGTGGAATGTTACCCATTTGGAATGTTTTGACTGCAGACTCCTTAGGAATAGTAAACGATAGGCACTGTTATAGTGTTTATACAATTGATTGTAGCTCGATTGTAGCACAGAATATAGACATTCTGTGATTGTAGTTTGTTATGACAACAACTTGACAGTTCATAGTACCCATTTAGAATGTTCTGACTGCAGACTCCCTTGGAGTAGTAAACGATTGGCACTGTTTTAGTTTTTGTACAATTGATTGCAGCTCTAATGTATTTTATTACGTCAAACACTTGACAGTTCAAAGTACCGATTTGCAATATTCTGACTGAATACTCCCTTGGAGTAGTGAACGATAGGCACTGTTATAATGTTTGAACAATTGATTTCAGCTCTATTGTGGTTTGTTAAGTAAAACACTTGACAGTACATAGTACAATTCACAGTGTTCCTACTGCAAATTCCCTTGGAGTAGTGAGTGGCTGGCACTGTTATAGTGTTTGGACAACTGATTGCAACTCTATTGTGGTAGATAAATGCTATTGACAGTTCATATTACCTCTATCAATTGTCCTGTTGTTGATTCCCTTGGAGTACTTAACGATTGGAACTGTTATAATGTTTGTACAATTAATGGCAGCTCTATTGTGGTTTGTTAAGTTAAACACACTTGAATTATTCATTAATAGTACTTATTCGGAATTTTCAGCCTGCAGACTTCCTTGGTGTGTTAAACAGCCTGACTGTTATCGTGTTTGCACAACTGATTGCAACTCTATTGTGGTTTGTTAAGACAAATACTTGACAGTTCATAGTACCTGCTCGCAACGTTCCGATGGTTGAAGTCCTACTTGGAAGATTATATTAGCAAATTGATACAAACTCTATTACTGTTTATTCATTTCTGTATTTAACTTAGTAATAGTTATATGTAATAAATAAATAATATCACAGTGATTAAAGAATACATAATATATTATATTTCATGTTGAACACTGTCAATGTTGAATACTATCTGAAAATTATAGATGTTACAGTAGTAATACATTACTAATATTAGCCCTTAAATCGCCATTTATACAATGCCTATTTTCCATTCAGCTCTTATTTATTGTTAAAAAATCAAAATTATATTTTTAGTTGCTAATTGTTTTCTTGTTCTGTACAAGAAAATAAAAGATATGATAGCATTTTAGAGTTTTACTAGGTTATTTAACTTTTTTTCTTATATATTAATATGTAAATAAGCAAACTTTTCATGAAAGTAAGTCACAGGCATCGATCACTAATACACTATGAATCAATACAAAGTATTATTAGTCTACTATTAATAAAATATGTATAATTGAGTACATTTACATGTACATAAACTGATAAAGACAGAGACTGCACATAACACATAATACAAAATAAGTAAATACATATAGCACTTGAATATGATGTATTTAGTACTTTGAACAAAATCATCAGAATCGAATGGATTATTCATATTGACACTTAAAACTAATGATTTACAAACATATATTAAAATAAAGTAATGATAAAAACAACTTAATATACAGTTTCAAAGAGGTAATGACAACCGCTCGGCTGGACAGTGGCTGCGCGTATATGCGCTTGTGGTGTTGGGCGGTGCAGCGGAAATGTACACTGCCAGACAAAAACCAGTCTAGTGATAGACAGGTCAACAAAAGGTCGCGAGTTGCACAATTGTCTCTCATGTGTCACCACCCTAAACCCAAACGCACTACCGGATTAAATTAGAATCATTATTACGAAAATATTATTTTTATAATTATTACGCGTATATGCGCTTATAGCGTGCAAAGGGTTAAACTATAAATGTTTAACTGTTGATGTAAATGTGTGTTTATTAAAAAAAAGTAAGTTGAAAACTCGAAGACCCATTTTACTTATCCACCTACCCATACACGTACTGGTATTGAACTACCCACCCATTCTTACAAATAAAAAAGTATTGACTTACAGCTGTGCAATTATAATCAATAAAGGTGTATACTATATGAAATTCATCTATAACAACAATAATTATTTATTTCTTCATTACATTAAATATATATTTAACGTGAAAATATATTTATGATTTAAATTTTTATTAGCTAGTGCATCGTATAAATATTGTAGAAATATTTTGTGACCAAAATACACTTAAGGATTATTTTACTTAACAGCAACATTAAGTTTATATTTTTACTTCACTTATATAATTTTAATAATGTAAATTTGACTACAAACTAAAAAGAATGTATAAATACAAAACTATAAAAGTTACTTTAAAAATTACAGGATAAGTTTTTCTCTAAATGTTATGGGAATATATCAAGTTTAGTAAGTCAGATTTTGCTACATTATGCATTATCTAATGGTGTATATTATTCTGTTATTTCCTTGTTTATGTATAATAGTTTTAAACGATTTACCAAAAGGTATGTAAATTGTAGAATGTAACTGGACCGGGAGAATCATCTCGACGCTCGTATCATAATACCTTTACTATTATTATTTTGTATATGCCGCATAATTGATAGTGAGAAAGTTATAAGAACTTCCTTGGGAATGATAATAGCAGCTGATAGAGTTATTCTAATGAGGTGAGATTACAATAACAACTGCTAAGTGCCAAATATCATTACATTGGCCATTACTGTTAAAGTATTTCCTGAGTACTTTCTTGAGCAAGTACAAAAAGGTGTGTAATTTACTCCTACGGACCTTAAATTGATTCGTATATGAATTTCTATTAAAACAGTGAATTTGAAAGTATGTGTAAAATCATTTATATAAAAGATTAAAATTAATTTTCATGCCTCAATACACAATCAATCAAATAAAATATTGACTCTATGATGATTAGAGATAAGGTGGTTAGAAAGTAAATTAGAATCTAGCATTTTAAAATTTAATTGGCTTTCAATGATTTTACATTCAATTGAAATGTATGAACGATAAATGAAATGATTTATTACGTTACTGTTTAAATGTTCAGCACTTAAACTGACTTTTTGATTGTATTCCCTTTTAACGCGGCATTGTGTAATAATTTAAGTACTTGTTTTAGAATTTCCATCTACGTACAGTAAGTGATGTTGTTTAGTAAGCCCTGTTAATGTTAAATCATGCAATTAATTATATGGATTCAGATAATTTTTTTCACATAGGAAAATTGTGTATAAATAATAAGCATAAAGACACTCACCATAGGCAATAATAATAACTACAATAATATGTGAATCGTTTAACTATTAGGGAAAGATATATAATAATACAAAATTGCAATTACTGTATTATTATACAAAACTTAGTTTAGAGATTTTTTATTAGAAATTTAGAGGACCATTACTTAAATACGTGTATGAGTGGGTGGGAAGGTCAATAACAGAACCTTAAGTGGGTAGGTGAGTCCATTTCCATCACACTCACCTAGATGCATAACCACCGTAAGTATGTGTCATTACGACTGTGCTTGAATAGGTGAGCGATAGGATCTCAAAAAAGTCCGTGTTGGAGGAGGGTCATCGCCACAGTCCGTGTACGAGTGGGCCGAAGGATCATCACCACAGTCCATGTATGGGTGGGTGGGATGGTCAATACCATAACCGTGCGTTCCATTTCTACTACAATCGTATGGATAGAGGAATGACCAACGCACGTATATGGTTAGGTAAGAGGGTCACAACGACCGTGCGTGTAGAGGTGGGCGATAAAGTCTCACCACTGTATGTGTATGGGTGGGTAGGAGGGTCATCTGCACAGTACGCGTATGGGTGCGCGAAAGGGTCATGATGTGCGTATGGGGGTTTAAATTTCAGTAATCCCCACGTTTATTGTGTTGTACTCTCCGATATAATTATTTTAAAGTAATATATGTATTGAACTACATATCTAACATCAAGCACCTAATTAATTGTATCGATAATAGTTTGTCAACGTTAGTTCATTGTTTCATAATCCGGATATTAAATTCTAATATAAAACAAATAATGCAGTGCCTTGGAATTATTGCATAATGACAACTAACAATATATTATACTCGTATACTAATAGGTTTTAATGTGGGTCTTAATCTTTTCTTAGACAGGATATTACTAATTTATTGACTATTATCGTTAAAAAGAGTGAATTAAATAATAAATATGTATGTTAAATTTGTATATATTGCAATAATAAATATTGATATTTATACTTTAGCTCATTAATCTTTTTAACTTTTATCCCATGAGAATTCAAAGTTGCAGAAATATTAGTGTCTCATTCATCAATTATTTTGACAAAAACAACGATATGATTTATTACCAAGGTGGAATTCCAAACAAATACATTTGATTTCAATGCTCACGTCATAGAATAACATTTAATTTCCGTTGAAAAGCCAGTTAATATTTGTATATTCAAGAATGAATTAATATGGTACTTACATATAATGAACGTTGGTAAGCAAATATTAAACAGCAGATCAATAGATAGAAGAGGTGTTTAGTATATATTATTTGTCCAATTTCATATGGAATACGTTTTGTATTATTGGAGGTCTTACATGATAATTTTTTAGACCTTATTTGTTACAATTAACAAGAATGATCACTTTACACTTATATTTTTATAATATTATTGTAATTAAAATGATCTCTATTTTTCATACAAAACACAATTATCTAGTTTATAAATTATTGTTTTAAAAATGTATTGTTTATGAAATGTTGTACAAGTGTTTTTGACATAATGACTAGATAATTTTAGATTTACAAGAGCAAGATTTCCAACTCTAGATTTGTAGTTTACTTTACTTGGTTGTATCTAATGTTAACTAATCAGCCTACTTGTGTGCGTAAGTGCACATGCGTATATGTTATTATCTCTCTGATAAGGAACAGCCTTCGTTGACGCGCTACAGTGAACCTTTGTTTATAGACTGTCAAGTGAAAGGTTTTGTATTTTAATAATCTGCGCTGTCATCATATAAATAAATAAATAAAAATGCCTTTTATTGGAGCGTTACTCAGTATAAACTGCTTTTCAGTACAACTCAGGTCATAATACTACACTGCTCTTAAACTATAAACTAAAATTATATACAACCAGAGGACGTAATTAACCTAACGGTAACAATCATACATTAACTTTTTAATTTTACTCTTAAAAGCATTTAGAGCACAAGTGTTTTTGACAGATGCGGGGAGGTCATTATAGAGAGTGGGCCCAAAGTAGGAAAAACTTTTCCTACCCCCCTCAAGCCTCACTCTTGGAAAGTGAAGCTTCTCCCCATGGCGGGTGCCATGCAGAGCCACCTCGCCCCGTTTTCGGAGCCGTCTATTAATGTATTCAGGCTCTCCAAGCGTCAGGGTCTTATGCACCATACAGCCTGTGAGCACCCTGCATACATCCTCCATGAGAGGAAGTTTGGCATCTTGCCTGAAGGAGGACACATGGTTGAAGCACTTCAGGCCATACACAAAACGGATGGCAGTGTTTTGCAGCTTCTGGATCCTCTCCATATCCTCTTTTGAAATGCTGTTGCCGTATGCAGGGTAACAGTAATAAAACAGCGACAGGACACACGACTGTATGAGCTTTACTTTCGCGGACTCCGGAAGCAAATATCTGAATCTATACATGCCTCTCAGCCTGCCCAAGGCCTTTTGCATTATGTACGTAACATGGTTTGTGAAGCTGAGATCACTGTCCCAGACCACTCCAAGAGTCTTAACTTTGCTAGCGATCTCAAGACTCTGTCCGTTCAGTGACACATGCACGCCGTCATTGCTGAGGGATTGAACAACTTCTTGTGGGGCTATGTACAGCACCTTGCACTTGTAAATGTTCAATTTAAGCCCATTTTTGACTGACCTTTTGTAGATGTTATCTACATGAATATACATACATTTATATTCATGTATATACATACATGAATATACATGAAATTGATGACAGAATTTCCAAGTCGTATTTTTATTTTGTTTTTTGTAAATAACTGAGGAAAATAAATGCTATTATGTTCTATATTCTGTTTAAAGACTACGATGGAATGTTAATGTACTTTAAGTTCATGCTTAAGGGGGTTCGGAAGGTTGTATCTAACACATGTTAATTTAGCCTACTTTATGTACCTTTTTCTCAAGAACCATTAATTGTATTGACCTGATTTTTTTACCCTGTTTTATGACACATATTTATAGATGTGTATAACTTATGAAACCAAAATAATAATAACTTTAGCCAAAATAATTTTTTGAAAATTATGTAATTTTTTCTTTGAAAATTTTAGAATAAAATTTTTTTCCTGAGTTATAATTTATCCAATTTTGATTAAATGTTATCCACTTGTATATCTATACAAGTATAACATGTGGTAAAAATTTCAGCCTTCTAGCCCTTTTAGTTCCTGAGAAAAAGGTACATAAGCATAAAAAAATCCAACTTTCGGGGAATCGCAATGAAACTAGGCAGTTAGTGAATCAGGCTATGTAATCAGGTTTACTTTTTGTCCTAGTAATGACCATAAGATGGATTATTTGGGTCTTCCTCTTCTTCGTAAAGTTCCTCCAGCTTCCTCTTGGCGGCATTTCTTGATTCTCTGGCCTTTTTGTATATCTCCGCATTGTATATATATCCTTTTTGTATATAACGCAGCACCGAAATCTCGCGTCTGAGCGCATGACATGTACTAACAAAATAATTAATAAAACATGTTCTGTTCGTCCGATTTATTTCAAACTTTCGACAAAACGTTCAGGACAGTATGTACTATAATAAAAGAAAAAAATGGGAAATCCATATTTTGACCATTTTCAACCTTCCGAACCCCCTTAAACTTGCACACCAGATAAAAACTTTGAGGCACCATGTAAAGTAATAAAAATATTAGCAATTCCATAATTTTTTTTTATATGTAATTTATGTGCAAAAAATAACAGTTTACGTGTTTTTTAATTTATTTTATTATAATATTTTATATAAACCAAATGTTATGAATGTAATTTAGTCTCGCACTTGTACACTTGACATTTAAACAGTTCCCCTAACAACGAGAAGCTTTCTGAATGGAGAATAATTGCAGCAACGAAATCAGGGCTCTGTAGCACTAACTGAGACTTATGGTTGTGATTCTGCCACAACACTGAAGTCTATAAGATAAAAAAAATATGAAATATTGCATAAATATAGTCAATATTTATAAGTAAACAGTAGGTAAAAATATCATAACAATAATAATTTAATGTTTTGTAGTTGACAAAAGTACGCTCAAAAGAAAACATTTCTTTAAATTCTGTTCCTGTATTGTATATGTGTTATGTTAGTAATTCCACACACTCATAATCGAGTATAATTATAATCCTTCATTAAATTAGTAAAATAATAAATTGTCTTTGGAATATCAATTCTTGACGGTATGTTTTTTCGTGATGGTGTTCATTACTATTTTAGTTTAAAAAGCTACACATCTTTGGAATATTTGGTAACATTATTTACTATTGTTTATACACGTAAAATACAGACTAATATTACACACAGAAGTTCATGTGGTACTAAAAAATTAACAAAAGTGAATTTATTGTAAAATATTCACTTTTTAGCTCTCATAATATAGATATTTCCAAAGTGTATAGGCCTAATGATTTGTTGTCAGCTTTTCATTTCAGTAAATATGTTCTAAATTAACTTCCAGGAGAAGTATACATTTAAAAAACATCATTTTATTTAATTTAAGAAATTATCAAACATTCCAATAAAATGCTTTTTATTGAAATTTCGTTTAAATTTTTTGGAATGTTTGAGAATTTCTTAAATTATTTACAATTTCTAATAAAGAACTCAAAGAAGAAATGGATCATTTTATTTTATTATACTATTTACTTACATTTAAAGTCAAAGTATTAGTTATGTAAACAACGTTTAACCTTAGCTATTATTTCAAAATATATCTATACAAATATAGTGTGCCCTTTATGTAAGAAATATAATTAGCTAACAAGTGAAGGTTATGAATAACTATTGTACTAAATAAAAACCTATACATTCTCTTAGTAAAAATGTCAATTATTGGTTATATAGATCAGCAAATTACAAAAATGTATTGGAGAAACAATAATTTCGACCTTTTCCGTTAATTCACTACCACTAACTTTTTTTTTTCACTAATTTACTACCACTTGATAAAGATTTTCTTGCTCTAAAAAATGTTCCCCACTCATGTTTACGTCCACTCTGGAATTACTTATTCGATAGAAATCCGATATCGCTGGGCCTTACATATTGCTGTCAAAGAACTTACACACGGAGATCACATTCAGTGGTACGTCATTCATTGGATTTACCAGTTTGAGATCAACTTTAGTAGCCACCTAACCTAACCTAACCTGACCTAACCTAACCTAATCTGACCGTAATTACGATAAAAAAGTAGTGGTAGTGAATTAAATGAAAAACTAGGTTTAGTTAACTAACGAAAAAGGTCCACAAATGTTATTAAAAAGCAGTTAAGTAATTTTTTTCATACATTTAAAAACAGTAATTATCTATCCATTAAACAATGTAAAAATAAATATTTTTTAAAGTTCAGTTATTTACGGAAAGTGAACATTTACCAAAAGAACACTAGCGAGATAGATATTGACCCAGAAACCAGCAAGTAACAGGAATAGAACATTAAAATTAACACTCCACATACAATGCACTGTTCAAATAATTTAACAAATTACACATAAAATCAGATTTATTAATCGGTAGTTTTTTATTTTCTTTTTTTTTCAACAATTAAATTACTGTAAGAAAACACGCTAACGTTATGTTACTTTGTTTGTATTTACAATTTCAGTATTGCATTTCACACACTGCCGAAGGGATTGTTCTAGAGGGAATGGGACATATATCAGAGAACAGTAATATTTAGGCCAACAGGATAAAATTATTTACAAACTTATATTCGTTATCTCCCAGTGTTTCTGTTGTAGCCACATTGCACAGTTATTGCATTAACTTTTGCTTTGTAACACTAGTTAGTAAAATAATAATAAACTGCAATATTTATATTTAAACATAGCTGTCTACTCTAAACCGCCCAATGTTGATAACTACTATAAAAATTTTTTTATTAAAAACATGTATTCTCTGTATTAAGATCTTTATTTTCTTTTTTTACCATAGGACCTCACCAATAAGTTTTACATAACTTGGTTAGGCCTAGATCTTTTTATACAAATTAATGAAACAAATTAATAAAAAATCCCAAGATCTTCATTTGCCGGCGTGGTGGCTGAGTGGATAAGAGTTCGGACTGCGCAGGGCATGTTCCAAGGTTCGAATCCCCACTGAGCCAACGGTTGGTACTTCACTCGTTGAATAAATTTGACGCACAGGCCTGTAGGCCCATTTCAACTGGCGAGTGAAGTTAAAAAAATAAATAAAAAATAAACAATTTAGTATGTATATATTACAAACTATGAGCGTGGAAACAGATATTCTAATAAATGTTATACATATCTATGAGACTAAGAATATATAAAATCCGTTTTCTAACAGATAAAAAAATTAGTTAAACTATAAATTAGTTCGAAGTGCCATACGAAAAGTATTATAACCTTCCTTTATAACACGCTTTTATAAATCTTTACGCCGAAACATATTAGCTAGTGCCCTGAAAGCCTCCTTTCGAAATTACCTTTTTACCATCCTAGCTGATCGTTGGATGTACCACAGTGCGTGTATGGGTGGGCGGGTGGGTCAATACCACAGTGCGTGTATGGGTGGGCATGTGGGTCAATACCACAGTGCGTGTATGGGTGGGCGGGTGGGTCAATACCACAGTGCGTGTGTATACAGTGGTAATGAATACTTGGTAGTCATTACCACTGTACGGGTAAGGGTGGGTGGATGGGTCAATACCATTATACGTGTATGGGTGGTTGGGTGGGTCAATACCACTGTATGTGTATGGGTGGACGGGTGGGTCAATACCAATGTACGTGTATGGATGGACGGGTAGGTCAGTACCACTGTACGTGTATGGGTGGGTCATTACCACTGTACGTGTATGGGTGGGTCATTACCACTGTACGTGTATGGGTGGGTGGGTAGTGATTATTAATTAAATGTATTTTTAATCTCTCTGGGTACACAGTAGATAATAAAGGCTCAGTTCAGTGGTAGACTGTAAACCACTCCTGCTTGTTAGATTACTGTAAGCCTAACATTTACGTAGCTGAGAATGAGGCATGAGTTGTTTGACAATTTGTTTCCAGTAGTTCGTGCATGAGGTACTAGTTTATTTATCATCTCTTGTGGTATATCATCTTGAAGATATTTTAACGATAATTTATTGCTACTTTGTATTGCCTAACATGCAAATATATTCACTTGGCTTACTTTCAAACCTTTTGAATCATTTTAAAAGCTTGAAATCTATTTGTTATAAAAATATATTTAAATGGTTCCTACAATGATAAAGATTATTAAGTTTTTCTACTATGTGCTATCATTTTTAAATAATGCATGTAAAAGAATAAACCACTAAATATAAAACAATAATTAGAACTTGGATGGATGAAATGTCGTTTAAGATATTTTAGTAGACTGACAAATTCAAGGCAAGATAGCCATCGGCTCGTTGAGTGTCTTTGAAGTACAAAATTTGTTCTTCTCTTTGACATGATAATGGCGTGCATTTTATTCATTATTGGTATATCATCCAACATTGTGTACTGAATAATAAAGTTTCGTTGTTCTATATATACTGAATATGATTGAAAAAAACAATCACATTAGGGTGTGGAAAATATTCTATTTACATCCTCTTGCACAAAAGCGATACGACTAATGCCAGAAAATAACCATTATTTAGTATTGTTCAAAAATTATTTAGTATTATTTTAAAAAATTTATGGTATTAAATCCACACTGAAACCATACAATACAGTATTTACACCAGAATAGTCTCTAACAGCTATTCTATGTAGCCCTATCAATAAAACAGTGAAACGATACAATATCATTAGATATTTTAAAGCCAGTTAGGTGGCAGTTATTCTTTTAAATTTCTAATTGTATGTTGAAGAAGAAGCATATTGGTTCTATTGGTTTTCATTAATAGAATTGTTAAATTAAAAACAATTTTAAACCAATAAAGTTATAAAAATTGATTTAAAATTGTGTTTAATTTACTAATTATTTATCATTTTAATGTGTTTAATACTGTATTTAGCCATTAAAATACATATTGTAGCTATCTTATCTTCTTCCAAGCCCTATTAATTTTCTAGAAACCAAATTTTTAAGTTATTGATATGTATACCTGTATATTAATATTGGAGATAGATTTGTTATGGCATTGGTCTATAACTTGGAGTGGTTCTGGTATAATTTTAATAAATAATTTATTTACTAAGGAGGATACAATTTGAGGATTAAAATATAAATCTTTTTGGTTGTGTTTAGGAACCAATCATCATGTTACTTAATAATTAAATATTGAGCAAGTATAGGTCATATTTTTGTCTAATGAAGAAAGCTTTCATAATTGTCAAACATCACGCTAATTTTATGTGGTTCAAGTTCCTCAATTGGCCAAATGTCAAAGATTTTTGTCTTTCAATGGACTGTAAATATGTCAGTCAATCAACTAGTTTGAAAAGTAACACTCCCTTATATTTGATCCTTAACACAACATATTTACTAACAAGAATGCCGAGTAGAGATGATGACAACAACATAAACAATATAATAACTATAGTAAATTTTGCATTTAATTTATAAAACACGAAGCATATAATATAATTCGTATTACTGATTTTTATTATCAATATATTTTGATAAAAATATTATGCTTAAAGGTATACATTTATAAATAAAAACTAAATTTACTAAACAATTTTGTAATTAGTGTTAATCTTTTCTGTATGACAAAAGGCCACACCTTTTATGAATGTATTGCTCATTTATAAAAATTGTCTTGAAATATTCTAACTATGTTTAAATATTACAAACAACTATACAAAATGTTAGATATTACTATTATAATTATTTATTGTCTGTAATTTTTAGGTGGATTACCTAAACTTGATAGGTTAAGTCAAATAATATCATTGATCACAACTTTGATTAATATGATATGGTCAATTAAATAGAATAATTCTATTTAATTGACCATATCATATTAATCAAAGTTGTGAATTATTGACCTTAACAGAGGGCTCCAATGTTATTCATATTCACAAGATAACTGCATCAAGCAATATCGAACCTGGCTGTTCCTTAGATGGGTGACCGTGTGAGCGATCTCATCCCTGCACGCAGCCCACCTTCCCGGTAACTGGTAGTGGTTTGGAAGTCACTCTTTAACCGTTGGCTCTCAGGTTGTGTTATACAGGGCTTTTTAGCTCAAATTTAACAGTGTAAAATAAGACATCTTTAACTTTTTAATTAAATTTCGTGATGAATTTGTGTTATTTAACATAAGTATAAGTAATTGTATGACTATATTCAAGTAAAAAATACTAAAATAGACAATTCATGGTATTTTAAAAAGTGAGTAAGGATTGCCAATGTGAAAGGGTCATATCATTTATAAAATTACTATTACAAGTATTTAAAGTATCTGTTTTCTAATTGTTGAGCAATATATCTACAATATATATATATTATATAGCCAAAAAAATGCTTGATCAGTTAACAAGCACCAACTTTTATATACAGAGATCATGTAAAGCTACATTTATGTTAATAAAATAAAAAAATATTTATGAAGTTTTAAATATCACTTTTTAGCCTACTAAAGTGTCAGCTTACTCTTGTCTTAACTGGTATATTTGTTGGTGAATTTTCTCTTTAGATATGCCTTTACTAGTTTATACAAATATTTCAATTATTGATATAGTTCTTATAAATGCAAACAATTTAATTTAAAATAAAAATGATAATTCCCCTGCTTATATAGAAAAATATGCATTTATCTTGGTCAATGAAACAGCGTCTCATCACTTTCCAATAGTTAATTTATCGAAAATGTCAAAAAGCTTTCTCTTTATGTTTATTAATTCACTGTTGAACTAGTTTGTCTGATGACCGTTTTAATGAGACTAATAGATTAGCTTTATTACAATGTGTTAATTACACGCACTTTATACTTTATTAGGTCCTCACAATCAAATAATTAGTGATTAAGAAACTAATTAGCTATGGATATGTTTATTTTGTATTAAGCCATGCTTTCGATAATATAGTAAGATAGTCACCTATTTATTATATCCAAATAAACTTCTCAAAATAAATATGTATTTAAATTAATTTGCCCATTTTAACAGGCCATGTTAAAACAATTTTATACAATTTCAATGTAAACAAACTTTTCGATTGAACATTAAAACCAATGTGCAGCACTACTTTAGTTAGCTTTTAAAAGAGTACTAGGGCAACATTATAACTAATGGAAAGCTAATGGAATCTAAGTGTATTTGAGTGTGCATGGATGCATAATCTTATTACGTAATCCTTTTAAAATATAAATATACAGAGGGAATATGGTTTGCCATTGTTATTGGTAGCGTAATCATTGATGGGTGAAGATGTAGTTACGTTATAGTTTTTTAATTACATAAGATAGTCTTCATTATTTTATGGTGGGATACTAAAACAACTTAAAAACTTACCAAAAAAGTAACTATAAGATAAAAATAAAATATTTTTCAGTTTTTAAAACCGAAACAAGAATATTTGTAGTTTATAGTGTGACAGAGGATCTTCTGCCAAGGCTAAATACTGGCATGTCTCTAAGTCAGGATTCAATTCACGGTGTGACCTTCAAACTTGACCATGTGCATGTCCTGTACATCAAAAGTGACGCTAAGCCGTTGGTCAAACGAGCCTAAACATTGAGTCCATCTGTGAAGTGGGGGTAACTGTTTCTAATAAAGCTCCTCGATCGCCCAAAGGTATTACCTAGAGATGTATTTTCCTTGAGAAATTATGTATTAAAATGGTAAGCTAACCCTCCTATTTTGGAAGTGTTGTAAATATTTTAAACGTATTCAATTAAATTCCATTACAATAATTTACCGTCGTAATAAATTACACCAAAGTATATTTATAGTAAAAATGTGTTGTTTTAACCTAATACTCTTTTTTTAACCAACTACTTGAAGGTCGTAACCAAATTATTGTTACAGGTTTAAAGGGTCATTTCATAATATATTTGCCGAAGACACTAGTCTTAAAAATCATTTCTGTGCTTAGAGGAATAACAGTTATAAGTGTGATAGTGTGATTGAAGACTACAAAAAATAAATTGTTATAGAAAACTTTGAGAAATTAAAAAATAAAATAAAATTGGTAGTAAGAGTTTCAGTGATATAAAGAAGAATAAGTTTTCCTTTCTTCTGGAAATCCTTAACACTTGTTAATTTTAAAGTACTGTTTAATATACCAGTGTCGACATTTACATTTACTCACTAAACACTTATTTCACAATATTGGATTAATTACAAAAGGGTAGGTAAAGACAAGTCTAGTTAAGACTCATACTACAGTGTGTTGTTGCTTAATAAGAGTCCATTATTCCCATGCAAATCTGTGGCAGAAGAGCAACCCTTGAGACGTGGGTCTGTGTATGTCAAGAGACGTTGAAGCCCACTCACTCCTATCCTACCCCGAATGGAGCTAAAAAAGCATCCTTCAGTCAATGACACGCTCCTGCCTGACATTACTGATTATAATTTGTCACAGCATTGTTAGTTCACCAAACAATCAAGATGAAACATTGGTGCTCCTTGGTAATGTACTATTTTTGATATTACAAA
Organism: Stictocephala bisonia; assembly: GCA_035578905.1. Classification (NCBI taxonomy): domain Eukaryota; kingdom Metazoa; phylum Arthropoda; class Insecta; order Hemiptera; family Membracidae; genus Stictocephala; species Stictocephala bisonia. Next base: position 4,271,477 of record JAQJVL010000031.1, read on the forward strand.
AAATCAACCTTCCTATCAAAGACTTTTTATTGATACTTGTTCGATGGGAAATGTTTGTGATATGACATACAATATAAATTTGGTATAAACTAATTTACTATATTTTCATGGGTGTTGTTTTTCTAAATCACTTTTTATTAATGTGTTAATTAATAGGATAATAGGTTAATTAATAGGTTAATTATTTCAATCTGCTAGTGATCCTCTAAATCCTCTTGGATTACTCGTTTCGACTTTTTATGCCATCTTCTGATCCTTAAAAAACAATCAAGAATAAGATTTAAACAATTTTCACGTTTATTAAGTATCTGATGATGGCATAAAAAGCCAAAACTGCGTAATCCAAGAGGACTTACAGGATCACTGGCAGATTTAAGGTAATTAGCCTATAGTATATTTATTAATTATAAGTAATTAATTTGACTATTTAAAAGAGAACTAAAAAAGAGAACTTCTATTTTTTTGGTTTCTTAATAGCAGACATGCTGAAATAATTGTGTATCTTTTAGGTTAAAAAACAAGTATCCTCAAGTACTACTTTGAAATGTTTTATTCAAAATATCCCTTGCTAGAATATAAAAGATAAAGAATATTATTTGTATTTTTTTATAACAATAATTATTTCCTATTATGAGTATTTTTAATGTATCCATATATTTTAAAACAGTATTTCATACTAAACAAAGTCGGAATACGAGCATATCCTTAAATTGTTATACAACTTGCAAGGATGCAATATATTAATTTAATTTATCTCAATACAGTTTAAGACGCGAGAGAAGAAAGCCACTTGTTTCATCGTTTACAAGGCTCAAAGGCTGTTTACTGTTTGAAATTACCATAGTAATTTTATGATTAATTTTCGTATAACAAACGGCTTTAGAAATACGAAAAATGGTTTATTATCTATTAATTAATTATAAAGTAAAGGACTGCTAAATTTTTCGAAAATCCATAAATTAGGTAGTAACACAAATAATAAAATAAAAATACCAATCCTAAATTGATACGAAGTATATATTTAAGATAAATAAAACAAACAAAAGATGTTTGCTTTTGCTTTCGGTTCACCTAAATTAAATTGTTAACTTATATTATTATGTCAGGACTTATTAACCCTAATAATAAAATAATCTCTTTATTGTACCCTCAATAATCTCTGTAAAAAAGAGGTCCTAATAGAATTAGGTCAGTATTACCTCAGTTTAAATAATTTTATTTCTTTTTAATCGCTCTGATATCAGGGCGGTCAATACGCTTAACCTAAATACGTGTAAATAATATTCGTAAATATGCATATAACTTGTAATAAATTAAAATTGTGGGAAATTTATATTTTGAAAAATGCATTTATCTTGATTATATGTTTAAAAACTAAAACGCTTCCATTACATTCTGAAAACCTCTTTATTTACCTATAAATTAAATTCTGTTTCTTTCCATTAAAACTAAAAAACACTTGTTGACGACTTTCTAATAGAAGCAAAAGGTCATTACGATCAACTTATTTTTGCAGTCTTATTTGCTATGTTATTTAGATAAATGGCAGTAAATTCATATAACCTGTAATGTATGTTATTGAATTTATGATAAACCACCGTCCTTAAAACGTTCACTACTTCATTCAAAAGTGTACACATTCACAACTTTATAAACTTCTAAAGTGTAGAGCCTTAATTTAGTTCAAAACTGAACTTCTTTGTTTATTTTTATTTTATTGTGTTTTTCATGTTTTTTCTTCTTCTTCTTCTTATTTTTTGATCCCGGCTTATTGCGTACATTCACTCTCAATATAACGTTTTTCTATATAAATCAATGTTAATACATAACGTTTGATGTCTGATGTAAATTAAAATAATTGAATTTAATTTCAATTGTCAACTTATACAAAATTCACAAAAATATTTGTCGTAATTATCAGTTATACGAGTTATTAGTTATAAAACTATTAGAGTTTCTAGTTATCATTACTCTGCAGTTTGAAAAGAAGTAGGACCTTTATTCAGACTGTAATTAAAGAAAAACAAGACATTTATTGGATTAATAAATGACTCAGTATCAAAGTATATTATGAACGTACGGCTGTCTACTCTCCATCTCACTATAAAATATCACATGATTTAGATTAAAACCAAAAAAGTTGCAAGAAAAAACAGTAGGCAAGTTTTTTTTTATAATAATATAATTTTTTTTAAGTGCCTCAGTATATTCAGTATATTTAATACTGTATAATATGCTTTAGATAATTGTTAAGCGGTAGTATATTTTCAATTGTTTTGTCATTTATACTAATTTTTCCACTAAACATGAACATGTCGTTTTTAAAACAATCGTATTCATAGTAATTGCTAGTATTTTTTATAATGATTTGGACATTTTAATCTTTCCAATATTTTTAAGAGGCAAGTCTAGATTACGTTAAAGAACGACAAATGTGCAGCATTCGTGCACATATAGTTGTTATATATAGGGAGATTTTAACCAAATCACTAAAGTAATTTGAAAATGAGCAACACTCAAAAGACCAAAATTATATATTACTGCAACTAAAATCCTTGCTTTAAATAGTAAGGCTAAAACTAAAAAAATCCTGGCTTTTTTAGGAGATTAGAGTGCAGGTGTGCGTAAGGGGAATAAAAATCCATAATAAAACAAATACTTTAGATATACACTAAACTCATTATAAGTTTTAATGCGTTCAAGTAGTCTTATTTCATATCATTAATATCAATTAAGTAGGTAATTGAAGAAAAGACAAAACTTCAATTATCTGTAAGATTATTAGTACACTCATTTTTATATAGTAAATCATATCTATAGTTATAATCTATTAAAAACAAAGTCGAATTTCACCTTAGTTTCAAATATCGGAAAATTAACTTTTGTCAAAGAATATACAACAATTATCTCTTTGGAAGAAAAAGACTGGTTGAAAAGATCTTTGGGACTAGTATATGTCTTTAAGGGTCTATAAAACTTCATAGCTTCATACGGTACAATACATTAACTTGAAAATAGGTTGAATTCATAAATGAATTCATTGTTGCCTGTAACCAAGTTTTTTTAGCAAGAAAATTGCATTAAATGGGCCATACATTTTTAACAAACTGTGAACCATAGTCTGGATAATTTTATATTTTCCAAACAGATAAATAATATATTTCATGATATTTCAATTCATACTGTGACTTTTCAACATTTTATAAACTTGTAAACTCTCACATGAGTAGCATAGTTAGTAAATCAACAACAATATAAGAAGTAAATTACTAACTATTGACGAAAATAAAACATAGTTATCCTGTACGGCTATTTGTTATTGGCTGAATACAATATCTTGCATCTTCTCAGAAACAGTACAACACAAACCTTTAAAATAAAATCACGCATAATTTAAATGTGAAGAAGTGAAACTCCTGACAGAAAATTAACAAAGTAGCATCACTATTTATTTTATAATAACTCGTAAGTATAATAAATAGATAAATCCAAACACTACTTAAATCGCTAAAACTAAGTCATAAAATAAATAAAATTGAATGATAAAACTATACTATTAATAAATATATAAAGTAACGTTTCAAATGAAAATTATTGCTTATGCTTTTTAGTTATTTCATATTTTAAATATTTACTTGAAAAATTATTTTAGAAATAAAAAAATATTAAACTAACACTAACACAGTTTTAGTACGTTTAATTTTTATTTATTACAATACGTAAATGAAAATATATACTTATATATTTAAAGGATAATGATGCTATAATTTAAAAATGTAGGTATTAAAATTAGCAAACTGGATGTCAAAAGGTGATTTTTTAAATCTTCAAACACGAAAAAAACACTAATAAAGAAGTGATGAAATAAAAAGTATGAGATAAATAGACCTACATATTATAGACTGTGTTAGTAATATGAAATATTTATTATTGTCCCCACAGTGAGTTGGAATAAAAATACTACACCTCCTGTAAATATAGTCATATTGAGAAATATAATAATAGGAAAATATAAATAAATTGTATTGAATTATCACTTTAAACGTATTATTTTTAGTAACCAGTTACAGTTAAGAGAGGATGAACACTGTATATTGCGTATTTTAATTATAATAATGATCAGAAATAGAATACTTTTAAATAAGAGCAAATTAACACAACGATAAAAATAATTGTACCTACGATAGCTCGGGATAAGTAGCGAAGGAAACCTATATTATTTATTATATTCAACGCAAAATGTGATATACATAAGATATTTGACAGCAACATCCCCTATATAGCAGGCCTGAATCTTGGAATATTTACTTTCCGTCAACATTGGAGTTTAATATTGCACTCTTATCTTCATAGGTTCGTCAATCATTTTACGTTGCGTGTAAACCCCCAGTTCCTGAATACAATAATATGGAAATGACGGACCACTATTATATATAACTACGTAGATATAAATTAAATATTATTCAATCTTATAATATTGGTTAGTTTAAGTATACATATATATATATATATATATATATATATATATATATTACATACAAAATCATAAAAATGAGAGTTGAATTAATTAAATAGTTTTTTAATTAGCATAATTCGTGTTGGTACATAAACAGTACAAGTAAACGCCACACAGCACAAATTTATTACAATATAAGCACAAAATGCACAAATATATTACAAAAAGATTGTAATATATTTGTGCATTTTGTGCTTATATTGTAATAAATTTGTGTTGTGTGACGTTTACTTGTACTGTTGAATTAATTGTAATATATATGTATAGCATTTGATAAACTAAATTACATACAATCCCTGTACGAACATACTTACTTGCAAATTGAAAACGTGATCACTGTCCAAATTTCAATTAGAATTGTCGAAAAACAGGTTACATGTGTCAAGTAAACAATAAATCTTTTGTAAGGTTGAAAATCTTGTTCGGAAAACCTGTATTTTAGACGTGTTTATTACGAAATACGCCTTGGACGTATGTCGAAAAAGCATAACACATATAAATAAAACTAATACAGCAAGCATGAAAACAATATCAAATTGTTTTTATTTATTTTTTTTTATCAAGTGATACTTTCACATGTAAGTATAAAAAGTATTGAAATGTGTTGGATTAACAAGTTAACTTACTTCAAAACCTCGATTTACTTAACACTTATTCGTAAATGAAAACGCATAAGCTTCCCCAAAACCAGAAGCTCTTTTTTATTTACTTAATTGATTTCTGTAATATCATTAGAATAATATATAAATCCTGACAGGTTTAAGACCAACAACGTCTTCAAACTTGTTATAAGTGGTAAGAAAAAAATATTTCTATCCATAATATAACACATACACGTAAATATAACACATACACGTAAATATAACACATACACGTAAATAATTAAAACGGTTTGAATAATTTTTTTCCTACCGTAACAATCTTAAGTAACTGCATCGGTCATATGAACCTGCGTAAGGCATGAATGTAATAAATTCTATCCATTAATTAAATACATACATTCAACAGGCCTTGATGTATAATCTTATTCTCTCTTAAGCCATTATAATGGGTTTACTAGTGGTTTTATATATAATAACATACATTTAAATCTATCTACAGAACAAACATATAGAATATGGTCAAAAATGACAGTCATCGTGTTTTGATCAATTGGTCTAAAAAACGGTGATGACAGTTTGGTCACGTAAACGCGGCAACCATTCATACAGAACAAACCGAGCAGTGAAACATTGAGTGATTTATTGCTCTGTGAACCCTTCCACTCTTTACAGTAACTTACAAACCTGTAAAAGGAATAATATTTGAACTACAAAATGCAAAACTATCTGTAATATTACGCTACAAATACAAAATTATTAATTGATATTAAACCTTATGTTGTGTTACCATAATTCTCCGAAGACACAAAGTAGTGCCATAGTAAGGTCAGCGTTTAAGATATTAAGTTTATAACGTAATGAAATACGAAGTTATAATTTGTAAGTAGCATATATGTTATATTTTATCTACAAAAATTAAGTAAAATCAAAAGGTAATTTCCTAATATGTAGGTACTACCCAGTTGTAATTCGAGTAACAACATTAATTGAGTCCTAAAAATATATCATGTATAAAATTATCAGTGCTATATTCAATAGATCTCAATTTACTTGACCTAGTCTAAAACTATCCCCTGTATACAATTTTCGGTTGTGTATTTAATGGATCTAAATCTATTAGACCCTGTAAGCAATGTTCAGTGTTATACTCAAGAGATCTACTCGATCTACTCTATAACTATCCCTTGTATACAATGTTCAGTTGTATACTCAAGAGATCTATTCGATCTACTCTAATACTATCCCCTGTATACAATTTTCGGTTGTGTATTTAATGGATCTAAATCTATTAGATCTTGTAAGCAATGTTCAGTGGTATACTCAAGAGATCTATTCGATCTACTCTATAACTATCCCTTGTATACAATGTTCAGTTGTATACTCAAGTGATATAAAACTATTTGACCTACTCTAAAACTACCACGTATGCAGTTTTCACCGGTATACTCAATAAATCAAAATTTATTCCAACTACTCTAATTGTAAAAGAAACATTGGAACTCACAAGGGAATGAAGCTACACACACCTAATCACACACCTAAAATATCATGAGACTCTCTGACTATTGGTTAGAGTCTTCAAACGGTAACTCCTGAAACACTATTGGCTTACGTTTTTAATTAGCTGAATTAATACAAAAAATCCTATTTTAGAATCAAATCCTTGGAGTTGACTTCCTTTTTCCTCAGAGTACATTTCAATAGGTTAATCGGATTACGACATTTAATCTGTCGGGGTGATTGAGAAGAAGCAGAGTAGACTGAAGCAAAAAATGTCAACAAACAAATTGCACATCAAAGTATGAAAATGTTCTCTGCGCCTGTTGCATTCAAGTTCATTTTCAGGTGGACCAAGCTAAAAGTCTTAATTTTAGTAGGAATGTTTATCGATATTCATGCCTTTAAGTTTATTTTAATATAGACAAGCTTATTTTAACTACAGCCAGAAAGAAGTAATTCGTATAAAATACAACCAATATATAGTTGGGCAATTATCTAAGGAATGCTCACACAACTCAACACGTTTAAATTGGATAGTTGTGGACTTCTTACACAACATGTTTTAGTTGGACACTTATGGCATTCTCACACAACTATAAATTATTAATACAAGCATTATAATAATGCCTACTAAGACCCTTACATCTTTCCCTGATACGAAAAAACTACTCATAATCACTGTTAATGAGAGCAGATTTAAAGGCCCTATGAAGGAACTTCTTCCGAATCACCAATTGTCTAACTTCGGCAGAGAACCAAAAAGGAAATATCTGCACATCTATGGTCTTGGAGGGGGGGAGGGTCGAGAATAATATCACGTAGCGTGTCCATAAAGTGATTTGGAATAACGTTCTAGGAAAGGAAGTGAACAGTGGAGTGATTGGATGTTTCACATGCCTCTCAGATTCTTGGTAAACAACCTGCAAACTATACCCATACACGTACAATGTATTGACCCACCCACGCATCCATACACGTACAATGTATAGACCCACCCACGCACCCATACACGTACAATGTATTGACCCACTCACGCACCCATACATGTACAATGTATTGACCCACCCACGCACCCATACACGTACAATGTATTGACCCACCCGCCCATCCATACACGTACAATGTACTGACCCACCCACGCACCCATACACGTACAATGTATTGACCCACCCACGCACCCATACACGTACGATGTATTGACCCAACCACGCAACCATACACGTACAATGTATTGACCCACCCACGCACCCATACACGTACAGTGGTATTGACCCACCAGCCCATCCATACACGTACAATGTACTGACCCATCCACGTACCCCTACACATACAATGTATTGACCTACTCACGCACCCATACACGTACAATGTATTGACCCACCCACGCACCCATACACGTACAGTGGTATTTACCCACCTGCCCACCCATTCACGTACAGTGGTATTGACCCACCCGCCCACCCATACACGTACAGTAATAATGACCCACCCACACACCCATACACGTACAGTAATAATGACCCACCCACACACCCATACACGTACAGTGGTATTAACCCACCTGCCCTCCCATGCTCGTATAGTATTATTGACCCACCCACCCACACATTCACGTACAGTGTTATTGACCCACCTGCCCACCCATGCACGAACAGTGATAATGACCCACCCACCCATACATGTACAGTGGTATTGACCCACCCATACACGTATAGTGGTATTGACCCACCCGCCCACCCATACGTGTACAGTGATATTGACCCACCCATTTACGTACAGTGGTATTGACCCACCCACCCCTACACGTACAGTTGTATTGACCCATCCACCCACCTGTACACGTATAGTGGTATTTTAACCAATTATAATACATAGAATATAATTGTTTCTGGTGTTTCAACATTGTATTATTCTGTGCAAAAATAGTGTCATGAAGCAATTTAACTCTACTTTATTTTTATTATAACATAAAACAACCAATTTTGTTACACCTTCAATTCAATTTAAATATTTTGTATAATATTATTGTACAGTAGGTTGATTAATTTTAATGTTTGTTTCCTCCTTTATTTTATTTGGTTGATCTATATAGTTTTCAAAACCTATGGTAGGGTATGTTACTGCTCCCACTTTTTTGCATTTTCATAAATAACTATTACTATATCAAGGTGAGTTCAATTGTTTTTCTAAAACTTTTACGTAGGTGAATAATTATTCCTGGCCAAATAAAAAGTTTCTCGCCTAATGACCCTTTAGTGTTTTTACTGGTATTATCCTGCACAACATACCACCTAAAACAATGTATCAAAGTATGTTTATGGTATTTATAATGTATAATTTGAACTGTCATAACTACAGGTGGTCATAATGATGGTCAGACAAAATTAATGCGTTAGGTATAATAACTGAAGCGATTGATATGTCATGCTCAGAATTAACCACATTTTGAGCAAACCATATTCGAGGGTCTATCGTTGACGTCAAAAACACAGTGTGTGCGCGTATGAAAATACTACGATAGTGTCAGCGGTGGTTACCGTCCTGAGACCTGTCAGGTATAGTCCTTACTGTAATGACATGCTTCACGCCATTCATTAGAGGTAAGATTTCCACTAAGATATCCTTCAAGAACAATCCGCCTGTTTGTTGGAGGATCCATCTAGAGTTGTACTCCTTTTTCTTTAAGGCCAAGTTTGCATCATATTTAACTAATGTTGAACTTAATAACATAAGTAGAAAATGTTACTAATATCCATAGACTTTAAACTACCTGTTGAACATCAGGTTAAACTGGCTAAAATTATTAAATCAAATATCTGACATGAAACTAAGTTTTAATACTTATATATAATATAATACATGAAGCTGTTTTTTCATCGCAACTCTTGCCTTATTTCTTAACCAATTTAAACGGTTGGGGTGTCAAACAATTTTCCTCTGCTATTGACCAACATTCTTGCATTCTGACATATGAGACGCCGACACAACGTTGTTGGTATTTTAAGGCAAATATAATGATTATATGAGTTTAGGATAGTGTGGATGAGTGTAGTCTGGTTACTAACTGAGTTCAACTGTTCCTCAGAAAGGGCAATTTATTAATAGCCTAACAGCCAGGGCAACTAAGGGACGTACTGTTTTACGTGGAATCCGAACCACATAGTGCTGGTCTGATTTTCATCTAAATACAAGTCTGGTACTCAGTTATCTCCCCCATACAACATCCATACAATAATTACCACCCAACATGGACACCCCAGACTTCTCTAGTAGTGTCCACGCCGATAGAAACCACTCAGCGCACGCCATGTCGGTATTAAGAGGACTGAGCATGGAACCTATCGCCTACAATCTCCCAAACACTTTGTCCCCAAGTAGCTGGGTTACAGCACTGCGTCACCAGTGCCGACAGAGGAAATTCACCAACAAAATTGCCATAAGAATAATATGGAGAGATTTAAAGGAATCAGAAAGTAACAACTGTTCAAATGTAAATATTGATTAACAAAATGTTTTAACAGTTGTTGGAATATAAACGATGGTGTTTGTAATATTAATGAGATTGATCTTTCATGTTTAATAAGGAAACCTTGTAAGTCATGGTTGGAATGGTAATCTAATACAGTTATTTTATGTATCTAATTAATCTTCAGCTGTTAAAAAAACAAATAGTAATATCATTGGGTTTTCATGATAACAAATAGGTAGCAAAGAATATAATGTGAGTGAGATACTATAAATAAATATACTATTTTGATTTTACGTTATAGGCTACATTTAAATTACTATTATTTGTAGTCAAATTTCACAGGCCGAAGGCCGATGTATAACGAGCGTAGCGAGTCATGTGTTTGGCACGCGTAGCGTGCATGGGTATCCCCTAGTATTTTATATGAAATGTAATTTTACACATAACTGAAAAAAATACCAATCATTAGAATATTAAAATGGCCAATTTAGAAGACTGGGACATTATCTAAATGTTTATCTTAATGAGTTTTTGTGTCAAAGTACCTTCCTTTATGTTTAAGATAAAATGGTTAGATATTCTTGTTGTGTATGGATAAAAAATCATTACTAAGATACTTTTTATAAAACCATTATTTATTTTTTTACTATTCTCACTAAAAAAAAATATTCAGTTACTTATTCTTAAATGTTTAGTATATATAAAATAATGGAATTTAGGAGCACGAGAAATAATTTACCATATGTTATTATTTATTTATTCTTAAAATTAATAAAACATATTCATTCGAATATGGAGTGCGATGAGTGTAAATAAGCGAATGTAGTCATTGTTACAAAGTAAGGCCGATAATATCATATTATATATTATACATATATTATAAACGTTCAAAAATACATGTAAGCAGCATATTTATAATCTAATTTATTTACATTCAATATAGCCATAATTAGTTAATACCCTGTTGGAGTTGCCTGGTACTTCTTCAACTCCTCAATCACTTCCACACCTAAAAATATCCCTTTTTACATTGTTTTATCACCTGTGTGCTTATTAGTTATGTGCCTTATCAGTGTTAGGTGTAGACGCCACGGAGAGCAGCCCGGCTGATAACATCATGCTACTATAATCTGGACTCTGACAAGAAACCTGTTGTATTTTGTTGCCTATACTGACCACACTACTCGTAAAAGTGGTCAGTCAATTCCGGGTTGTTTTATTATTATAACTTTGTACTGATTATGATGGAATAAATTCATTTATTCATTTATTTATTCATTCAGTTACAACTTTATTTATCCTACTTGTTCTATATGTATAAATTAGAGACACGTTAACAGAAAAATAAAGTATCATTAAAGATTTGCGTAAATAAACTATATATGCATCCCGTCAAGATTAAAAATCTTAAATAATCTTTTAAGGCTATTATATCAGTAGAAATAATAACTACTAATCTTTTACATTGTTCGTAAATGTGAAACAAACCCTAAACGTAATATTTGAACGAAAGGACCAGATACATCAGGTTTAAGGCCTGCTACTTCAACAGTTGTTTGTTTCCACGAGTGTCTTATTTCCTTTCTCGAGCTACCTTTTATAGACAGTACTATTTACAATGCTCTTCAAAGTTATATATAAATTATTCGTGTTATAAATGTATCATTCATGACTAAATAATAAAACTACACAATTGTATAATTATCTGGTAAATCATGTTTATTTCGTTTTCTATCATAGGCAAAAACAAACAGTTGTTACATGTTATTTTGTAGAACTTAAAGCTAAACTATGTTAAAACTAATTAATACATTCATGAAATAGATTTATAATATTTAATACAATTTAACATAGACGAATATTGTGTAAATGTTTTCCACTTGTCCTTAATTTCCATATATAAACTACAAAAAATTTTTTAAATAATGTAAGTTTCCACGAATTGACAATTTAAACCCACAGTAAGCACGAGTTGTTCTTCCATTTAAATCAAACAGTCACATTTTGTTTGTATGTTTTGTTCACTAAAGAATTCTCACTATCATAAGTTTATTATTTTATAAAAGTTGCTCGTTCATATTATTTTAAAACGCATAAATTAGCACTAAAATGATTCTTAGAAATGTGTGAAAGTTGACAGTAAACAGCAACTGGATTGGTTTGATGAGAAGTTTTATCATATTTTTATAAAGGACTAATAAACCTGAATACCTGAATTTAATGGAACAATGTCAAAGAGTAATATTTTGTGTTACAGTTAGAACGCAAAGGAACGATTATAACTTTATATGTTATTGTAATAATAGTGAGGATTTAAAAAATTTTAAAAGAAATAATTTTATATAATATTAGTTCGTACACATCAGTAAAATATTCCCCATTTAGTCAAGCTCCGATATTCTTTATCCAGTCGCAACGTTTTCTAAGTAATGTACTGTTGAATTCTTTCCGTATATTGTGACAACTCTGAAAAATTTACCGTCAGTCAATATTTAAAGTATATTTTATTTAACTTTCCTTGTTCAACAACGTAAAGACATTTTTACTTATATGTATAAATTAAATATGTAATATCATTTATAATATGATTTGTTTATTTGTTACCTTGTATGTGCTCTGTGCTTAAGATATCATTGTATGCGCTTATCTAAATTCAGATCTAATTGTTCCTATTGTATCAAATTTATTTGCATATTGTATTAGTTAGTTATAAAATGAGCTCGATGATTTAATTGTATAATATAGCACAAATTTTAGCCGATTGCAATTACTTTCAACTGTTTAATCTGATTAATTATTATTTATTTTGGCAAGAGAATAAAGAAACAAAAACTATAAGCCTTTCATAAAATTGGGGCTATCTGGAAATATGACTTTGGTAAATAATGTTTTACTTATAAACAAACCAAATAACACGTACAAACAAACCTAATCACGTTAAATTGGCCTATTAGTCTAGGCTTTAACTTTATTTAAGGATTGAATTACCAACCGTTAGCTCAGGTGGAAATTAAAACCTCGGACTTTACTCTCTCAAGTTCGAAGCCTTTGCCTCTGAGTCACCATGCCAGAAACTGTGGAGATGAATAAAAACTGACTAATAGGATGTGACGTTATTTTATTTAGTATATATTTTGGTAAATCGATTCCTCTGTCAATGTATCGAATTATGGAATTGAAGGTAAAATATCGTGGAATAAAAAGTTATATTACGAGAAATTATTTATTTTATATAAATTGCTTTACCGACATTATTTTACATTATTAACATCAGATACATAACTATATTATGCACTTTTCAATGTACATACACATGCATGTGCATTTCAATCATTTTTCGTGGCCTTTTTCCTTGATGGATCTGTCAAAGGCAGACTCAGTAGTAGTCTTATACATAAATCTAAAAGTAAGTCAATTTTCAAATAGCATCTTATTTTATAAAATAACTCTATATATGTTTAAATTTTACTGCATAATTTTATTTCAGTTTTAAAACATACATATTAGATTTGATACTCATAATGTAATAATAGCCAATTGCATATTTTTCTTATAATTATAATAATAATATTACTAAACATTATTTTATTATAAAAATGTTGTATGCATCAAGGATATAAATGTATAACTTCGATAATTCTTTAATTCTTTCTGAAAATCCAAGATGCAATAATTGATTGCTTTTACCTGACAAACTATGACACAAAGTAGTTCATGATATAATAACAAGAAAAACTGTCTTTTTAAATAAACCAAGTTTTTAATCTAAGATTAATTTTCTTCGTATGTTCAAGAGAATTCATTATAATATGACTGACTTATGCACAAGTGCAACTGTGTAGATCCGTTTACTCTGATATAATATGCCCTTCTTATTTAATGATTCCACATTTACCTGAAAAATTATGACACACAGTAGTTCATGATATAATAACAAGAAAAACTTCTTTTTAAATAAATTAAGTTTTTAATCTAAGATTAATTTTCTTCGTATGTTCAAGAGAATTCATTATAGTATGACCGACTTATGCACAAGTGCAACTGTGTAGATCCGTTTACTCTGATATAATATGCCCTTGTTATTTAATGAGTCCACATTTAATCCATAGCACCACTCACAGTATTAAAGAACAAATTACTTAAGGTCGAAGGAAAGTGTTAAAGTAATAAAGTACAATTCTCCTTTCCGGTGTTAAGAAGTGGAATGAACAACTGTCACGCGAAGTAAGGGTAGTTTGTGGAGTAAAATCAGCGTTACTTCTGCTCGACAACAACCACGTTACAAAGAGGAGATTTTGTACAATAAATGGGATGCTTCAAAAAGGTTAAGGTGGCTATGCATTTTTAGTATCTATGTGTAATTATAATATAGAAATGAATAATACACTTTTTTCAACTTCCGCCTTGTTTAGCAGCTACACGTCATTTTATTTTTACCATAAAAAAATTTATATCTTTGTTTAATCTTTACGATTATAACAAAACTCGGTAAACAGGTTTATGTTAGAAAGTAGTACTTAATAAAAAAAATATTTTAAATGATCATTATAATTTCAAAATTGTGGCCATTTTATTTTAGTTTTAACAAATATCTAAAAAACCTAGTTTTTCAAACATCGTGTATGACACAACAAAGTTTTTATACAACTTTCCCTTTCCAATGATTCTTCATTTGAAAAAAAACCTCTTAAGAATAACTAGTTCATGAATTAACCTTAACTAACATACCTTTCAAATACTGTCAAATTAGAAGTTATTTAGTATTAGTATTAGTAGCTTATACCATACCATTCTGAGTATAGGGGTGGACAGGTGGGCCATACCACTGTATGTGTAGGGGTGGAGGAGTGGTTCATGCCACTTTGAGTGTAAGGGTGGGTGGGTCATACCACTGTGAGTTTAGGGGTGGACGAGTGGGCAATAGCAATGTGCGTTTAGGGATGGAACGGTGAGTCATACCACTATACGTATAGGTGTGGATGAGTGGGTCATACCAACATACGTGTAGGATTAGGGTTGTAATGATAATTAATTTTTTTATATTTTGAAATATAATAATTTATTATTGTTAGAGATGTTTCAATTGATTAAATTATCAATAAATGTTTTATTTTATATCTAATTTTTACGTGATAAAGATAATCATGAGAATTAAAGATATTTCATAAAAAAGTGATTTCTTAAGTGATTTGTGCGAATGAGGTATCATTGGAAAGGGAAAGGAGTTTAGAAATGTTTTTATTTACTACGAAATTTTTTTAAACTAGTGATTTTATAAATAAAAATAAAATTTTAACCAGAAATTTGTTAAAGTTAAAATAAAATATTACCATTTCGAAAATAATAAAGATTATTTAAACATTTTATTGTTAAATATTACTTTCTAGCATGAAGCTTTTTATGGAGTGTTGTAATATTCCTACGATATAAATTGTTTTATAAAAAAAAAAATGCGTCTAGCTGCTAAACAAAGTAGAAACTGAAAAAATAGTATTCCTCATTTTTAGCTTAGAATCACACATAAAATCTGAAAATGCATAGGCAGCCCAACCTTTTTTAGTTCCCTGTATAAAATTGTATCATTACTGTTACCATTAAAATTTTTAAAGTTGATATTGAAGTGAGTCAACAATCTAAATCATTTATTGTAATATATAAGACACATCCATTAATGTTCAATCAATGGCAGTAAAACTGAAATGTGCATAAAAATATAACAGTTACATGCTAAAGTAAAATACATCCGAAGAATAAAGTCATACTTAGAATAAAATGTATGTAACGATTGCATAATAAATGGTAATTAACTTTATATAATATGAAAAGTAAACCTCCTTTACACAGGTAATCAACTTTTGTAACGACACGCTCAAATAAACAATTTCTTCAAATATATGTTTAGTAAACTTTGGACCACTCTAAATGTTTTAGGTAGTTTTCTGACGTATTATACCCAACGTCAATAATTAATTTTCGACGTCACTGATTCTCATTCATGCAAAAGCCTGTTTAAAGAAAATAAAATAATGACCATTCATTTCCTTTAAATATTTGAGGTTTTAATTTTAACATTCAAAAATATTTACGCTGAGGCCAAAATAGGAAATTCCCATTCATACAATACAAGGCATAGGGAGGCACTATGCTACCCACTTATAGGACATCTAATTTTGAAAAAGGCCCAGCTTATATGGTATTAAATTTTTTTTTACAAATTGCCACTAAAAACTAAAAAAGAAAGCAACATTTCAGAATTTGAAGATATAGTGAGGTTGTTTCTTCTTTCGCATGCCTTCTACAGTGTAAAGGATTATCTTAATATGGAAAGTTCCAAGTTGTAATTGTTTTTAATTATTTTAATTAACATATAATAGTATTATCCATTTGGCAACATTATTCAATGTATGCTTAAATATATATTTTAAGTGTTCAAAGTTATTATTATTTCATACGTTCGACTGCCTCACATGTCTGTAGTACAAGATTTAAATTAAATATTAATTAATTGATACAGTATTATATTATGAGTAGTTATAGTTAATTTAACAAGACACAACGTTTGTACTAATAGAATTTATAATTGTAAATAATAGTATGTGTTAATAAGGAATTGATTTCATTTGATAAAGTACGGGATGTTTTGATTTCGATTTAATTGTCTTGTTATTCTATGATAATAATTTTTGTTTACTGTGTTGTGTTTATGAAGTTGTCTATTTCAACTTGCACGTGTATTATCATTCTTTACACAATTGGTGGCCATTACTAATTATGTAAATAAGAAAATTCAGATTTTATAAAATACTCTGTACTTAGATGTCTAGAATCCAACTTAATCACAAATCTTACTTCACCCTTTTGTTGTGAACATATTGTGTTATTATGTGATATAGCCACCAAATTACTCAGTCCTTAGAATGTTTGAGTCAAGATAGCAAAACAGTAATTTTAGTAAATAAATACCAGCCAAAAACATCGTGCTCACACTCTTAATGTGCATCAAAGCAAGGTTTGTATAAAAACATATACCAGTGCTAATAAAAATGATATGAACCATTACTTTATAAGAAATTTTATCTCATGGAACATATTTAGTTTAAACACGCCTACTAATACCAAACTTTACCATTTCTTTTTTTCTTAAATTAACCTTAAAAACATGTCATAGAAATAATTATAGCCCACTTTGGCAAAATTAGCAATGACAGTCTGAAGACTCATGATATTGTTAGCCCAACAAAGCCCAGACGTGTCGTTCACATACACACACATTGTGAACACATTTCCCACATTAGGGAAATCATTCAAATAACGTATGTGCAAAACAGGTCCCAAAATTGACCCTTGAGAGACCCCACAGTCAACAGTGCGAGTGTGAAATCTGCACAGTAAGTATGCAGTGTCCTTCTCCAGTTATCTATTAATGAGTTAATCAAACTGAGCTAAACACTCTTCAATACAATTATAAAACTGTTCTCAAAGGTGATATCTATAATTTTCTTCAATATAATTTAATTTAAAGTAAAATATTTCCTTTTTAAACGGTATATTTAAATTTTATTTTAACTATGATAAAATCAAGATTTAAAATGATTTGGATACAACAAAAGTGTTGTGAGTATCTTAGTAGGTCTGAGGTTTTACTAGGTAACCACTATGAAGCATTTACTAACTGATAAATTCTGTAAAAATTATTAACACATTTCTATATATTTTCTTACTTCGAATTAAACTATAATACACGGTGAATAAAATAAGTAAAAAGCTAAGTGACATCTATAAATATTGATATCAAGGTAATATGAAGGTGAAAATATTCATAGACCTAGATACAGGATTTAATTGAGCATACATAAAATATTAAACTTTGGGCTAAAGCAGGCAAACGTATTATACCAAAATTGACTACCATTATATGTGCATATGTTTTACTTATATTGTAATATGTTTGTATATGTGACGTCAAAGATAAATAAATTCAGGGGTCGCTTTCCTATGGCCACAATAAACGCCTCAGTAGCAGTTACTATTAGATTTAAACTAATACATATCCATAATATTAATTACTAATTGAATCTTTGAGGATTTTACGGTAATAAAGGAAAGGCCAATCCTTGTCAACGTTTGGAAAAATAACTGCTCAACAATGCAGTACTGGATGCAACCTATGTGTTGTTCTTCTCTCGGATGACATTTACTTGTATCATATTTCTACGAATTTGTAATATGCTAATTAATAAATGATTTTAATTTGCTTAAAAACTGGAAGTAAAATATCAAATTGTATATCTTTGAAAGTAAAGAACAGGCTCACTTATTAGTATTTCTGTTATATTAAACAAACTTAACAAAAATAAATTTAATATATTGAATGTAATAAAAAATTCTAAATACACCTATAATAGTCTTCATAATATTGTTATTATACAGGAAATACCTTACTAAATATTACTATTGCAGTTATTTTATTACTCAAAGAATAAAAATATTTAAAGTCAGTAACTATGTATTAAATATCTTATAAAAGTGTAATTTGAAATGTAATAGTGATTGTGAGCTATTGAAATGAGCAAAATATATATTTGAAAAGATTGTTTCTATAATAATTGCCTCACTAAAATAAAGTATTGAGTCCACAACTTAGTTCATGATACTTCGTAGTTTACGATACCTCGTAGTTCATGATAACTCGTAGTTCACGATACCTCGTAGTTTAAAATACCTCGTAGTTCACGATACGTCGTAATATCTAAACTGGTGCCAATCCATCCGCAAGGCTAAAGTAAAAACGTCTTGGGAGAAAACAGAACCATTTGTTTTAGGAGCTCAGGTGTGTTCCACCCAAGTCCACTAAACTCAAATCACACTTTGTTCCTGGGCGTTCTTCATGGATTTTTTCACAGTTTCACAAACCTATCGTGTCCTATATCATTTTCTTTAATCGTAAATTATTTAGTGTGTTTCAAATGCATATGCATTATTTTGAGATGTTTGTATTATTTGATTAAATATAAAATTATAGGTACTCAAAGGTAAAGAAGGGCTAGTTTTGGAAGTAAAATTAGTCTAATAAAATCATAGAAGTAAATTTATTATTGTAAACATAACTATTTCAATTTAGAACATTCTGTGACTTAATACCTAACCAATAAACCAAAAAGGAAAGCGTATGATGTTGTAAATTCATAATAAATTTATTATGTATTATGAACTTAGACACGTGCAATCTGAATATGCATAATTACAAGCACAATTCATAGCTCACTCATAACTTGCGAAAAATATGATGCGGGCGATATACCACCCGCACACGGTTGTACAAAACTGGCGGAGTGGGCTGTCGCCCGCCCGCCCGTGATTGCACCGGAAATCGGCAAATTTGCAAAATAACTGCCCATTTGTTGCACTATTTGCAAGAAACAGAACCTAGAAGAGTTGAACGTATTTTTTATATTCGTTGGTAGTCCAGACTGTTGAGAATATTTGATAAAATAAAGTTTTTTTTTTAAAAGATAGCTTTTTTCCTGCGATCTCAGTACAGGCGTCAGTCAAGTGAGGGTGTTGTTTGTTTATGTAAGTGTTTTGGTTACTATGCTGATATGATTAGTTGAACAGTTTGTTGTTTGTAAATAGTTTTGTGTTGTTTTATTTCTTATTTTGTATAGTATAATAATATAACTATTTTCACTGTGGGAGAACAAATATGGATTGGAATAGAACTCACCACTGAAATGCCACTAACGATTTTAAATAGTATAAATGATTGACGATGACATATACTGAAGATGTAAAATTCAAAATGTCACCTTTTGGAGGACCTTAGTAAGCCTAATAGTTTTACAGTATGTTAGATTTATTTTTCATTTTTAATAATAGTACAAATATCAAGCATGATATAAAGCGAAACTGAAAATGTTTACAAATATTTTCTTTATTTCTCAGATAAATGTCTGCATTTTAAACACAAATAAGAGGTTTCTTTCGTTTAAAATATTTTAGTTATTTTGCTAGAATGTGTAAAAAATAAAATTATTGCTAAATGTTGCTTTGTTTTTTTTATATCATATGCATATTTTATATACACAAAATGATAATATTTTATTATTTTCTGATTGCTCATTTATAACCCTTAAAACAATGGCAAAAACTTGGTGACATTCCTTTTTTTAGTAATAATATAATATGTTTTGTAAATGCTTACAAAAACTCCTAATTTGCAGCAGTCTTTTTCAGTAGACTAGGGTCTAATATTATGTGTTTAAAAAAGTAGTCACCCCAAACAATCCTTTTTTTGTGAAGTCTTAAAAGTTTTAATACTGCTTCATTCACTTTTCACAGCTAAATGAGAGTAAAGGCCTTTGTATTATAAAGTTTTACAGGCGTTAGTAGGTGTTAGGTTTGGATGTTTGAAATGTATACTTTACTATTGGTAATGGTGAATGTCTTGATTACTGACTGTTTATTGTTTTTGCTATAAATATTCTGTACAAATTACTATTAAAAATGAAAACAAATTGGTTTATTTATTATTTATAATGTAGGCCTATAATTTTACTGCCAGAATCAGTAAAATGACGATAAAATTATAGTAAAAAAATCATACCGTTATTCTTGTTGTGACTGTTGTGTGTGTAAATACCATGATCGGAATTTACACATTTTTGGCAAGACATCTTGAGGATCTATCGTTGAAGTCAGAAATACTGAAAATTCATCTGAGCCAAGCTCCTCTTTACTAGCCTTGGATAATGGTGTACTAGACCTTCCCACTCATATGTTAATGGTGATAAGTCACCCTCCTATAAAAACATGTCTTGTACGAGTTGTTGGCATTATTTATTTATTCGAACGTTGGTTTCGGACAATTCCCTTTGAATATAAATATTTTGATCCGGAATTTTTATTTTTATTTTTACCTATACTGAAACAATTATTGATAATGTTCATTTTTCATCCCACTGTGAAGAAAAAAATTTAACCTAATATGACAAATTTTGAATATGGCAGATAAAATATATATATTTTGTTTATTGTAAAATTTAAAAATATCTACTTAGTTCATAACTCCAGTGTAACATTACAGTAATACAACATTTGTAAATTTAATCGTACAAATCACTATCTGAGATTTTTACAGTATTTTTTTGAAGATGAATTTACGAATTTAATTGATGCTATTTATATAAGAGACTCAAAAACTATATAAAAAATTCTGATATATAGATAAAATAGAGGAAAATAGCAGTAGTACTTTTCTGAAACATTAAAGAACAAAGTGTTCTTGTAAAAATAAGGACGATCGCTAGATCTTCCGTCACAGAAACATATACTACCCATTTATTTACTTACGGTCTTACTGAGTAGCCAAACTGTGTTTAGTCATCCTACGAAGAAAGAAAGAAATTTAGCACATATGACTATAATTCTATCTATTCCTATTGTACCTGAGATTAGTATAGTTTAAAATTAAAATTCTAATAGCAGTATTGTCACATAATACTTGTAAATAATGTAGACAAGAATAATTTTAAATTGTTTAACTTATTTTGATAGTTCTAACTATTTTGTCAGGTTTAAATACCAGTTTTCTTATAATTAAAATGTAAGTATCATAAGTTTTTGGTGGTTTCATATATAATTCTTTTTACGAAAAGAGCATTTAAATAATTTTCAAGTCGTATTAATGTATTGCCGTTTTAAAAATTGTAGACGTTTGCACGACATCTCGTCAAGGAGTCAGTTAATCTATAAAGTAAACATAATCCGAGATTAGTATGAAAACAAAACTATAATTTAAACTGAGTACAACGATGGATATATGACTTCAAAATGTTACTTAACATTTTCATCAGTGTACTAGACCCAATAAGACTACTCACCCACCCACAGTGGTATTAGAATACACGTACAGTGGTATTAGCCCACCCACCTATACACGTACGGTAGGATTGGCCCACCTGTCCAATCCTTTCACGTGCGGTGGTATTAGCTCACCCACCCACCCATACACGTGGAGTGATATTAACCCACCCACACACCCATACACGTACAGTGGTATTAGCCCACCCACCCAACCATACACGTAGATTGGTATTAGCCCACCCACCCACTCATACGCGTACAATGATATTTGTAGCCATTAGATTGCTTAATAATTTACATATAATATTTTATATATATAAAAGACAACACTAAGCAATCTTTTTTATGTTTATTAAGATCGGTTTCGGTCTCGTAAGACCATCTTCAGTTGTACAGTAAGGTTATAAAAATACTTAATTATTGTAGAAAAATCAATTCAGCTACTACTATATAACTTAAATATAAATATAGGGGGATAAGTTCTAGATCTTGTTAAACTTTATAATTTTGCATCCTCATGATAGAATCGAACATAATATTTGAGTGAAATTTTATTTGGTCGTTGAGATAATGATTTTCATTTGTGTTTTTGTATATGTAAAACTTTTCAATAGCATACAATTTTTACTTTAAGGTCCAATATGGCTAATTTTTTAATATTCTTCTAGTGATAAAATAGTATGGTTGTCTTGTATTAAATGGTCAGCAAACGTTGATAACTTTTGAAGTTTATTATTTGGTAAATTTATGGTTTTCTTTTTCCACGCAAGATATAATGTGTTATTAAAAACTTATTCTATTCCTGTAAAAACTCCATAGTTCAAAATGATTGTTCAGCAATTAAAACTCCTCATTGAGGTTTTATTATAATGATCTTATTGCATATTTTTCAATAGTTCCGTAACAATTGTTTCCTTATATATTTATTTATGTTCAGTAATTTAACACATATCTTGATAGTAATTAGGTCATACAATTAGAAATATTTTACGGTTGAAATTTTATTTTTCTTTGTAACAAATAAAATATTTAAAGTGGTTTTGAGAACAGTAAATATTTGTACTTTTTGTTCTGTTTTATAAAATTTACAACACGTTTAAAATTGTTTGTGAAATACTATTGTTTAAAGGATGCGATAAACATAAGTCTATGGTAAGAACGTTAAAAAATAACACATATACTTTATTTCTTTGCTGTTTTCCAGCAGAAGAAGATGGCAAAGTATAATAAATCAATAAAACAAACTAAAATTTATCGTTATATAAGATTAGTGAAGATAAAGTTATGATGAGCTCCAGATTGTCTCCTTCAGGACAACTTTTAATTTGCCACTGTCACTTTATAATCTTTTAACTTGATAATCTAATGAACTCTGTTAACTTTGCTAAATTCAACAAAGATAGATTATTCTGTCCTTTCTTAAAATCTAAGCTTTTATTTAATTATATTATTACTTACTTATACCACCCGATCAAATACATACAACAACAGTATATTCTTATATTTTTTTTAACGTTAAACATATTTACATTAATTAATAAATATATTGTACACGTTCCAAAAAAATGTTTTCATACAAAGTTAAAGTTAAAAGTTAAAGTTCGTCTTATTTTACCAGGTGAAGTTAGGGCTAGGGCTAAGAAGCCAGAGCTAACACCTAATCTGGGGACCAACGACTTTACGTGACTTCCGAACCACGGGAGCGGCAGGGCAAAAACTGTTAGTGGTCATATCGGGAATCGACCCCGGACCGATTACGTGGCAAGTCAACGCCTTAGCCCCTTAGCTACGGCCGGCTTTTATAAGTGTAAGAAATAAACTGAAGCTATAAGGGAACTAACAGTATTTACCATAAGAGAAAGAAAGCGATTTTATGTATATTTGTACTCATTATTCAGATATGTTCACGCTATTATGTAAAGAAGAAGAATACAGTGGAAAGTAAAATGCATGCAAAATCAAATATACGTCACTTTACTTTCTTATTTTGGAGCTAGTTGGGGTGGTACTTTTTAGTATTTTTATATATTTATAAAGCATAAATTAATTACTATAAATAATGGGAAGTTTGTATTTTATATTGTTAATTTAGGGAATGGGTTGGACCATGCGCATTTACTTCTTTACAATACAAAGGAAAGTTCAGCAAATGCTTACATTTTAATTTTATTTTACACAGCAAACACCATTTACAAATAGAGTTTTACAGATAAATATAACATTCAAGATTATTAATTTAAAGAAGTAATTGTATAACAATTAAAAATATTACAGTGGTAATGAACAAAATTTAAGTTAACATATATGAAATATTAAAATAGCAGTAACATAATAATTTAAACAACAACTATACCCATAACACCAGACGAACAACTAACTGTTATCAACACTAAAAAGAATATAATAGTAGAATGATAATTTTATAACTTCAAAAATACCCATAACAAAATATATACAACCAAATTCTATTGAAATGAATAGCAAGAAAACATAAAGACAAAAGAAAATAAATAACGTAACAAGGATAAAATCAATTAACAATATTATTTAATAACTCACACAATGTCTTGCCCAACCCTTTTTCTTCAATTTATTTCCGTTCAAAATGAACAAAAAAGAGTGTAACTTTTGAGACAACCACTCAGATTTATGAGACATCACTGTCGTACCAACTTATGGTTTCTTAATAAAAAGAATTGTTTATTAAGTACATTAAAACAATGTTTAGTATTTTTACTAAAAGTTGAGTAATATTTAACAAATAGTTTGGAAACTAAAATTATAATTACTAAAGATTATGTTTTGTATCATTTTAAAGGAATCCAGTAAAATATAAATCCATCACAACGAATAAAGTAAAAACGTCTTTGGAGAAAACAAAACCATTTGTTTTAGGAGCTCAGGTGTGTTCCACCCAAGTCCACTAAACTCAAATCACACTTTTCTTGTGAATGTTCTTCAAGAGTTTGTTCAACTTTCCTCTGATCTTAGTATGTGCTAGATAGTTGTATTGGATTTGTATCATTGACAAGCATGTTTTTTTTAATATTGATAGTTTTTTAACAAATATACATCACTTATAAATAAAATATTCTTTGAATTAAAACCTATAAAATTGTATATTTGAATACATTTTAAGAATATCTAAGAAATTGAAATAACCTACAAATTATATGTTGAACTATTTTTCACCAAATAATAATATTCAATCATATTGTTCTGCAGAATAATACACAATGTTTTTCCTTAGTGCATTAATTATTTTTTTTAAAGAATAATAATAGTAGGGTTGAAGATTTTATAAGAATTGTTCAATATTTGAGTAAAAATGGAAAATTTCCTTCCAAATGCTGCTTGATTGACAAAAATATTGATTTCACATTGGGAAAGCTTTGTCATCAAAAAATACTTCAAGATAATTTATACAACCAGTAAAAAATTTAATCCATGCACAAAGTAATTGGGTCACTGTCCCTTCATACGTCAGGTGGTATTAACCCACCCACCCAAACATACACTTAAGGAGATAATAAAATACACCTACGGTGGCATTTATATACCAATCCATCTATACATATATAGTGATGTTGACCTGTCAATCACCTATAAACGAATTGAAATGTTGACCCCCACAGTGCAATGGACCCTCCACCCACTACCTTACACGCACAGTGGTAGTTTCCCCCACCCATCCTCACATGTACAGTGGTAATAAACTACCCACCCATATAAGGTTTAATTGACTCCCTACTCACCTATACGCATATATTAGTTATCATCCACCCATATACAAGTACAATTGTAATGACCCTCCCGCCTGCTCTGTCGTATTACCACATTCACTCGCAAGTATGCGTCAGGTAGATTTGAACCTATCGCCCACCCATACTGGTACATTTCTCACCACTACATAAATTATTAATAGTAAATATGTATAAAGTTAGTAACATATATTACATATCTTACGTAAAAAAGAAACAAAAACGTACTAACGTGTTCAGGGTTTTAAACCAAGAGACCTTACTCTGAGATGTAACTTTTGTCAACGGCTAACCTAAGTTTACGTTACATTGTACATTACTCCCTGTCTTTATAATAAGACCGACACATTTGCGAAATGAAATTATATGTAATTAAAGGAAAAACGACTTTATTGCAACTACTAAATAAAGTCATTTATTAGGGCGAATTTAGGGCGGCTAACCCTCTCAACTACTTAACATAATTTACTAGATTTTCTATAAAACTTAAAAGGCCTCTGCCGTACTCATACTCATATCTAAACTTAACATTTTCTAAAATGTGATGGTATCTAAGTAATTAAGAGAACAATACCTTTATTTAGATTCCCCACTTGGGTATATTAGTTTAACATTACCCAATTTTTGGGTTTTGAGCATAATCTTAATTTTGGGAGTAGGCAGAGCTTCATTACATAAATAAAAGATGTTTGTCTAAGTTATATACAATTTAAGTAGTACATACTTCCTCCCCATAAAATATTGTTAAACATTATTTTTTATTATTTAAAAGGCCTTCTCGTTCCACAATTAATTAATTGTAAAAAGGAACAACCACTATATACTTACTGTAAAATTTTATATTTTCAAAGCCAATTTATTGAAATAAATTACTGGAGTCTGTTCTACTAAAGTTCGTTATGCTCAACAAACAGGCAAAAGACAGTCCTAACATACAAGTAAATATATAACACGTTTCTTTGAACCAGTGTTCCAAACGACAGTTTTCACTTCCTGATATACTCCCTTAAAGATTAGGGGGACTAACTCTCGGCAGAACAGCAAGTATTTGACGGATGGTAAATGACGGTACTCTCTTAATTCATGAGTGATAGTGAGAAATCACAATTAGTGCGTCAATTCTAATTCTTCTCCCTCTCATTCAAGCTGAAGCTGGAAATCCCAGGACGAATGAGATAACGCTTCATTTGTCACCACACTGCTAAGTAACTCTCTGTGTTGGGAAAGAGTTTACTAAAGGGATTTTTCAGTGTACCTGTGCAGTTAGTTGTTATGTACATGAGAGGGGACAACAGTTCTTTGTTACTTTTGGTTTCAAAAAAAAAAAAAAAAAAAAAAAAAAAAAAAAAAAAAAAAAACAAATAAATAAATAATGAGTGCATGTTTGTTAAACAAGTAATAGTGTTTACCCAGTCAATAAAATAGATATAATTATAAAGGTAACTTCAAATTATGTGATTCACTCATAGCATTAGAATTACTTTTGGAATAAAAATTTAATGTTTAACTCCCAGCTATTTAATTTTCCTAGTTTGTATGAATATAGTTTATTGTTTATTGTACTTGATTGTTTAAATATAGTTTGTTTTAGCATATTTCAAAACACATGTAGGGTAGTAAAGTTTATGTTGTTAGTCCCCTGATACAATGCGATTGACAAAATTTAACTCACTTCTTAACAATCATCTTTTTCTGTCTTAAACTATTAAAGCTTACAAGTATTAGCATGACTCATATTTTTTTAGTATCATGACTCAATAGTCTTAATTAGTATGATAGTACAAAACAATTGATAAACCTTACTAGTTTAAGAAAAACATACGCTTCAAATTTATTTCAAATCCTAACGTCAATGTCCAAAATAAATAACTAAAATACAATATTTTTCCATTACCTTAAAAAAAGACTCACCATGTCTCACATGCAACAACAAAACACAGTAACTCAACCTCAAACTTATTATCTACTTACACAAATAATAAGTAAATAAAGGCAACTTTGATGTGGCCGCTTGAAGGCCTCAGAAACAATAATTACCACTAATGGAATGTTAAAACAATTATAGTAATAATTGGTACAGTTATTAATCTGGATTTGGAAGGTAATAGAGGATGGGAATGACAACGGTGCTGGCCCTGCAATTCAAACGGAGAATTTGAGAACGCATTACTAGATCTACAAAAATTCTATAACTCACCATCCGTTCAATGGGCTCCCTGTTTCTTTCTCATCTGTTCTATTAATGTTTATATCCTGTACCGGGTCGTTTGACCGGTACGTTTTCGTAACTTTCGTCGTGGTCTGCCGGGCTGCCTGAGATCGCTCGTGCCCGGCGATGTGCTTACTTTGGCGGCCGTTGGCTCGAAATCGTTCGTTCCGTGTTCCAGCTCTTGTCTGTCAGGTTGGCCGTCATTCTTCTGGTTTCTCTGCGGCCGTTCGTCAAGACATGCTCGGCTAGAGACTCCTTAAACTCCAGGGTCCTTGAGTGGGACGTTCTCCCTCAGCCTGCCGTCCGGGGATGTTCGACCATTCTACCACTGCGAGCCTGGCCTGGGGACCATGTGATTGAGTGAGCTCTGCCCCTCACTGCCCTCTCTACTTCTCGGGGCTATATTCTTCAGTCCTCAGGTCAGTGCATTCCATTTTGTTTCCCGGCGGCTGAGCTGGGGGTTTTGATGGTATTATTTAAAAAGAAAAAGAAGTGAAATATAAAGAAAAAGAAAAAAAAAGGTGCCGAACTATTTATTGAGGCCTAGGCCTAAAGACTGAACAGTGATTTATGAAACAGCCATGGGGACTTTGCTATATATAAATATATTTAAAATTTAAGAAAAAAAACTTATGTTGATATTTATTGTTATTTATTTAGTTAGTTTTATTTGTTGTTATATTTTTTAGATTTTATATTTGTTAGGTCCCTATGGTTAAGTTATGTTATTTATTTATATGTTTAGGCCTAGTGATTGTTATTTATACTTTTTGTTAATGGTATTATGGATTTCTTGAAGTGACTTTTTACTAGAACGGTACCGGGTTATATTTTTCTTTAAATTGTTTAATTTTTACACTTTCACTAAAAGGGGATTATTGTACTTCTACTTAACTTCCTTTTCGGAACTGCCCAGGGATTCCGGCTTACTCCCTGGCCTCGGCGGAATCATGGGATGTGGGCTAAATTGCCGGGTTAATTGGTGAAACTAAAATTTTTATAAATTTTCACTTTTAATTGGGTCTTTAATTTCTTACGTTTTGGGTGTCTCAGGCTAGGTCAGGCTGCAGACAGGCCATGCAGTTTGTAACTGTTATATTTTGGTATTTGTAGCGTTAGTTGTTTTCGTAGCTTTTGTCATTATCTTGTTAATTTTAGTGTTTCTTGTTATTTATTTTAGTGCAATCGATATTGTGGCTTTCTGCTAAGTCTGATTATAATTCTTTTTTGTTTTCTTGATAATAAATTAGTTTTGCTCAGCTGCCGAGTTTTAATTTGACCCTCCAACTGCCACCCGTGATCCCATCGCTTGACTTGTTTTGAGCCATCCCCCAGTTGGCACGCTTTCCAGCTTTGGTGGGGGGATGGGTCTCAATCCCTAAAACAAAAAGGATAGCGATGTGTAAAAAGCCAAGAAATTGTAAGAAGGATCGATTGACGTAAGGTGTTGATCAAATTTGCAATGAGACAACCGGATTTTAATTAATTCCAAACTATATGTTTTTATATTAAAATAAAAAACTTATTTTTTATGTATAAAAAAGGGCTTTATATGTTTTTAATGATACTTGAGTTTTATCATAAGGATGAATTTAAAAAAAGAACCATAAGGCCACGTACTACTAAAAATGTTGTCAAATATGCTACACCTATCCCTAGAACAGTATATGGAGAAAGGTTACCAAACTATGTTGTTCCTTATTTATATAATATGTCGCCTAATGAGATAGAAAATCTAAATAATTACAAGAATTTTTAAAAAGCTATCTATCAGTGGCTAATTACAGGAATAAATAGGCCTAACGATGATTGAAATACTGCTGTAATTGCAGCCTATACTAACATACCTGAATAATAAGTTGAAGGCTCTGGTTGATCCAGCTCTGATTCTTTTACACTCACTAGGCCATATAAATAATTGTTTTTCTCTCTCTATTTCTCTGCATTTATCATCGTAATCATAGTAACAGAACAACTCACTGACATATATATTATTTCCTGCTATTCACATAATCACTTCACTATTACAACAAATCACTTCACTATCACACCAACTGAATACAGAACAAAATCACCTTACAATATTGGTTGAGTAATGTAATTTCACAAATACAGGTTAATTTAGATTATTTATTGTGTTCTTTTGTAATTTCATCATTTATTCTATCGGGGTTTTCTTGGAAGAAGAGGTGCACTGAAAGGGACTATTCACCATAATTACACAGCCTAGATAAACATTGACCCAGAAACGGGCAACCTACCAAGTAATAAATATGAAATTAACACATCAAATACACTGCACTGTTCAATTAATTTTACAAACCAAGCATATATTCGTTTTAGAATTCAAATAGTATTTTCAATAGTTAAATTACAGTAAGAAAACACGCTAAGGTTATATCACCTTGTGTTTGTTTACAGTACAACATTATAATTCACCCACTGCCGATCCAAGTGTTGTTGAGGGAATAGGGCATAGAGTAGAGAGCAGGAATGTTTTGGCAAACAGGATAAAATTATCTGCAAACTTTCACCAGGCATATCTGGTGTAGCCACATTCTGCAGTTATTGTATTCATACCTTCTATTGTAATGCATAGTTTTGTCATATTATAAGCTGCATTTTTTATTTATTTTTTTTTTAATAGGTTCCTGCCCTAAACCGCCAATAATTACTAATAAATAACATTATAAAATATATATAAGTATATATGCATGTATTATTTTGTACTACTTTTTTTTTCTTTCTTATTAACTATAGGAACTCACCGACAAGTTTTGCGTAACTTGGTGAGGACTAGATTTTGTACTCACTTTAAAGTAATAAATAAATAATCTCATATAGAGTAGAGAAATAACAAAATTATATGATTATCATTTTAGCTAAACTTAAATTGTTTGTATTTTGTTATGTCACAAAAACCTATCTTGAGTAAATAAAATGTGGTAATAGTATTAGTTTCTTATATATTTACAAACAAAACCTTATTTATTTCATACTTGTAGAGCTTATTTAAGGAGGGCACATTTTTTTTTTTTTTTTTTTTTTTTTAAGCAAAAGTAACTGAAAAAAAACCTTATATACACTCTATAGAAACACCTTATTTCCATAATGAAATATGATATTACTGTAATAAAAGAAGTAATGTATAATAAAACTTTAGATGTGAAAACATTTTTTAAATGCTTTTTAAATGCATATTATTTTAAGTGAAATGAAAGTGATCCAGTTATTAACAGTATCAAATTGTAATTTGAATTTGGTAAATTTATTGGTTTACTATTTTGTAAGAAAGTTTACTAAATCTGAATACGTTTATTTTAATGGTGGATAGTTTATCTTATATTGACAATGACACATTTTGACCCTTCAAAACTAAAGAAGTAGATTATTAACGTATCTTTGAATAAGTATAAAAAATACGTAAATGTGAAAACAATAAATGTGTAAGACACACTTTAAATACAGTAATTAAACAATCATTTAACTTAAGTAAAATCCTAGCAAAGTAATATTAATTATGTTAAAGACTAAAGTCGACGTAATTATTATGTTGCGTTTACTTGAACATCCAAACTACAAAGGAGGTTTCCCTCTTTCACTAGGATTAAAGACTGATTTTTTCAATCTTTAGCTCATTATTACACAGATCTTATTAGTTTTCCTACAATAGAGAGAGAGATTCTTTGTAGTTTTAATTTTGAAAGGAGGATATATCCTTAACAACAACTATATTTATATAATATCCAGTTTCATTAGATATTTTTTCATTAACATTCAAATAAGTATTAAATTTAATTTACATTGTTTCCGGTTTCCTTTGATACTTTTATTAGTGCACCATACGACTAGCCTGTCCTCTTAAAACAATTACGTTTACTGTTCCTTATATTGGTTAGGCTCAATAATATCATATTACTTATTAATTATGTAAAGGCAATAGAGTATTTTATTATTTCAATTCCAGTTATTGATATTTGTTTTTTTTTTTTATACCAATTGAATAGTTTGTAGTGTTATTGAATGTTTTAAATATTATCTCTTTCTCCACCAATGTACGTATAGACTGTAAAATCAGCCAAAGGCTGCCAAATATTAACTATTTTCTACTCATATTGATTTGTTAGCTAAAACTGGATTCTGAACTGAATCATTGATTAGTTTACATTTACATAGCTGTCATTTTACTTTAAAAGTTTTTTAAAATATATATCTGTAAAAGTTTTATGTTATAAATATTAAGTTACCAAATATTATACATTAATCCCACGGTACCATTAACACTATTTCATATTTCCTGAGTCAAGTTGTAAATAAAACCCCTTAAGGATTTTATGGGGTGATAATACACATCATTTTATGCAACAAATTTCCAATAAACATGTGTCAAAAAATTTATAGTTTTTCCGTTAGCCACTTTGTTTACATTTTTATTTCAACTATCGATTGTTGGATTGAGTTCAAATTTGTCATACATGTTATTAATACTTATATATAACTAAAATTTTAAAAAAATATTATTTTCTAATAATTCTTTTTTTCAAAATTACAGCCATTTGAAAATTTTAAAGTCAATTTTCATAAGAAGCGGTAAGTTTTTATATTAAACATTTACACGTACTTGGTTAAATAAAATTAGGGTTTTTATTACAAATCTTTTAAGACCAAGTTTGTTAAAATCCGTTGAAAAATAACTTAATAATCTCCATTTTAATGTAAACTCTGTTATTAGCTTCATTGGTTTATGGATGGAGCACATTATGACATTCAAGTGCGAAACCTCCTACACGAAACTTATCAAAATCAATAGATTAATCGAAGATACCTAGTTCCATGGCCTCCAAGGTCGCCCGACCTGAACCCCTTGGACTTTCTACTTGTGAGGCCCCTGTAGAAACATTGGAAGAGCTACGAGTTAGCATTGTAAATGGGATCGACAGAATTCGTCGGACACGTGTCATTTTTTAAATAGTGTGGCAGTCATTGAGAAGGCACATTGATGCATGCATGGAGAACGATCGCCGGCATTTTGAACAGCTTCTGTAGGGTTTCAACATCATTGGAGTTTGTAAGAAATCGAGTATTATTTGACCCTTAAAATGTAATTTAATAGTATTTAAGACATTAAAACTATTAATTGCTTATTTTATACACAGCATATAGTTTTTGTAATTTTGTTTATTTTTTTTATCTATTTATTTAAATCAGCTGTTTGTATTTAAGCATCAGCTTTAAATTACCTTTTCAAAGACGACTAATGAAACTTACGCAAAGCAATGGAGCTAATAACATAGTTTACATTAAAATTATTATTATTAATTTATTCTTCAACACAATTTAACGATATTGCTCTTAAAATATGTGCAATTAAAAACTCAAATTCCATTTATGGATGTAAGTTTTTTATAAACTTACCGGTTCTTATGAAAATTGACTTAATAATTTTCAAATGATCGTCATTTTGAAAAAAAAAATATTAGAAAAAATATGTTTTTATTTAAGTTAGATACAAGTATTAAAAACAGTTATGCCAAATTTGAACTCATTCCAACAATCCATAATTGAAACAATATGTAAAATAAAAAACAAAATGGCGGCTAACGGAAAACTATAACTTTTTGAACACATGTTTATTGGACATTTTTTGCTTAAAACTATGTGTATAATCACCCCTTAAAATCCTTAAAAGTTTTTATTTACAACCCGTATATGTTTTAGTTTATTTTCTATTTCATATACTTTATAATAGTAAATTTAATCTTTTTCTTACTCAAAAAAAAAAAAACAAAAAACAAAAAACAAAAAAAAAACATAAAAAAACAGTTGTACTGTTTTATATCGAAAATGTTACATGGAATTCAGTAGTTATAATGGCTCCGTATTATAATTATAACATTTATTTTGATGAAACTGTGCGTAATTCAGGTATGTTGCAAATAATATTTCGTTTAAAGAAACCTGTATATTAAGTTTTCAGCTATAAAAACAATAATCGTTGCTGTAAGACTTATGTGTATGCTCATTATAAACCATATTAAACGCATGTTTGTATAAACATTGCTCAATACATGTTTTATCAAGGCTATAGTTTATTTCTTTGATATAAATATTTTTGTAAATTAGGGCCTACGTATTATATTTATTTTGTAAAAACCATTTTTTCTGAAGTATACTTTAGTTCTATATACTAATAATGACAACACATTTACTACCATTATTGCACAGATGATATGTTCCATTCGGGTTAAGTTTAACAGTGTTCGAACACGCATTGGTCCCAGACAACAGTATAACCCTTCCAGTGGTTCACGGTAGCCTTTATCACAGTTCAGTGAGTTAATGTGATTTATATATTGTTAACAAGACTATACATGTAATAGTGGTGCTTTAGACCTTTATAGTTATAAATAAAAGTTTATTTATCAATAGTAAAATAGCATTAGATCTAAATGTTCAAAAAGCATCATTTGTGTACGCTTTTAATGAATTCATAACATTCGTAAATAAATTCTTATTTTCTGATTAAAAAAAAACAAAATTAAATTTTTTAAAATGTATTTTAGGTTAAAGTTTCTTCAAGTATTCGTTATAAAACTGGGCAAGTAAACTACTCATAAACATACTACGTAATATACGTGCGGATTGTTTCCTTTTCTTGTGATCCATTGCTTCCTATTAAGCTGCAAATTATTTTCTTCAAACAATCATTATTATTGAGGTAAACACTTGATGTTATGAGTTGGTTGGTTATCCTTAATTTTAAATTCAATAATATATTTATACAGAGTATTTTAGAACTCTCTACCAACCTTTTGAGGTACTGATTCTATACTGCTCTAAAAGGCACATCACATAGCTTGCGAACTTTTTACAAATAATCCATTGCCATTAAAACATAAAAATTATTACTTCAATATTGGTAAAACTTTTAAAATAGTTAAAATAGCAATAATAAAATTCAATAGGATTAATATAATCATCCCACTAAGATTTGTGAAAAAAATACAGTATATAAAATGAACGATTATCATTAGAGAAAATTATATTCCATTAATACTTACAAGATATAACTTATGTAAAAGTAATTAAGTGAATATTCTTTGGATTATTTAACGTTGTATGGATCAAATGAAACTGCCTAAACCTAAAATGTACAAACTGAAGTTGTTTTTTTATTTTCAGATATTTAACAGAGATGATTAGCTTACAAAGTTTATCAAAATCGATGGGGTTTTAATTTGATTTCATATTTAATCATCAAATGTGTCTTTATTGAATGGGTATTAACTAAATTGTATTTAAGGTAAATCGAGGTGTCAAAGGCTACATGTATATGTATAATCCCATCAATAATATAGTAACCGACTAAATTCACAGCAGTGTGAAACACGATTTGCACCGATCCACTGAGACGGTCAGTCTGTTGCATATGTCTAACTTGTATGAAACAGGTGTTGAACTACATGTGGACACAATATCTGTGACCTACTTTTAACCCAGTCGATTTTTGTTATTGTTACGTCATGCGTAGTTAGTTATCAGCCAATCATCAATATTATCATTGATAAAAACAAAAATTAAGTTTGTACGTTATGGAAAAATACTGTGTGGTAAAAACATTTATCAACCTTAGAATATGACGTTAACGGAAACATTAAACTGCGTTTTATTTTCTCGTACATCACACTTAATAAACTTTAATAAAGGAAACACTGCACACAAAGTGAGTAATAAACTATCAAATATGTTCAAAATTAATTTTATTTTAGTGTGTGCACAATTACAATTATATAAGATGCATTTAATATGAGAATGCTAATCATATTTTCATTCAACTGTGGTCATTACCTCTTAACCATTTATCTGTGTCCAGAACTTATTCACACAGATTACGTGAAAAGCCAGTAATGTAAAAGGTGAAAACATACAGACAAGGCCAGAATTCAAACGTAAAACTCAGCTTCAAATTCTTGACGCCTTTGATCGCCGAAATTACTTAGGATATTTATTTGTTTGTATGGAAAGTAAATCTAGTATTATTTTCACTAATCCTAAATAAATTCTCATTATATCGATAAAATAAAAAGATTTGCTGCTTAACTGTATAGCTCTGATAGTACATTATGATAATAGTTCATGTCAACTAAAGAATCATAGTTTGTGTAATTTTATACGGTGAAAGTCATTTGAAATAAAATAAAAAAATCATATACTAATAAAAATACAAAAAACCACTAACAACATTATTAAATTCACATAGTATATAAATTGAACCACCAAAGCGTTTAAGATTAAGAATATTTTATTGCTCGTTTAAGATTAGATTTTTATGTTTAATGTTCTTTTTCTTTACATTATTGATTTCAATTATATTTTATAAAACTATGTAAATTCAATATTGAACGTGTTATTTATTCCATTTCTAGGAAACAAGTGCCTTTACGCACATGGCAGTAGCTCGTCATCATACATAATATGATAATTATTTAAATGTAATTTGTGTGTTTACTTTTTCAGAAGTTTGTATTTCATGCTATAAATCTTTAAAAAAACACTAGTGTACATTTCTACTTATATGCCCACTAGATAATTAACTAGAGGACACCCCATTACTCGCTGTATCGGTCTTCGGCCTCGTTATGTGATTAAGCTAATATTAATATGCCAAATTATATATGTATATCAATTGAAAGAAATGGAATATATTTGGTATTGTTTTATTTAAGTAGCTTTTAACAACCCTAAGGTACTTCTAAGCTCAATTTACTATTATTTGTAAGAGAGAAAAGGGTAGGCCTACTTATAAATCGATTTTCAATGAATATCGAAAGTCCTATGATATTGCACAGTTATGATACAACATCTAGATTTCCCTCAAACGTGTAACAGCTGATTTTAGGTTAACCTGATTTTAATATTCAAAAAATCATCTGGTTTTAAGTCAACAGTAAAACTAAGCAATGTTTCCATCCGTATAAACATTGTAAAGCTAAACATACCCTGTATGAGAAAACACTGTACTAGTAGGAATGCCTTGACTTTTTTAATATCAGTGGTGTATAGGTCAGGCAATCGTTTTAAATTTTTGTTATTTCCCCCACCTTCCCTGACTATTGA
Organism: Stictocephala bisonia; assembly: GCA_035578905.1. Lineage (NCBI taxonomy): Eukaryota > Metazoa > Arthropoda > Insecta > Hemiptera > Membracidae > Stictocephala > Stictocephala bisonia. Next base: position 4,308,513 of record JAQJVL010000031.1, read on the forward strand.
TCTTTAGAATGAATCTACTCAATCAATTTTGTCTACTCTGTCGCTTGAGAAACTACGCTGGTACTGATTCATATAGGGAATTAAATATTTAAATAGTCAAGTATTATTTTTTCATATAGGAAATTTTAACCAAAGTTAAAGTAAACTACCCAAAATCCTGTCTTAAATATTATTTTCAACATGGTACTACAGTTCGTTTATATTCCAATCTCCTCCAGTTGAGTTTCCGACCCTCAATCTGATGTTGAATTTCTTATAACTCCGTTAAGTAGTTGGCAGTACCTAGTCTGGATATGACATTCAACTTATTGTACATAATAATGAACTGTATTAAACAATCGTGCAATTAGGTTTAAAAAACTAACGGGAAAAAAGTTATTTACAAAAACATAACATAAGTCCAACGCACCTGTCTCAACGCACTTACTTACGTAAAATCACTTGCAGGCGTTTTTACGTACACGTACAGTGGCATTACCACTGTATGTGTATGGGTGGGTGGGTGTTTTAATACCACTGTACGTATGGGTGGGCGGGTGGGTCAATACTACTGTACGTGAGTGGGTGTGCGGGTGGGTCAATACCACTGTACGTGTATGGGGTGGGTGGGTGGGACAGTATAACTGTACGTCTATGGGTGGGCGGATGGTACAGTACCACTGTACGTGTGTGGGTGGGCGGGTGGGTCAATACCACTGTACGTGTATGGGTGGGTGGGTGGTACAGTACCACTGTATGTGTATGGGTGGGTGGGTGCGTTAATACCACTGTACGTATGGTTGGGTGGGTGGGTCAGTACCACTGTACGTGTATGGGTGAGCGGGTGGGTTAATACCACTGTACGTATGGTTGGGTGGGTGGGGCAATACCACTGTACGTGTATGGGTGGGCGGGTGGTACAGTACCACTGTACGTGTATGGGTGAGCGGGTGGGTTAATACCACTGTACGTATGGTTGGGTGGGTGGGTCAATACCACTGTACGTGTATGGGTGAGCGGGTGGGTTAATACCACTGTACGTATGGTTGGGTGGGAGGGTCAATACCACTGTACGTGTATGGGTGGGCGGGTGGTACAGTACCACTGTACGTGTATGGGTGAGCGGGTGGGTTAATACCACTGTACGTATGGTTGGGTGGGTGGGCCAATATCACTGTACGTGTATGGGTGGGTGGGTGGGTTAATACCACTGTACGTATGGTTGGGTGGGTGGGTCAATACCACTGTACGTGTATGGGTGAGCGGGTGGGACAGCATAACTGTGCGTTTATGGGTGGGTGGGTGGGACAGTACCACTGTATGTCTATATTACGTCCATGAAGGCTTTACTAGGCATATTGGTTTACTGGCTACAAATGTGATAATATTATATTTGTAACATAAATAGTTGCGCGTTTCCATACATTTATCGTGTCTCTAGCCTACACGCGACTCAATGCTTGGTCAATCTTAGTGAGCGGCTTTTGACTATATGTAATTATAAGGTTATAATATATCTTTAAATATTTTGTTTTTTTCTTTTGTGGGTATATTTTTATCCCACACCAGATGTTTTACAGTTCGGTAAAACTGTCTCCTTTCTTAATCTGGCTTTATTTCTTCTTCCAATCGGCTATAATTAGTTACTATTTCTCCTAAGTATTTAACATTATAAACGTTTTTGAAGAATTCTTCTTCTACGAGAATGCCATTTTTTTATCGTTCAGTTATTTCAATTACAGAAAACTTGATTCATTTCTTTACTAATCCTTAAATTATTTTCGCAAGTTTTTTTCCACTAACCCACGAGTTATTACACCATCATAAATGGTAAATGGTAGACGCAGCTCCGGAATTGGCAGTAAGGTGAGGGGAGAGGAAAAATGTCATTGTAAAGGGAATCTTACAACATTCGCTCAAATTAGGTCACTCGATACAGGAATAACTCATTGGCCTCCATACATTCATTTAGGTAAGGAATGCAAAGCTGAGTCTATGGTTATAACCACTGGTTTATGGCGTAGTTTTATGGAACTGACCTTTGGTAAAGACAAAGCGAGATCAATTTTTGTTTGCTTATTTTGAATTTATCTTTGATTCCTTTCTGAATTATATAATTTATTCATAACATATCATACATGTTTACGAGATACTATTTTCATTAAATTGATTTTCCATGTTTTCGGCAGAGGCTTCAGCTGATTTATTCCACGTTAGAAAGTCCACAACAATGTAAACTGTTTTACTTTTACATTACGGTTACAAAACATTTTAATCTGTGGAGGGCAAGCAGTTATTCTTGTAATTATTATACCTGCAAGCACGTATAAGCACACTTGAATCAGGAGATCTGGTGATTCTAATAATAAATATTTTAAAAAAAAATTTATTTTGCCAAAAATTGTGATGTTTACTTCATATACAAAGATCATATTGGGAGATCACATTTTGTATTTGCATTGAAATAACTAATGTTATAATATTTATTCAAATTAAAGAGATAATGAGTAATTAAGTTCATTATAGTGTAAAACTACCTATTTCTATTATAAAAATATTTATCTGTTATTTATATAGAGGAAATTTTTTAATTTAATAATATTATATTTGTGGCTGTGTAGGTGGCATCACTCATTTTATTTATGGAGTTTAAAACGTTTTATTGAAGGCGCGTGCTCTTTTACATGCATTTCTCTTTAGAAAATTAGAATTTAAGAGAAATGTTTTAATATTTATTCGGAAAATAGATAAAAATAAATCAAAGTTTAGTAAAATATTCCTACACAAATGTTGTCAATTAGGTAACAAAATGGATTTATTACATTCCAAATTATTTTCCAAATTGGCTTTATTATATTTATTATATTTCCAAAATGGCTTATTTTAGATATTAAATTCACTGAAACATTTCAATAATTTCATTACAAACAAATGTTTAATGAAAACATGTACCATTGTATAGCAATTAAGCCTACATCACCCATCCTAGGTAGCAACTTATACATTATGTAGGTAGAGTGTCTAGTAGCATAAGAGGATCATCATTTCCTTTTTATTATTGAACGAGAGAAACATTAAACTCTTAGGTAAAATAAGGAGTTAAATTAGAGCTACACAATCCAAGTAACTTTTATTTTAGATATAAGTGTACAAGCATTTCTTTCTAATGAGTTAATTTTACATAGGGGTGTAAAAAAAGGAAGAAATTTAACATGAAATAAACAATGTATAACGTAATCCAGTTTACGTGGAAAACTACTATGACATTGAACAAGTTTATAAACTAAACTAAAATAAATTAAATTTTAAATTCCATTTAAGTTTAAATGAAAAACTAAACATTTAATACTTATAACATGAGAAAACACGATGAAATATAGTATTACCACATATTATCTACTTAATTATTAAGATTATGGGTCTCGTTAACTAATATGTGAGGAAAACATATATAAACATGTACTATAATATTTACAAATATGTAACAAACTTTACGATATCTATACGATTTAAATAACAATTTATAAATTATTCCACAAATATGTAAAATATTTAACCATAAAGTATTTTGTTTATTTTAGTTTTATTTAAATACTTAAAATTATTTATTTTTATAAAGTCAATTTTTTAACCTACACTATCATTATAGATATTACATCGTTATTTATTAAACAAAATTTTAGTTTATGCATAATTTAGCGGCAAACTTGTTGATTTTTCGGTTTATAATAATAAATTAAACAGTGTCATTACCAATTAAATGTAAAGAACTATCACATAAAATATGATTATGTCAAAGAAATGAGTTTATTAAAATACAAGCTGTAATGTTGTAGCCAAAGTCACATGTACAAATGATAGGATATCAATAGGAAATTGGTTAAAAACTGTTCGGATTACTTTCATATACTACCTTATAAATCATTAATATAGCTTGAAGTATATTTATAATTAATTTTAATTACATCACGATATTAATAACACTACCTTTATAGGTATGTGAGTAAGTTAAAACCACTGTAAGTAGTCTATATTTAATATTGGCCTCACATTTTAATTGTAAAGGTATTACTGTATTCTATTCTGTACTTGTATAGGTGGGTCAATACCACTGTACGTGTATGTATGGGCGGGTGGGTCAATACCACTTAACGTGTATGGTTAGAAGAGTGGGTCAATACCACTGTACGTGTATGGGTGGGTCAATACCATATATCTCATTCTTTTATATTTTTTTTCCATTGAAATTGAAAAATGCAACTCTCCCTAACTTGAATAATTGGAACTATTTAATTATATTAACGTTGGAACGTTATTTAACAATATATCAACTTACATTAATTTTGCATATTTATAATGATTATTATATCAGAATATATTTCTTGTTACAAAAAACTCATTCAAATTTTAGTTTTAACAAAGTTATTTTCAATTATCTAGTTTTTAACGTACGTACCCCTATTATTTTATGTTCACTGTATTTTTTTCTATACAAGAATTATGATAAATCCTATAAGGCCAATTTGATATTGAACACTGTTTATATAATATGGTTATATAATACTTTATGTTTTTATATGAAAATAATTATGATTTTTATTAATTAGTTAACTTTTTTAGGATGTAATAAAATTCAAACTGAGTACCATTTAAATTTTTATTTGTATTAAGTTGAAACATGTTGTGTGAAATAATTGAAATAAAACTTTTAAGGGTATTTAGTTTGGATTTTATAACATCCTAAAAATACGTAAGTAGCAATACTTTTTTACTTTATAATAATTAGTTAACATTTTTATGTATGTATGCAATTTACTATTATATACAATAAAATTATCTTTTTATGTGTTTTTTCGCTAAACTTAAAAACATCAAGAGAAAAATTTACTCATTTTAAATTTTATTTATTTACTATGACTAAAGTATTTCAATAAGTTTAATCTTTCATAATCGATAAATATTGTACAAATATATGAAAATTGCGTAAAAATAATGTTAGCAATATTCTTCCATGTCCTGGTTTTTAGTATTTTTATCACAAAAGCAATGCATTTTTTTTCATTTAGCTATCAAATAAAAAAAGTGTACCACTTATAATATTTCATACTTAATCAATACGATTAATCATATATATTTACATTTTCTTACCATACTTTTATTGAGCTTAGAATTGCTGTTATACAAAATAACCATAAAAGTGCTTCAATTATCAACATAACCTACTAAACAATTAGTATTAAACCTATTAAACAATTACAGGCATTATATTGTACAATATTTACAAATAATATATACAAAATAATGTACATAATAATCACAATGCTAGCAATTCTAGCTTAGTAGATCAGTAACATGTAGAGGTGACTATTGATAGAGCTGCAATTTGTAGAGCTAGCCTCCAATACTCTGCACGAGTTGCATGGCCACAATCTGAAACATTTATTGTGTATTAATTTTTCAGCTATAACTATCGTATAAAAAATGAAAAAAAATGTTTGTCTATCATTTTTTTAAAGTGCTATCTACAAAATAATAATTGTAATCGAAAAAAGGTGAAAGTTTCTTGACATACTTTCAAATGTCTATTACTTCTTAAGAATTAAAAAATAATAATACTTAGTGTGAAATTACTAACATAATCTGGACGGATAAATCTAAAGTATTTTATGAATAAATCAAAGTCAGCCTTGTGTGAATATCGTGGAAATGGAGAAGCATAAACTAAATTAGAATAAACCTATTTAAGGTAATTGAATCTTAAGTTACTTGCAAGTAGTACCTAATATATTTATGTAAAACTAAACAAATGTAGGGATTATTTACTGTTATGTATATATGCATACATATAAACTAGAAAAAATGTTTTTATACTGCCAATATCAATTAAAATTACGTTAGCTTGGATTGGTCATACTTTTATATTAATAAAATGATTTACAAATTCATAGGTCTTTTAAATTAATCGTTAGGAACGATTTCTGAAGGATTTTTTAAATATGTTGCTTTATGTGGATTTGACTTTTTAAGCATTTACTAATATATTGAATTAGTTTTTAGTTAAATTTTTACTATGGTATAACGTTGCATTACACCACATAACTAAATGATTTAATGGCAGATATTTTCTAATGGTGTTACATTAAATGCCTAAATTAATTAATATTTTTATTAATAGTAAACATTATAAACAAATTATATCGCTAACCTTACTCTTTTTGAGTTTAAATACACTTGAGTTAACTGGAAATCTGACACTATTATTTGAACAAGGTCTTATATTTTCAATAACGTCTACAACAACTAAAAATTTGGCAAAAATTTTCAAAAGCTGTTAAATAAGAGCAGTAAAATATACATAAAGGGAATGATGTATGATTACATGTGCTTACAGTTATTAAGCTGTTCATGGTTCGTTTAAGAAAGTTCTCATAAAATTGCCTGTAAAAAGGGCACCACCTTTTTTTTTTTTTTTTTTTTTTTTTTTTTTTTTTTTTTTTTTTATAATAATCCCCTTACACCCTCTTCCCCTTTTATGGTCTTTGTGTTAGTATAAGAACTTTTTCCGATTCATACAGATATTACTTTTCAGGTATCTTATTTTCTAAGATACCACAGGAAGACAACCTTTGATTTCAATTAGCGTTTTTATAATATTTCTTTATTTTACTGTAATTTTTTTCAAATTAGACTTGTTTGTCAATCTCATTGGCTACGGTTGATTTATACATAACTGACCTTTGCCCTGTCACAATATGTAATTAATCTATCTTTATTAACATGTAATGACACAATTACTACACAGATTTAGTTCCTTGGATTGAGTAGTTGACCCAACAAATAAATTGAAATATTAAAATTCCGTTGTCTACGTTATCTACCAACACTAGTTGCTAATTTTCATGTTACTTCTGTAAAAAGTACATTTTTTATCAAAATGTTTTTAGATTTGAGGAAAATTAATACATTGTTTTAAAGTAAATTATGGCAGTATTATAAACGTTGTGTTTGTAATATCCGCAGAAACATAGAATATTCAAACATATTGTAAAGAAATTATGCACTAACATAGTTGTAAAAGCTTTTGCTACATTTATATACATCATATTCAATAATCTTTCACCATCAATAGTAAGTTCTTGATAATCTAAATTTACTTTTTAAAAACCTGCTTATCTAGTCACATTTTTTGCCGTATAACATTTGTTGGCGCAAACCTTCATTTAAGTACATGATGTCATATACCTTTAGCTCTCTTGTACCAGTTTCGTATGAATCCTATATATATGCTTTTATAGTTAAATTCATTCATCTATTCTGTGTTCATAGGTTTATTAAATATGTTCTTATTTTAAATTATGCTATTTTTTAAGATTAAAATAAATCCTGTGAATTACATATTTATTTTCAATAGTCATTTATTTCATCAGCTTATACGCTATATACTTCAATACTTCACTTTATTTAATAACTGATTATTTGCATATACTATAAACCTTTTTTGTTACTTATATTAATAATGCATTTCTCTTATTATTGATACAATCTTATAATATCGAAATAATAAGAAAACTTTCCTTCATCGAACAATTTTCGAAATATTTAATTTGCATCAGATTTAATATGGTATTACTGTATTGATTAACTATATTTACCATTTCCGTATGATTATGGGTGGGTTGTAGGGTCATGATCATAATATCGTACGTGTATGGCTGAGTATATTCACGTGTTTTGTTAATTGTAAGGGTGGGTAAGAGGGTCATCAATATATTACGTTGAAAGAGTGGGTGGGAGAGCAATTAATTGTATTTTTATAGGGGAGAAAGACAGAGCTATTAATGTTTCTTGCTAGAAGAATGGGTGGATTGTTTTCTTTTTTTTTACCTGGGTGGATGATAGGGTCATTCGTGTTGTCTATTGGAAGATTAGGTGGAATGACATCAATGTTGTCTATTGGAAGAGTGGGTGGGATGGCATCAGAGTTGTCTATTGAAGGGGTTGGTGAGAGGGCCATCAATGTTGTCTCTATGAAGGGTGGGTGAGAGAGCCATCAATATTGCCTATTGAAAGAGTGAGTGGGATGGTATCAATGTTGTCTGATAGGAGAGGTAGAGAGTGGGTCATCAATTTTGTCTATTGAAAAATTGGGTGGGATGGCATCGATGTTGTCTGATAGGAGGGGTCGGTGAGAGTGCCATCAATTTTTCTATTAGAAGATGGATTGGTATGGCATCAATGTTGCATCTTGGAGGGATAGATGAGATGGCCATCAATGTTGTCTATTGGAATATTAGGTGGAATGTCATCGGTGTCGTCTAATAAATAGGATGGTAAGTGGGAATCCATCAACGATGTTTATTTGAGGGTTCACTGGGAAGTATATATGTTGTATGTCCTATGGATGTGCCCGGTGCCAGGGGTATAAGGACCTTACATGCATTTATTTGTAAGCCAAGACTTAGGGAGGAAGCAATTAAATAATTATAAGTACTTTTTTTTAATGCGTGTTTTATAAAAATTCAAATGTACATACTTTTCCTATGATAATAAAGAAGACAGTTCATATCTCAATACATTGTTTTCTGATAAATCATATATAACAAAATACTATAAACTACGTCAATAAGAAAAAAATATAGGTAAAAAGGATTTACAATGTGAAATTAACAACGTCCAGTCCATATCCGGCCTTATATTACGTGCGTACTGAGAATGTGGGCAATAGACCTCACTTTAATAAGCCACGGAGGAAATAAAACCCATCCTGCAAAGCAATCTGGACTGTTCATATACCTGAGGAGGTCAAATGGTTGTGAGGTGGTGGAGGAGGGAGTTCCCTAGGGATAGGGGGGTCCTCTCGGTTGAGCTGAGCAGGGGTGGATGGTCTCGAAGTTCCACTTCCTGTCTGAGAGAGCTTGGTTACGTTTCCCACAGTTGGCTTTTCTTCTGTCAAAATATTTTATCTTTAATATAACAAGTCTTTTTTTCAACGAATAAAAATGTGAAATTTATGTTTAGTTCCTTATTTATGTAAATAATTATAAAAATAATCTCTATCATTAATACGCTACTATAAATAAAGGTTGAGAGTAGTAAATATACAATTTAATATTAAAATGTATTTTGCAAAAACTTAATAACATAATTTAATGCGTAATCTTCTGTTTTGTTTACGATTCCGGATTAATAATAAAATAACAAATAATATGCCATGAATTATTTGAATTTTTATTTTACTTTATTTATTTATACACCATTTATGCATTAAAACATAATACATGAATGTAACAATATGGCAAAAATTACAAGAATATAAGTACTTAAATCAAGTAACATAAAATTTTAATGAACATATTCTAACCACAACTACAAAATTACATAAATATATAAAAAAATATAGGCTACATGCATTAACTAAATAAAATGTTGGTAATTATAGTAAGCACAGTAACAAAGGGTTATATTTAAGTTATAGCAATGATAACATTTAAGAGAGATATTATACTTAGGAAAAAGGTTGTCACAGCTGAAAACCGAATGATTAATTAAAAGGAGCTCTGAATTCCACACGGCCTCAGTAAAGTTAGTCTCAACCAAGAGTATGTCATAGTTTACAGCAGTGAAAGAAGTGCGCAGCTGGTTAAATTTAGTTCTAAAACCGTATACGTTCTGGAAGTAGGCCTACTTAAATCGACTTATATAAAATTGTAATGAACATATGCTAACGACTTACAATACAAACTCATCCTGCAAGCACGTTATGTACATATGTTCTTACGAATTTTTGCAGTGTGGTGAGAACTATTCCTTTTTTGTTTTTTTTTTTTTTGTTTTTTCTAATTGAGCCAAGTTTTGGTATAACTATTACTTATCGGATTGTAATATCTTTTTCGCCTTTATCAAACCTCTCTATTAATTGTCCCCTTAAGTTCTTCGGATATTTCCGCTGTAGTGATGTTTGATAATGTGTGATAGACACACTAGCAAGGTCTGAATGAACCTTTAAACTTCCTTAGAGTATTTTTGGAGATATCCCACCGCATCTGATTCACTAGCAAAAATAATGTTGAGTGGCCTGGCTCTCGTTTTTTTTTCTGGCTATTCTCTCCCAAATCTAAACTCGAATGGATTCTGTACATCAGTGAGGACAAAATATATTGAGATAATGAGATATTCTCATATTAATTCAAAGTCATGATCCCGTTGTTCCTTGGTATTCACATATTTATTCTCAGGTAAGCCAAATGCCATAACATAACATGCACTTTATGCATATTGTATAAATCAAGATTTTACGTGGTATTCTTGAAATATGAATGTGAATATAATCCTCTGCAAAGAAACAATTATTTCAGGATCAGAATAAAATATATCTCAATAATACGCGTTTACTTCACGTTCGTTCAAGTATCGTTACTTTAGTATTTTATATTTATATTTTACTTAGTGAATCTGCATCATTTGTTCACACCCAACGAAAGATTGTTCATAATATAATACATATTCTTTATTATGAACTAAGATTTTTTTAAATAAAATTATTGTGCATTTTTCAACTAAAGTATAACATTAATAATATAACAATTCCTACGTTATTATTATTGAAAGTTATCAAAATGTTAAAATCATTTACTTACTAAACATAACATTCTTTTATATTATTTCTGAAATTAAAATTACTATCTTTAAATTAGGTAGTTGTCTACCTGTTGTTGAAGTTTTTAATAGTATTTCAACATTAGTATGGAACAAAGGAAAGATAATTTCATGTAACATTTGGATTGTAGGATGTGAACCCCTTGCATTGACCTTGTGAGTATTTTAAAAATACCCCATTATAAGATCTATTTATAAATATCCTCTTAGTTTACTCAGATTAAATCGTAAACGTTTATTATTTCAGAAAAATATTAAAATATATTAATCTAATTCATAAAATCTATAAATATGGAGCTGAACTAAGATAATCACTTACTTAAAAATTGAAAAATTGTGCTCAATTATTACATAAGCGTTCATATAATGTCAACAAGAAATATACAGTATAGTTAGTCAATTATAATTCTGCTATTGAACTGCATATCTGCGCTAAATATAAGTAAATATATTTGATATTGAACTGCATATATGCGCTAATTAGAAGTAAACAAATTTCACATTGAACTGCACATCAGCGCTAAATGTAAGTAAATATATTCGATATTGAACTGTATATCTGCGCTAAATATAAGTAAATATATTCGATATTGAACTGCATATCTGCGCTCAATGTATGTAAATATATTTCACATTGAACTGCATATCTGAGCTAAATAAAAGTAAATATATTTGATATTGAACTGCATATCTGCGCTAATTAGAAGTAAACAAATTTCACATTGAACTGCACATCAGCGCTAAATGTAAGTAAATATATTCGATATTGAACTGTATATCTGCGCTAAATATAAGTAAATATATTCGATATTGAACTGCATATCTGCGCTCAATGTATGTAAATATATTTCACATTGAACTGCATATCTGAGCTAAATAAAAGTAAATATATTTGATATTGAACTGCATATCTGCGCTAAATAGAAGTAAACAAATTTCACATTGAACTGCACATCAGCGCTAAATATAAGTAAATAGATTCGATATTGAACTGCATATCTGCGCTAAATATAAGTAAATATATTCGATATTGAACTGCTTATCTTCACTAAATATTAGTAAATGTATTTGATATTGAACTGCATATATGCGCTAAATATAAGTAAATATATTTGATATTGAACCACATATCTGCGCTAAATGTAAGTAAATAGATATTATATTGAACAGTTATATTCTTTAAAATTAAATATTATATTCATAGTTATAAACAATTAGAAGGAAGACAATAGAATATAAAATTTAAAATTATTTATTGTATTGAAGTTATTTAATTATATATATTTAAAATATTAATACATATTTTCTTGCTATAAAATTAATTAATTGCCACTCGTATTAAATTAATTGAAAATATATACACATTTAAAATCTGGTTAAGGCAACACTCATATATTAACTGCCTTTTAAAAAGGGAATAGAAGATTATTTTATGGTTTATTCAAACATATAGATATGATAATATTACTGTACACAGTAATACTATTCTAAATAATAGTCAGTCTAAGTTTGTAACAATGACTACATTCACACATCAACACTCACCACACTCATTCGGACACCATAATAGCCCATGTCTTGACGATCATAAGAGTGAATAAATATTTAAAAATACTCAATTATGTATTTATATTTAAATTCTTAAAATATATAGACTAAACATAATAAAATAGGAGACAAAGGATATATTTTGTAGACAAATATTAATGGTAAGAAGTAGATTTTCCAATGGAATAGTTTGGTTCAAAATTACAAAAAGTTGTTATATGCGAATTTGCTCACCTTCCTTAGTTACTGGCTTCTGTTCGACTTTAGGTGCGATTGAGGGCAGTGGTATCTCTGTAACGACAAGAAAGCAACAAAACTTGGTAAAACGGTTTGTATACAATAATGAATGTTTTTGTTAAAATTATATTTAAAAACGTTATTTCTATTTGCAAATTAGATAAGCAATATATGATTACTTAAAAAAGTCAGAAATTAAAGAATATAAATATATAAGAAAGTAATCAACATACAGGGTGTTCCGTAAGTAACCAGCCAAACTTCTAGAGGTCATTCCTTGGGTTAAAACAAACAAAAAATGTCATGTGTACAAATCGTCTATCTCGCTCCATTATTCGGTTATCTTTCTGTATGTGTTTTTACCAAATACTTATTATCTCTAAAGGCATTTACATTCAACCATGAAAATTGGTATGAATGTTGATCTTTATAGTGTTGATGTGCTATTTAAATTTCTTTTTCTTTCAATAATTATTTTCAAAATGGCGGCAATTTTACATTTTTAAAGCCAAATATCTTAATAACCTTAAATTTTACTAAAAACCTGTTAGTTACAAAGAAGTTTAAGAATTTATTTCTACAAATAACTGTATAACAAGTTTTAATATTAAACAATTATTAACTGAGAAATTATAACTTTTATTAGATAAAAATATGCTTGATATTAATAAAATTGGAGACTTTAGTAAAGTGACATTTATTTACTAAAACCTAAATACAGTAGGAGTAGGTTAGAAGTGATAATTATTACAACACAAAAACAACACTAAAGAACAAAAGAACAAAAATTTTAGTGATCCTACAACATGTGCTCAAAGTGCCCACCATCCATGTCTATGCATAGTTCTAGTCGATATCTCATAGGACTTCTCATTCGTTCAAATACACCCGGTTTCTGTCTAATCGTATTACAGCCATCTACTATTCTTTCCTTTAACATTTCAATACTTCCAACGGGTGTTTGGTATACCAAAGTCTTAATGTAACCCCATAAAAAAAAGTCCAGGGGGTTTAAATCAGGAGACCTGGCAGGCCCCACTACAGGACCACCACGGGATATCCATTTTTTTCTAAAAACCCGTCTTAAGTGTAGTCTAACATCGACACTAAAATGTGCAGGAGCACCATCCTGTATAAACCACATTGAACTTCTTTCATGTAAAGGCATATCTTCTCATAGTTCAGATAATAAATTTTGTAAAAAGACTAAATATAACGCTCCGTTTAGTCTATTTGGCAAAAATACAGATCCTAGCAATTTATCTCTAATAATCCCTATCCACGCATTAAGAGAAAAACGTACTTAGTGCCTGCATTGTGATGTGGCATGAGGGTTGAAATCAGCCCAAAAGTGGTTGTTATGGTAATTGAAAATATACCTTGTACCTACTCTTGATGTACCTTGATGTACTAATGTCCCTACTCTTGAAAATCCTGCCTCATCGGTAAAGAAAATACTTGACAGAAATAGTGGAATAAAAGCAATTTTTCATAAAAACCATTGACACAGATTATTTCTTGGCTGGAAGACTTTGGACTCGTTGAATATGATATGGATATAATTGATGATCTTTCAAAATACGCCACGCAGATGTTTTTGACATTCCTTCTACCTGTGACAGCCTTCTGATACTTGTACTAGGGTTTTCTTCAATGGCATTTATCATTCTTTATTGAGCTCTAACAGTTGTAACTGAAACTGGACGACCCAACTTTTCAACTTTAGCAAAAGTTCCATGCTCCCTCAGGGAGCTATGAACAGTTACGAACGTTTCTCGGTCAGGAGTTCTTTGATGAGGAAATCTTTCATCATTGAGTCTTACTGCCTCACGTGAATATACATTAGCCAATCCATAAATATAATGAACGTCAGCTAATTCTTCATTTCAATAAATAGGCATTTTGGTTCATAAATAAACTAAATAATAAAACATAGTAATACCAGTGCAACTACAAAAACTATCTCAAGAAAAGACCCTTAACTTCACTGTTCTTGTTTAGTAATAAACCCCAATCAATAACAAATAAAAATAGGTGTTTTCCCACAAGGAACTGTCAATATTACAACTGATAATCATCGACAGTATGTATTTTCAATTTAAAAATCAGCTGTAAAAATCTATTTAGCACTAATATAATTTTTTGTAAGTAAATGTCACTTTACTAAAGTCTCAAATTTTATTAATATCAAGTATATTATTATTATTCGATAAAAATTTTAATTTCTCAGTTAATAGTTCTTCAATATTAAATTTTTTTTATATAATTATCTGTAGCTATTATTTCTTGACATGAATTATTTCAAATTATATTTTAGTTATAAAGCATTTATATATATTATTATATAACTAATTTCTAAATAAGCTAGTTGAAATAAAATAAGGTAATTAAATACATTTAACTTTCAAATCAAACAATTATTCTGAGGAAGACAGCAGTATTGTTGCATAAATTTTGGGAAATTTAACCCAAGAATGTAATAAATAATTAACTAATGAATTTTATTTTTAATAGATAATCGGTTACTACACAATAGCAAGATCTAAACCCTAAATGAAAATTTCTATAGTAATTAAAAGGTTTTAAGCAAACTAGTAAAAATTAATAACTAGACTAAAATTTAAGTTATTATTTGCATTTTGACATTATTTGCGTTCAGAGCCTAACATACGATTAGAAACGAAACACTAACGCTTTTTAAATCTTTTTCTAATCAATTCCGTACTTCGCTTAGATTTTACACGGTTATAATACTGTTTAATTTGTATGTATACGGGGTTGGGCAAAAGACTGGAATAAATTTATTAATTTCAAAACCATTGAAAGAAATTTAATAAAACATTGCAGTAATATACACGTCCCTATACCAATTATTATACATATTGTACTTATTTTTTCTGCATAGCCAGGTGATGGCCAATGAAGGAAGTCTTAAAAGTTTTAAATGTAAGCCTACCTTGAGTTATACCTCATTTAAAGGTCTTTATTTGTGAACACAAGAGTGTAAACCTGAGGTAAAGGATAACCCAGCCAGAAAATATAGCTTCTCAAAGATTTAATGTTATATAACTAACACTGCTGCAGACAACGGTAAGATGGTTATTATCTATTGCTGCGTAGAGCTATAACTTAACTAATGAATATGATAAATTGAATTTCACAAAAAATAGGTTAACAAATTATTATAATAATATTCTTAAACTATTTTCGGTAAACTAACTGTCAAAAGTTTTTAATATATTGTTCTTATTTTTTCTTAGTTAAATAGCACAGCTATTTTTATAAAGAAGTCGTTTGTTACGATTGTTAACAATCAACAACATTCATGTTGTAATACATGGTTGATAGGAATGTTTACTATAGGTTTTGTCAGTTTAGAATTTTATCTTTTCTATAAACATATTTATTATCAATTAAGATCTATTTTTCTAGAGGTCGTATTTTAGAGGTCGTAAAATTAATTAATTGGTCTTGTTATAATCCTTATTACATGTTATGTAGTAACTATAGTTACGATACACTAATTTTATATGTTCAAGCAAATGCAGTGATTTTATTTGATCTCATTAAATTTTAATTTATCAATTTAAGGTTATTTTAAATTTATTAAAATGTATAT
Source organism: Stictocephala bisonia (assembly GCA_035578905.1). Taxonomy (NCBI): domain Eukaryota; kingdom Metazoa; phylum Arthropoda; class Insecta; order Hemiptera; family Membracidae; genus Stictocephala; species Stictocephala bisonia. The sequence continues at coordinate 4,324,552 of JAQJVL010000031.1, forward strand.
AAGATCAAAAATTTTATTTACACAAATAAAATAGTGTATCGTAAACTATACATGTAATAAGGATTACAACAAGCCTAATAAATTAATTTTATGACCTCTAAAATCCAAGAAAACAATGTGTCAAGTAATTGATAAGAACTACTTTTCTTGAAAAAATATAAATAAAATGTATAAAACTTATAGTAAACATTCTTATCAACCATGTATTAAAATATAAATATCATATATTTTCACGTTTTTGAGTAATAACTGTGTAAATATTATGTACAGTCAAAACTAGGTAAAATTACGGTTATTTTTTCCTTCCAACTAGAACAAAGATTAATAAAACTTATAGGAAATATATGATAATGCATAATTGAAAAAGGAAAACAATCATATGGTTGGACTTTCCATAGGCCTCTCTGTTTCTTAGTAAAAAACCCTAGAACTCTGGTGTACATAATTTCTGCACCGAGAGTAATTATTTTTCGTATACATGTAAATTATACCAATATTTAAGACCCCCAAGATTATAGCCTTAGATTCTACTATTAAAAACTGTGATTTAAAAGTACTCAAGAAATAATTTATTTATTCATTCATTACTTGCTCTGTGGTAAGAAGCCGATACTCGAGAGTAGGACTTTGAGCTAAGTAAGAGATATCGCCAATTTGAGTCCTGGCTGGGACTAGAATGGTAATATTCTTGCTGTAAATACCCTAAATATTTTCCCCCTTTTTATATGTATTAGTTCCCTGCATAGATAAATACTCAATGAGGAATAGGCATATTACAGATAAACAGGATTAACATCAGTGACATGTGTAACTCACCGTACAGACGTATAGATCCTTCTGTCTCTCCTAAGGAGTTTTTACTAATGCATCGGTACGTGCCAAAGTCCCTGGGCTGGAGATTGTTGACAGTCAGTTTCATGTGAGACCGGTAACTGGTCTCGGAGTTCTCCGTCCCGTATTTGGTGGTGGGTAGGAGCATGACATTGTCATAGACCCAGTAGCTGATCGCTCTAGGGAAGGCTTCAATGTGACAGTCGATGGTGACGCTTGTCCCCACAGGTGCTCCCACCAGTTGGTTCGGCACCCAGATCATTGGTGAAACTGGTCAGATAAACAACAATCATAAATAAAATAGCTCCAAAGTATTGTACATTAAAGTTTGTTTCTAGACGTTGAATAGTTCATAATTGGTAAATATTGTGGAGATTTCGAATTCTTTTGTGTTGTAAAAATGCAAATACAAAGTTTTGAGAGGTATAAAACTCATTTCGATCTCAGTTGTTATTCACTACCCCTTTTCTATATTTCAAACGTTTTCCTCAAAATAAACCCATATCAATACAAGACAATCTTTAAACAACTACATACATATACATCATGATGGAATATCGAGAAAGTCGTTTCTCCTTACTAAATATTACAGATATACATAAATAGTCCACAGAACTTGCTTCAATAGGGGTGGTCCCTATCCCTAGTGAACCCTTAAAGTAGTTCTCTAAACCATCACATCAATATTACTGCCGTTCTCCTAGATAAGAACGTTTTACAGTCCAGAAATCCGTATAAGTCTACTTTAGGGGTATACAGAGTAGTGCAGTCATATCAGAGTTAATAGAAATGACCTTCAACATTTCAAAAGGAAACCCAAATCAGCCACGCTGTTATGTTCCATGTGTTTTGTATCAGCTGGTTGAAATAAATCAAAAATAAAATTAATTCCAATATTATTCTTAGATAACAAAATAAAATGTTGGCAGCTGTTTCTATCCCTCAGGAATTGAATTTGGAAAAATCCTTTCTTACTGAGCTCTATGATACAAAAATAACTTCCCTTCAAATTTCATCGAAATCCGTTTTGTGGTTCCGGAGATGTTGTGATGAGTCAACCGAATTTTGGATTTTATACACTGAGTTTTTGACAAAATACACAATACAGAGAATACAATTAAGTGACAACATTATCAATTAGCAATATACTTATCAAATATTAATTATTCATAAGGTTATTAAATAGTAAACATAATTACTTATCCAACACCGTAAGAGTGTACACTCCTCAGGGTACAATGGGCCGGAAAAACCCACGAGCGTCATTTACAAAAGGTTTGATACATTTCAAAACGTTGTATTTGTTTTTAAAACACTCAAAGCATTGATATTTTCAAATAAATTCACCAATTAAGAACGTCAAAGTATTTATTTTTTTTTTTTCAGTGAATGGTTGTGGATTCAATACAATCATATTCAGTTTTGTACCACCACCATTGCCTGTCTACCTCATGTGTAACAACTATCACAATAAGCCAAAACTTACGCCATTGAGTAAGTCTTCTTATAGGTGTTCTAACATCCTTTATCAAGCTTTATATAGATATTATGTCATAATATTTTGTGGGAAAATGTAACATTAAAACCTTTAATGAAAAATACTAAACTTTGTATCTGTACTTGTTTTATTCATGGTAAGTTGATAATACCCAGTAAAGATGTACTCCTTTAAGCTAATCCTTACATTCCACATCAACGATGATACGCTTGCTGACAGAGGGAGGCACGCCGTTTGTTGCTATACACAAGTAGGCTCCCATCTCAGTCCTTGATATCCTGGTGAGGTTTAGAAAGTCTCCATCGAATACATTAACTGAAACATATTATCATTAGATGAAACCCTCCTATAAAATACTGTATTTGGTAGTAAATTACAGCTTTCATAAGTAGAATTTTTTAACTTATAATTCAGTGCTAAGAAAAAGAGATCAGAGAACGTATATTTAGTAGGAAGAATTCAAAAATCACTTTATTATTTTCACTAAAAACATTCATGGAAATTAAATGAAATTTTTGTGGTTTGATTTTGTATACTAATAAATAAAATTAAAAAAGTATTTTTTATTTCATTTTTCAATCATACAATCTAAGTAGTTATAATTCTTTTATTTTAATTTTATCTTGGAACAAATATAACTACAATTACAAAACCAAAGATAAACTATAGTCATCTTAAAATAAAAGTATTTTACAACCTCCTATTCTTGTTAAACATAATTAAAGTTAGTAAAAGTAGTGCGTAGTCATATTTTATTTCAATTTACAAATTTAAAAGGATTAATTAGGTCATAAGTGATGGCAAGAAAATAATCAGTACTCTATCGCTATTTAACCCATTTAAAATGCATAAATTAGTTTGTAGTAACGGTTTTTTGCTCGTTTAACCTGGTTTTAATCACTCTAATATGCGTACTTTTAATTACAGTGAGAGATAAAATAGTTAATGTGAAAGTAGAGCATGACTAAGGCATTAATAGCATTCAATATATCAAACAAATTACAGCTATAAACAATCTTACAACCAAAACTAACTGTTAAACTGTTATTAAAACTACTGTTGGACTTGAGTTTATGTAAATGTATAAACTTGTATTGTAATTTAGAACACAATTACACAGAAATATCGTGCATATAAATTAATAAAAAATACTTTGGTGATACACAGGGTTGGACAAAATTATGGAATATGCTTATTAATTTCAAAACTATTGAAATAAATGTAATGAAACTTTTCACTTATGTACATGTATCTATACTAAACATTTACACATATTTTACTAGTTTTTCGTGTATGCAAGGGTTGGCCCATGAAGGAGGTCTTAGAAATGTTAAATGTAAGCCACCTTGACTTATACCTCATTTTAAAGGACTTTATTTGTACAACACAAACGTTTAAACCTGAGGACAAAAGAATTACTCAGTCAAAAAGTACAGCCACTTAAAGAATTTAATATCAGGCTTGGTCTGGAATGTACTTATTAATTTTAAAACTATTGAGAGAAATGTAATGAAACGTTTGTAGTTATGTACATGTTCTTATACTTAACATTTAGATATATTTTACTTGTTTTTCGTATAGCCAGGGAATGACCCATGAAGAAAGTCTTAAACATTTGAAACGTATACTACCTCGAGTTATCCCTCAGTTTCAAAGCCTTTCTTTGTACAATACAAGAGTTCAAACCTGAGGTCAAAAGCATGACCCAGTCATAAATTACAGTGATTCGAATAATTTAATGTCATATTATTAATTCTTCTTAGTTATACGGATATTTATTTAACAGTTTGAGGTCCCTGTTGAGTATGTTGTTGATTGTTAACAATCATAACGAACAAATGTATTATAAAAAGAACTATGTTATTTAACAAAAATTAAATTATAAAATTATTAAGACCCTTTTGACAGTATGTTTAACCTAAAAATAGTTTAGGAATATTATTATCATAATTTGTTAAATATTTTTTATTAAAATTAATTTCTTATATTCAGTCAGATAAATTATAGCTCTACGTAGCAATAGGCCTATATAATAACTATATCAGCCTTGTTCTTAAGCATTATTAGTTGTATTATATTAAATCTATTAAGAGACTATATTTTCTGACTGGGTCATCCTTTTGACCTCAGGTTTGCATTTTTGTTTTTTACAAATAAAGACCTTTAAAATGAGATCTAACTCGAGTTAGGCTTCTATTTTAATATTTAAGACTTCCTACATGGGCCATTTCTTGGATATGAAAAAAACAAGTGAAATATGTCTAAATGTTTGGTATAGGAACACGTACATAACTGCAAAGTGTCATTAAATGTTTTCACTAGTTTTAAAATTAATAAATACATTCCAGACTTTTCCCAGCCCTGACATTAAATTCTTTGAGACACTATATTTTCTGACTGAGTTATCCTTTTCCCATCGGGTTTGCACTCTTGTTTTACAAAGACCTTTAATTTGAGGTATAATTCTAGGTAGGAATACATTTTAAAATGTTAAGACTTCCTGCATGTGCCATCACCTGATTCTGCGAAAAACAAGTAAAATTAGTCTAAATATTAGATATAGGAACATGTACATAACTCCAAAGTTTCATTAAATTTCTTTCAATAGTTTCAAAATTAATAAATATATTCCAGACTTTTGCCCAATGCTATAAAGTGGACTAAAATATAAACTTGTGATTAGATTGTAAATTAGCGTTTATTAATGCATTTATTAGCGTTTAAAAATGTATATTTAACTTAAGTCCCCAAGTATGGCAGTCATATATATTAATAATATAAAAATTAAATTAAATCAATCATAGTCTCGCAAGTTCCTGTTGTGTTGCTCACCCTTCTTTCTCCTGTCTATGATCATGCTTTGCCCGTCCTCTCTTCTCCACATGATCTTAGGGGTGGGAAAGCCTTTAGCTCGACATGTCAGACTAATATTTTGATTCTCACGAACTGCTACGGAAGAGGCTGTGCTGTGCTCGTCCATTATGTTTGGTGGGACTGAAAATTACTCGTTAGTTTCATATTCAAATATGTGTAAAATATATCAACAGCCTATCTAATTGTAAAATCTTATTAAAACAAAATTAAAACTTTTTTTATGTATTTAATTATATGAGTGAATTAGTGCCCATTAAATTTCTCGAGCTGACAGTAAAAAAAGTTACCATGATTATATTCATTGTAAAGCTTGAAGGCAAGAACGGTGGTAAAAATATCATAAACGTAAAAATGGCTGCGCCCATCTGGCCTTTATATAGTACAGACACATACAAGTGTTAAAATAGTCACAAACTGAGGCTGTAGACCCAGTAGTCATCAGCGCAGTGAACGTGACTTATTACCAACCGACATTACCAAGGGCAAGGTGACACTAGGTTGGCACGCTAAGTGTGCAGGGTTATCCCATAGTAATATTAGCAACCATCAATATACAATGTGTAACAAACTATTTTAGCTTTAAAATAGTTTGTTACACATTGTATATTGATGGTTGCTAATATTACTATGGGATAACCCTGCACACTTAGCGTGCCAACCTAGTTTCACCTTGCCCTTGGTAATGTCGGTTGGCAATTATTGTTAAACAATATTTATAAAAAAAATATTAATAAAAAACAATTATTGTTTAACAATATGTTGCTGTTGATATACGTCCCTAACCAGATAAAGAAATGCTATAGTAGTTGTATAGTCTAATAACTTAAACTATAAAAGTTTCCTATAATTTGACCATATGAATTATAAGTGGATTTGGAAAACCGAATTATATTTTTTGAAAGAAAGAAACAAGGAAACTGATTAGTTAATGAATATTTTCCCTTACATTATATTTAAAATTCATGAAGATGATTGTTATTACTTGATTGTTCAACTCATTACTATATAAAATTACATACACTATCTAAAAAGAATACCTTTAAACATAACTACTGTACAATTTATTTACTGGTAAAATAAACATTTTAGGTAGTATACAAAACACTGATAAGCTATTTACACAATCGTAATCCGGGTTGGACCGTGTCTGGTTATTATGTACACTATGTACAAATTGTCGACGTTTCGAGCATATTGCAGCACTCATCTTCAGGGCGACACACTCTGCTACTCGATCCACAGAGTATATGAGCTATTTACACAATCGTAATCCGGGTTGGACCTTGTGATTATACTCTGTGGATCGAGTAGCAGAGTGTGTCGCCCTGAAGATGAGTGCTGCAATGTGCTCGAAACGTCGGCAATTTGTACATAGTGTACATAATAACCAGACACGGTCCAACACGGATTACGATTGTGTAAATAGCTTGTATATCGACCGTGGAAGTCTCCATACGAAAACACTGATAACTTAAATTAAGCCTTTATTTACTAAGTTATTATTAAGTTTTTGTATTGCCTAAAACTTTCAAATTTCCTTTGGACGAATAACATATTTTATAAATAAATTACATCCAATAAATACAACAATGAAAATCACAAACGTAATAAATTTAGGAAATAAGTAAGAACATTGATTTTGAAAATGTTTAACTTTAGTTAAATGTTTTTCTAAATTTATATAAATAATGATGTCAAGTACGATAAGGTGGCTACTTTGTGGTGACTCAGTGGATAAGGCTTCGGACTGTGGAGGGCTGGAATCTCTGCCCGAGCTAACAGTTGTTATTCATTAGTTGAATAAAGTTCACGCACAGGCCTGCAGGTCCTTGTGAGAATAAGTGAAGAATTTGTTAAAGAAATAAACAAAAAAAGAACAAAAATACCTACCAACAACTTGTAGGTATCCGATTTGACTGATCATAGGGTTGGTGTTGACCTGACACATATAAAAGCCCCTGTCTTCCTGCTGGACACCACTGACGTGTAACAGCCAAGTCTTCTGGTTGTCATGGGACACACTGAACCTTGGGACCCTGGATATGACGTGTCTGTGGATGGTCAGGATCATCTGCCTGTCAATGTGGATCCAGGCGACCTACAAGTTTTGAGGTCATAGTAATATTACATTTAATAAGACTAATAAAATTATTAATTTCTCACCAGTTATGTTGTCAAAATATTTATAGTTAAGTTCTGACATCGTATTTTTATTTTCTTCAAAATATTGATAAACGTACAGGTTTAGTCATTCTGTCTACGATACTCTGATTTACGTGCCCTTAGTCAAATGGATAACTTATATTTTATAAGGACTTTCAACTATTCGAGCATTGAGGTATTTTAAGTTAAGTGTGTTGTATATTACACAGAGTATATACTTTCAAAGTAATAATGATTATTAAAAAAAAATAACCCTAAACAGTGTAGTAATCCATACGTATACGGGGAAAAACTATTGATATGGCCATTAATAGCCAATTCCTATGACGATTTACCAAATATAGATAGACACTTGGGGTATACAAAGTATGGTTAGAACAGATTTTAACAAAAGAGTCAGGCCTTGATAATACTATACAAGTTTAATAATAATAGTTTTCATGTTTAAGTAGGCTATTTAATGTAAAATACTATTTTAATTAAGTATATCGTATTAATTCCATGTTATAACCTAATTGTATTGTTTAAAGGCCGTACAAATATACCTTGCATAAACAATTTGTTTATTCAATAATATATTGGCTTTTTAAAACATTTAAAGCATGCAAGAGTTTCATAAAACCTTATCTCGTTAAATAAAATGCTTACTCTTTTAATATGAATGTATTTTCTAATCTATACAAAGTGGAATGTTTCAAGTTTGATTTTTAATTTTATAATAATTTCTCGTTTATAACCACACAAAAAATTTAGGGTATACTAGAAATAATTTCCTTATAAATCGGTAGAAGTCAATATTTGTAAGATTGATTTATATTTAACATGACATAACGCTATCTAGGAGAGCCAATGGCCAAGGTAACGGGACTTGGTGGCATATAGAGTTAGTTCAAAATCTGGGCTTGGACAAACTTCTGATTAGTCATATTGATATTTTACTATACCCATTCTACCCCTTAATATGTCTGAATATGTTGCTTGAAAATGTTATTACTCTATGAAGATTGGGCAGAACAATTTTATAAGAAGATTGGTGTCTACTTGATATAAATATGTAAACAACCAAATTCTGAGAGAGAATATTAAAGCATTGTAATGAAATCAATTGAATCACCTAATTGTTTTATTATAACTATACGATTGGTCGTACATTACTTTGTCCAATTTATTTCAGTTAATTATTTACTAAATCAATTAAGTTCTATAAATAAGAGTAGTATTTTCATAAGTGTATACTCATTTATACTAGGAGTAAACTTTTATTATTATTTTTCTTAGAAGTTAGTGCTAGTAAGTAGAACAATTTATTCATTATAGTAATTTACTCTCTGATGAATTTATAATCATAAGATTATTATTTTCATTAGGTGACAATGATGCATATTAAAAATATATACTATAGTTTTAGTTAAATTTTACTTAATTTACAATAAACAAACCTGTCAAATCTTTAAGTTAAATAATAAAAGTTTATTTGACTAGGTTTCAATTTGGTTACGAAACTTTTATTGCTCAGTAATTACGCAAAGTGGTTTAAAATTACTCAGCACGTTGAGGTGGCTGAGTCCATTGCTGAGGAGTCAGGCGTTCATGATTTATTCAGCTTTAATCAGACCTAATTCAAGGCTCTCCGTTAATCTGGCTAAGAACAGCCCTCTGACGTAAGAGGTTTAATGCTCCTTCGACTTTCCTTCATTCGAGAGCTTCTCTTATTACTTCAAATATTCCTGAACCAGCAAAGGTCATCATGATCTATTTGGGTAAAAGAAGATATGGTGATTATGGTGATGAAGATATTCTATGTATGTATATATATTTATAAAAAAATATTGCATCTTTAACAGATACAGCAATAAATAAAGTCTGAGAGCCTTCTATTTATGTTTTCATGAGAACAAGCACTAAATATACAAATTTTAAATAAAAAACTATTTTAAGGGGGCCGATCCTTCTTTAAGTTTACTATTTAATACCCCATTAACTATTTACCTGCATGTGGTGGAGCTATCAGTACAGTGCATGGCGAATATTACTGATAAAAACTAACAGCTAAGACCAGGATTCGTACCTGCGCTGTCAGGTACAAAGTCCTGACGCTTTAGACCGCTATGTCATTGGGCGTTAATTTAAAAAATGTTAGTTTTAATGTACTACAAGGCAGGATACGGATACCATACATAATTTACAATATATAAAACCACAATAGTAACGATGTGCTCTTTCTGATATGCAGGTGGAGACAATTAACATTTAGCTTGAACGAAAACTCACTATCTGAAATTGGTGAACTAACCTCGACTGGCCAATAATGAAAATGTTCTCCAATCTAAATGTAGTTGGGGGATGTTATATTATATTTTATTAACTATATTATTGCTTTCTCTTCCCATGTTCTGTATTCCATAAAAATTTAAATAATGTATAATAATTATTTAGGATAATTTCTGATATCTAAACATGAATTGTACAATATCGAAGACAATAACTATGAGTAATGGTTTTAATGGTGCTTGTTTGGATAAATAATAATTTAAAATAACGCTACATGAGAATAATAATAACTAGAGCTAATATCTTGGTGAAGTGCATTGAAATTACTTTTTTTTAATGTTCATATAACACTGTTTATGCATTAAATTTTCCTGTAAAGTAAGTGTCTAAATAATTGAGTACATTAGAAAAAATTTTTATAAAAATCAAATTCAAATATATAATTGGAAGAGATTATGTATTGTGTAAATTACGTATCCAGTTACCTTGAAAGTTCCAAGATTCTCTACTACACATGGCAACGAGGCATCTCTTCCTAGGGCGACGGTTACATTGGAGATCGGCTCCAGGAATCGCGGCTCCTCAGACAGAGCTGAAAATAATAGAAATATACTATAAGAGTGTCACTTTATATATTTTAAAAATAATGTAATGATTGTGTTTTTAAAATATAACAAATAGCTTTTAATTTTGATAATACGTGTTGGTACATATACAGTTCAAGTAAACGTCATACAACACAAATGTATTACAATATATGCTCAAAATACACAAATATATATATTACAATACAAGTACAAAATGCACAAATATTATGGTGATCGATTTCGGTGAACCACACTCACCTTCCTCAGACCAGAGGAATTCACAAAAGAATCTTTTTTTGTGAATATTTTTGAAGAGGTTTTTAATAACGCAATAGTCTACCAGTTTCATAATGCAGACATAAACTTAATATAACTAATTTAAAAAAATATAAAATATAAGTAACGTAATTGTCATGTTTATTAATCAAATGTTTATGAAGTTGTTAGCATTTATTTTAGACATTTATACATTATTAATTGGTTAACATTTTACTTATATATTATTAACATTACCTAATATTATAAAAGCGTTAAAATTCATAACTCGTGGATCTTATACATAATTTTCGTTAAAAATAATACTATAAAAAGTAATGAACAATTAGACATTTGTTGAAATTGTTACTAGGAAACATAGTTATGTGATTCCGGTGATTTGCACTAAGCAATATGTTACCTAATGTATTTTGATCAATGTATGATTAGCCTCAAATATACAAATCCCACTAATATTATTTATTGTTAGGACTTAAATATTAATCGCAATATTTAATAAAATCTTATTGCACTCAATTGTTTGGTGAATTGGAACATTTTTTTCTTTTATTTACTCTTATTATAATTAAACAAATAAACAGATAACCACGCGTTAATTGCTTTATGTCCTCTCACAATAGAAACCTATGTATAAAATATAGAATATCAAGCCATTATGATAATATATTAGAGATAATTTATTTTGGGTACAATAAAAATATATGACACAACTAAGACATTGTTTTTAAGGTTGTTTTCCATAATTTTTATGTATTATTTTTACTATCGTAATGGTTCGTTTGGTGGAGTACTCAAACTGATTTTATAAGTTGGATTTAATTGCACCCAAATCACCCAAATGTTTCTAACTCTTTCAGAATAAGCTCTCTTTTTTGCATTAGACTACTAAGTATGGTCTTCTATAAGTTTTACCGACATCATTTGACTAACGTTACAATAACTAATGTTTATCCGGAAGTATTTTTTTTCAAAATATAAGTTTTCTTAATTACTAACTTATTTTTTAAGCATTATTTTACTATACCAATCCATTCGATCGTTATTTGTTATCATTACTAAAGAAAAATTAACTTTTTCCAGCCAGAACGTATGATAATGTATTCTCGTGGTTTCTGATTAGTTACAAGTCTGTAAATTCGAATGTATTTGTGGTTGATTAAAAGAAGGAAATGATTTTAAGTAAAGTAAACTAAAGTAAAGCAATTTATTGTTTGATATTAACATTTTATTGTTTAATATTTTAAAAGTTTTAATATAAGAGATACAACAATTGATATTAAAAGCTACTTATTATGGTGTCAATATTTTATGGTTTGCAACATGGAATTTGTAATTCGTATATATGTATACAAACATCATGTGATCATGTACTTATTTTTTTACGATTATTATTTCCGTTCAAGTCCGTTGAAAGAACTACGTAGAATCTTTCAACAATGCATTAAATTTTTCTTCCATTTTTCACCTGCTTGTCTCTTTTGTTCCCAACGCAACTTTATTTGTTCACTGAACGTTCGTTTTCTTCCTTCTGTTTATAAGCTCCTATTATTTTTTTCGGTGTTCCGTCTGCAAATTTTGTTTCATGTAGGCCTATAATTGTTACCTTTCATTTTATGTCTTCGAAATCTTTGTGTTTTATTCTCCATTTTTATTTCCTTTTGTCGTACTTCTTCTATCAATTATACTGTTGATTTATGGTCTATTGTTTTCATTATTTGTTTTGTGAATTTATTGTCGTCCAGTAGTTGTATTTGTCTATAGAAATTTAGTCTTCTATTTTTTATTGTTGTTGTTATTTTTTCTATGTGTTTGTACACCTCTTTGTTGATTTTGATTCTGTATTTTTAGTCATTCTCGTCTTTTTGTGGTCCTAAAATCTGTCTTTTTATTATTCTTTACATTTTCACTAATTTTCCTATGTCTGATTTCCTCACTAGTTCCAGTATTTCCGAGGTGTATAAGACTAGTTTTATGACTATGTTTTAATGGTAGAGCTTGGCGTTGGTGGATATGGATTTTTTGTTGTATTTATTTTGTGTTATAAAGTATAGTTTTTAGAGTATGTTGTATCTTTCCTTTTTACTCTCAATTCTGTTGTGTGGATTCTTGTAAGTATAGCCTATGAACTTTATGACTCTATTGATTTCCCCGTATTTCGGTATGAGTTTTGTGGTTATATTGTTTGAGTCGAAGTATTCTGTTTTGGTGTTTGAGATTTTGAGTCCAGTTTTTGTGCTATTTCATGTAGTTTTTCTAGGAAAACTCTAGCATGATTTATGTTTTACGCTAGCAATGTGATGGCACCTGCGAACGCAACATATCTTACTACATTCTTATTTTTTCCTAGTTGGATACCTGGTATTTTGTGTGTTATTAGTTCCATCGTCAATTCTCTGATTACTTTTCAAGTATTAGGTTGAAGAGAGGTGGAGAGAATCCATCTCTGTCTTACTCCCATTTCTATAGTGAATTTCTCTGATACTTTTCCCTGAAATTTTATTTTTAATTTCGTGTTATGCAGTGTTTGTTTGATGAGTTCTGTCGTTTTTATATCTATATAAATTTGTTTCATGACATACCACTATACATAATCACATTTATTGTATTTAATGTTAAAATGTATATGCTTTATGTTTCAATATTACTAATTTGCCAATATTGATTAAAATTAAATGCAGGACAAATAAATTGACCATAAAACTACCTTAAAATAATCAAAGCTATCGTTTTGCACCGTAGTGACACAGATATGCCAGTAGATCTCTTTTATATTTAATTATGTATAAAGAAGCAACACACACTCTACATGATCAAAGACGTATTTGTTAGTTTTATTCAAGCTTTCTATGTATATCTACATTTCATTAAATATTGTAAAATTAAAAATATGCCATTATAAATTATTTTAATAAACTTCTTAGTGAAACTTAAACATGTTTCCTTATGATAATTAAATAATTATTCGAACTAATATTATATACAGTAGTATAATAATTATTACAAATTAAATAATTATTACAATTTGTTAAGATTTTGTGTAAAAATTAACCATGTATAATTAACCATGTATTTGATCCTCATGATGGGAGAGGCGGTGAATACATTCTTAAATAGCAAATGAGGGAGGAAATATAATTCGAGTCGGTCAATGGGGTATGAAACACGGCCTAATAAAATAGTTCCTTTTCATACCAAGATATTTAAACTTTAACCCAGTGTATTGGTTAAGAACGAGCACCATTTTACTCTTTATGCGTTATATCAATTATAACATATGTTTTTAGAAGGTCTAAAATGTCAATTTTAGTAAAATCTTTAAAGCAAAAAAAAGAACCATTTGAAGTGTTATATCATTTAGTTTTTTTTTTTTGAAAAAATTCTTCTTTTCAGAAGAAATTCTAAGTAAATATAGGTAAGTATAGGCTCCTCAAAGCACTGTCATAAATTTTGGTGACTGCTCCAACGCACTAACATATATTTTAAAACTCCATCTACACACTGTCATCTATTTGATGATTCCTTCCACTCACTGTCATATATTTAAAGACTCCTCCCACGCACTGTCATATATTTGAGGACTCCTCCCACGCACTGTCATATATTTGAGGACTCCTCCCACGCACTGTCATATATTTGAGGACTCCTCCCACGCACTGTCATATATTTGATGACTCCTCCTACCCACTGTCATATATTTTATGATTCCTCACACACTCTGACAGATATTGTCCAAATAACCCACACATATATTTGGGTTTATGTGTCTTTACAGTCCTAACTTCGCCCCTTTAATAAATACATTTTTCATTTCACATAATTTTCATTACATTTCGTATATTTGATGACTCCTCACACCCACTGACTCCCTGCATCCACAGTCATATATTTTATGACTCCTCACACACTCTGACAGATATTGTCCAAATAACCCACACATATATTTGGGTTTATGTGTCTTTACAGTCCTAACTTCGCCCCTTTAATAAATACATTTTTCATTTCACATAATTTTCATTACATTTCGTATATTTGATGACTCCTCACACCCACTGACTCCCTGCATCCACTGTCATATATTTTATGACTCCTCACACCCTCTGACAGATATTGTCCAAATAACCCACACATATATTTGGGTTTATGTGTCTTTACAGTCCTAACTTCGCCCCTTTAATAAATGCATTTTTCATTTCACATAATTTTCATTACATTTCGTATATTTGATGACTCCTCACACCCACTGACTCCCTGCATCCACAGATAAATATTTTATGACTTCTGACAACCGCTGTCATATATTTAACGAACCCTTTCCCTATGCAGCGAAAGTATTTACGATTACCACCATTTATACAACTTACATGATTGTGGACTATCCCCCACTCCCAAAAAAAGTTCGTTTTATTAGATTCACCCATCTAGCTAACGTACGCTTTGTTGCGCATTTTACCTTCAGGGTACATGGTCAACTGTATTTCGAGGTGACTGACGTAATAAAATAATATTAAAATTCAAATTATCATTGCCATTTCTACTGATTGTTAATTTCAATGTAAATTGATTCTTTAAATGGAGAACAGACTTAGTGTATGTTCTTTATGACGAATTATTCATAGTCTGTTCTAAATAACTTATTTGAAACAAATGTTAAATTTCTGCGTTTTTACGTCATATACATGTTTAGCACATATTTATCTTGTTCAATAAATTCTGGACCACATATTGTTACGATAAACTATCACTTTGTAGCATATAAAGGAGCGATATATGCTGGATACTATAATCATGGCGTATAAATTTGGTTGTCTGCTTGTTTTACTTTACTTTATTTTGCTTAGCGTTCTTTTTAAACAATGATTCACTGTATTCATGTGAATCATTGATTTTTTGTTTATTAATTTAAGTTATACTAGGACAAATGGTTTCTATAACATTACTATTAAAACACTAAAACCTTCAACAGTAAAAAAATATTATATTTATATTTATTCGTATAGGCATTGTCGTAAGGATCTAACTCGAAATCATATGTTTTATCTTGAGCACTAGAGAAATTCTCAGAAAAAAATACTCAACAGTTAGGTCTGACCTTTCGTGCATTACTGTACCAGAATAAAACCTCATTCCATTGTCGTAACTGTTGCGTGCGAAACTGCGTTCAACCACACGCAATCTGCAATTCTCCATAACGCTTACTATCATCTCTTAACATGAACGTGTTTGATTATCCACTGAAAATTCCAGCTCTTTATTAGTATAAATAAATGTAATCAAAAAATCTAGTGTTTGATCAGTTTAACATGTTGTGTATTGCTAATTATTTTGCAGTATTAAAGTAAGAAATTTATT
Organism: Stictocephala bisonia; assembly: GCA_035578905.1. Taxonomy (NCBI): domain Eukaryota; kingdom Metazoa; phylum Arthropoda; class Insecta; order Hemiptera; family Membracidae; genus Stictocephala; species Stictocephala bisonia. Next base: position 4,340,401 of record JAQJVL010000031.1, read on the forward strand.
GAATGTTTTGTATATATATATATATATCATAAAATCATTTAAAAATTAAAAATAATGATTTAAAATTAACTCATGGCATTTTCATATATTAAAAATTATCGAAATAGGACGACTGTTATTTATTTATTATTATTATTATTATTTTTTTTTTTTTTATTGTGAATTGGGGAGGGGGGGTGATTTCCTAGGGATTCCTGTTTTTTGGGGTTAATATAGACTATATAAAAACAATAAAAATTAGGTGTAATCTTTATATTCCATGTATATCTTTAATTTTATTACCAATTGAGTTATTCAACTGTAATATATAATTACCTTTTTTCCAATTTAGTTGTTATGAATAGATGTAAAATATATGACATGAAGTGAAAGCAAAAGTTTTTTAATTTTACGATAACACAAATAAATAATATTCGAGTTATGATGATTATTTTAATCCTTTTAATTGATACCATTTACTATTATATAAATTTCTTTAACCAGTATAATTATTCTTGGGCTAAACATTTTGAAAGAGCCATCCTTATACTATTGCTAAACAAACAGCAAGATTTTGAAAACTAACTGAAATCAAAAGTTTAATTTATCAGCGAAAAATTATCTTAGAGGTTCTGGAATATTCAATTTTAATATATTCAAAAGTAATATATACAGTAATTTGATCCAAGTAGAAAAATGAATAATTTTAGTATTAAAGTAAATGTGAGAGGAAGACAACATCAGATAGTTTTTGCATGTGTAAGCATTCAAATGTTTGTTAAAATTTATTCTTGGGGATTTTACATTATGGAATTATTTTTTATGGAATTTAATTTAGAGTTTTATATTAAAACGAATTATTTTATATTTTAATAAAAGAACCAAAAGAAGGATTTGTCTATCACTAAAGTAAACGTAAAATTATTTTTATAAAGATTTTTATTTCAAATACCTAAACAGGTTTCAATCAGAATATAACAACATTCACAACTCCATTTGTATTGTAAATATTAATTAGACAAACAAACTACAAGAAATCCAGTTCTTGAATGGTATATTTTATTTAAAACGAATGCAGGTAGAGTGTAAGTTTGGTTATAGTAAATGATTGTACCAATTATTAAATACATTTGTAGACTATAAAACTATAAATTCAATAAATCACTATAAATTGTATGTATAAACTGATAAAATGCTTATTTTTTTAAATTGAACCTGTTTTACAGTTTGAATTTTACCGGTACTTACAAAGTAGTGAAACATTTATGGGTTTAGAAAAATATTTTTCATTCCCTTTGAAAACTTAAAAGTGGAGTTCCCTTTAATTAACGTGACAACATTTCAGTTCCTTTCAGTCACAGACCTCTAAAAGGTTATCCCACTGAAGATTACTTTAAAAGGAGTATAGAAATGTGTTTCCAGTAATGAGGCATTTAACCTAACATAGACTGTGAACGTCTTGAAAATATTTCATAACAGGCTGCAAACAGGTATTTATATGTTACCTATAAAATAAGTATATTCTCTTATTTATGTGCCTATTAATTTATTATGTGCCTTAATGCCCAACAACCAATTTAATATTGATAAAACGTAAATATAAATTTATTGAAACAAATATGAATAATATTCCTATTGAAAGCAATCAAATTCATTAATTTTAGCTAATTTAAATTAAAATCACTAAGCTTATAATAATAGTACTATAAATGTAGTAAGAACTATGGCAGTGCGGAATATTATCAATCCTAACCAAGGGAAATGTTAAAATATGAATAAACTATAAATGTTCTTTCTTTAATATATATGTTTATTTATTATATGTATTGTTTGTTTATTATTTAACTTCATTCACCACTTCACATGGGCCTGCAGGCCTATGCGTGAACATCGTTCAACGAGTGAAGTACCGGCCGTTAGCTCAGTGGAGATTCGAACCTTGAAACTTACCCTCCCCACTCAGAAGCCTTAAACACTAAGCCAACACGCCGGCAGATTTATCTATATTACAATCATATCACTGGACACAGTTTTAATTTTATATAATGTTTTGAAATTGTTGAACTCTAACAAATACTTTTTTAGATAAAATAATTCACATTAAAATTAAATTTTAAAACTAGGGTCATCAATTAACTGTTTCAGACAAATTTGTTAATTTATTATGCTCATACGTTATATTAAAAACATTTTACTTTAGTATATAGATTTTAAAAATAACAAAACCATAGTTAAATATTGGTTTTTATACTGATAGTTTAAAATGGTTTACTTGGTTTTAAAATGTTGGACCTTTTGCATTAATTCACTACATATACTATTTACATTAGTTTGATACTACTACTTTTTTATCGCAATTACGATAAGGTTGGGTTAGGTTAGGTTAGGTTGGGTTAGGTTTGGTGGCTTCTAAAGTTGATCATAAATTGGTAAATCCAATGATTGTCTAACCGCCGAATGCGCTATCCGTGTGTAAGTTCTTGGAAAGCGATAAGATAAGGCAAGTGATATCGAATTCCTAGCGGAAAAGGAATATTACAGTGGACATAAAAATAATTGGGGAACAGGTTTTAGGGCAATAGAATATTTATCAAGTGGTAGTGAATTAACGGAAAATATCTAGCATTTTAAACATATAACTTCAGTTTCTCCTCAGGCATTATTACAATTAATTTTTGTACTTTTGTAGGTTATACAGTCCTACTTGGAGCTAAATAATAATGCGTATGATCAATTAAAATATGTAGTTGAAATGTTTTACAATTATATTTCTATAACTAAGTTGAATCCAATTGAAATATTTCTCTAGTGATTATTTAAGGTCTCATAGTTTCATTACCTTAAAGTTAGCCGGAAGGTACAGTCGACCTCATTCCGCTATTTACTATACAAAACGCTCTAGGGCAATAATTATTCCAGAAGTTGTATGCATGACACATTTACAACAGCGAAGGTAAATTGATCTGAGCAAAACTAAAATAAGTGGTCTATTATTCTTGTTATCATAGTTATAGTTTTTTTGTGTTTTACTTAGATAAAATTTTCTTTTTATATATAGGCTATATATATATATATATATATATATATATATATATATATATATATATATATATTGAATTAAGTACATATAATATCAGGATAAGCGGAAAAAGGACTGATAAGTCCTAACTTTACCTGAAAATAAAGAGGTTTTTCATTTCATCATAATAATTTTGTTAATTCATAAAAAATATGTAATTCGATGTATATAATTCATGCAAAGATTGAGCATTTATTAAGTGATGATATTACTAATTTTTATTGTAATGTGGAGTTACATTTAATCTCATTGTGATACACGTAATTTAAATAAAAAAAATTTACAATCAATACTTTACTATACAGTAATAATATTAGTTGTTTCACAGTTAATAAAATGAAGTTAATTACAGCATTTTAAACAGTATTAATTTAAAATTTCTATTTTTATTGCAAAATTATTACAAAATCTAGGTCAGTTATCATACAAATATACTCAAATATGAGACGCCTATACAAGATTTGTTTGTATTTTAAGGTGAAAATGAACAATTATACAAGTATAGAATAAGTATAGATAACCTAGGTAGGCCTAGTCTGGTTATTAAATGAGCTTAACTATACTTGAAAAGGACAATTTATACAATGCCAAATAAGTAGGACAACTAAGAGAGCTGCAGCTTTACATTGAATCTAAACCACATAGTATTGATCTGGTTTGGAGGTAATTAACAAGCCACTCAGTTCTCCCATACACATATTCTGTACATACATATATAATATATTACACGTTTATGTATTACGGGTATTAAAAGAATAAAAATAAGAAACTTAACACGTTTATTTCATAAATTTTTATCCAATTTTGTGATAATAACTGTACTTTATATTAAGGAACTGAAAATGACAAACGTTTAATTTTACGTAAAATATTTATTTGTAAGCCCTTTCAGATTACATCTAATGTAATGCAGGTAACTTGTGCTAAATACAAGGTAATGATGTTATTTTAAGAAAACAAACGTACACATAAAACTGAACTGTTTTTATTACCTTAATATTAGAACAGTTTCATTAAACATACATAAATTATGAATTGTAAGAATTGAAAAAAACAACAATATACTGTTACTTTATAAAATATACTCAATTAAAGTGTTAATTAAATGGACACATTTTAGTTACAAGATTTATAAACAGTTATCTCCACAATAGTTGAATATGGCTACTTATTGTTTAGATTATTATATTTTCTATTAAGATGATTTTAGATCGATTTTATAACTATTACAAATGGCCTAAAAATTGAGGAATATGAGCCTTGGTTGTTGATATTGAGATATTATAAGTAAACTTGTCTGTAGCTATAAGGTAGATTTCTCCCATAAAAATTAAATAAACAAAAATATTTACTGTCCTATATGAACTGAGTAATTTTAAATATACTTAAAATACAATACATAATTAAACAAATGTTGTCTATAAGTAATACGCAACTGTGAATGTTAAACATATACAAAGTTTTGGAGGGCTTCATTTCTTTAAAATATATTCTAATAGATATAAAACCCCTTTTACTGTACATTCCCATGTAAGAATGTGCACGGGAAAGGTGGTGAGGGTAGCTTTGATGTATGACCCTGCAGTTACACCTGCCCTCTCTCACGAGCGCCCTGTCTTCCTCTAAAAAATATATTTTATAACATGTACGAACGAATGTCTAATATTAGTAATACTTTAACAGATTATAACTGTAATGTTTAGTATACAAATTATTTCATAACATTTAATAAAGTACAAGATATTTAATTCTTTAAGTAATATACACGTTTGTGATATATTAAATTTTAAATAATAAAAAAGAATGATATATTCAACACATCAGATATCAATCTTATTCAGCAACGGAATTGAAAGTTGATTAGTTGCTGCTAAGAAACTGAAATCTTGTTCGAGTTGATGAAGTTTTTAATGGGTTGAGTTAACTCAATGATAGTGACCATCAGTCCACTATACCGTGTGGGAAAGAAGGCCGCAGTGCTGTAACCCAGCTACATAGGAACAAAGTACTATGGACATTTTACGAGATAGTGGAGCAGTGCTGTAACCCAGCTACTTAGGAACAAAGTACTGTGGACATTTTACGAGATAGTGGAGCAGTGCTGTAACCCAACTACTTAGGAATAAAGTACTGTGGACATTTTACGAGATAGTGGAGCAGTGCTGTAACCCAGCTACTTAGGAACAAAGTACTGTGGACATTTTACGAGATAGTGGAGCAGTGCTGTAACCCAGTTACTTGGGAATTATTTTCAAAACATATATGATTAATACGATGACGTTTTTTATCTACTCAGAGAAATTGTAGGTGTTAAATATTCTACATATATTTAAAGTTGTATTAATGGCTGCCGTCAAATTACAATGTTTTAGTAAATCACAGTTTTATATATGTGAAATACAATGTCATATATTGCATAAAACAAAGACATTTATTATTTAGTACCTAGTATATTGTTGAAGGATTTTAAGAACTATATAAGTAGTATTACTGATAATAACTATACATTTTAATAATACAAATATATACTTGTTTTTAATGATCTTTTGTAAAATATTATATACGTTAGGATGAATGAGCCCCTAGATACCCACCCGCCCTCCCATACACGTACAGTGGTATTGACCCACCCGCCCACCCATACACATACAGTGATATTGACCCACCTACCCACTCCTACACGTACAGTGATATTGACCCACCTACCCACCCCTACACGTACAGTGATATTGACCCACCCACCCACCCTACACGTACAATGATATTGACCCACCGGCCCATCCATACACGTACAGAGGTATTGACTTACCCGCCCACCCATACACATACAGTGATATTGACCCACCTACCCACTCCTACACATACAGTGATATTGACCCACCTACCCACCCCTACACGTACAGTTATATTGACCCACCCACCCACCCTACACGTACAATGATATTGACCCACCCACCCATCCATACACGTACAGAGGTATTGACCCACCCGCCCACCCATACACGTACAGAATGTAGGATGTAGGATGTATTTTGCTCTAGGATACGTGGTTAGGTTACTGGGCTACGACTCTGTTAGTACCAGCATTAATTACCAGAGTTGCTTCTGGTTCTTAAAGTCGTAACTTTAAGAATCGAGGCAACTCTGTGATTCTTTAACTACGTGTTTTGACCGCCGACCCGGTAATCATACCCAGTACATAAACTCAACGAGGCAAGCAACTTGTTATAATCGATCAAAAAAATTTTACATAAAACTAAAAAAATGCTGTGTTAAATTACCCTTCTTTGTAAGGAATCGACCATGTTGTTTATTTCGAACAGGTTTGGTATGACAAGATACAATCACTGGAAATGTATGTGGAGCTTAAACTTAAAATATCGATCACATACTTGATGAATATTAATGTTAACTTTTCAGAACAACAGCCAGATAGGCCTATGTAAGTTGCTCTGCGGTTATTTCAAACTCACTACCACAATTTGTTGAATGAAAATACAAGAAATTTAAATATTTGTTTTTATAGCTGGCCGACTTCCGAGGTCAAAGGATCTTTCATGCAAGTATTTATATTTACAAATATTATATTAATTAAATAGTTGGCCAAAATTAAATAATTATATAAATGTGATTGATTAGAAAGTTAAATACCGATCTCTATAGACTGAGATGAGAGTAGCCGTCTAATGCGGTAACTGGTCAGTCTGGCAGTGCCAAGTGAGTGATGTGAAGCCGTGGGATTAGAACACGGTGGTGATTAACTCTCTCGTTCTTCGTGAACAGATTATCTTAGATATATTGAATTATTAAATAGATTCACTGCTATTTATCATTCAATGAATTTTAAATTCAATTTTAAAGTCAACAAAGCTGGTTGTAGCTTCATAGTCACGTCAATTTGCGGCTTCTGAATATTCCATCCAAAATCTAATTTGCTTTCAATATTAATTATTTTGAACCCCTTTAATCAAGATTACAAATAAGCAATATAAGCACTTCTTGTCTTGAACAAACTTGGACTTTGTTGAGTACAGACATTGTTCTGTGATTGGAGACAATAAAACGAATGACCAAGTATTTTTTACTTTATATTTTGAACTAAATGAAAAATAAATATCATTGTATTTCCAATGTTTTGTTCTTGTTGTCACTGGCTAGATATCAGAATGACATGTGTGTGAGACTTTAAATTATTATATTATTTCTAGAAAACTATTTATATATATATTAATTAATGAGTTTTATTTGTAAAAGTAGTATGTGTAACAAGAATTTTACTTAATTTATTGTTGTAAAAAAAAATTGAATGCTTTCTCAAATGTGAATTATAAAGTTGATTTTCCGATTTATTATTTTAATTTAACCATCAGCTTAATCAAAATAAAAAATATTATACACAGGTCTTCCCCAAGGTACTGTAACTAATTTTACATTATTCAATATATATAAATGACTTGGGAAACTCACTGAAATCAGTTAATGGTATTAAAATTCTCATTTACTCAGATGATGTAGTTATGTGGACAGAAACATCTAAATACAATGAAAAAAATAAAAGTGAAACTATCCTCAATGAAGCACTTTTACAATTTTATAAATGGAGCAATGAAAATGGTTTGACAGCCAATAGTGACAAAACTCACTTCCAATCTTTTTCCCTCTGTCATGAACCATACATCCACAACTAAAGTTTAATGATAAAATCCTTGATCAGAAAGAAAACAGTAAATATCTTGGTGTAGTATTGGATAATAAATTAAATTAGAAAAGTCAAATTGAAAATGTAACAGCAAAAACTTGTAAGACGCAATACTTTGAAAAGATTATGTGGTAGTAAATGGGGAAGTAACACGTCAACATTAAATAAAACATACCAACTACATATACAAACTAATTTAACATATTAGCAAGTACTTATAACTGCTAATCAAACTCAATTAAATATGCTTGAATGTATTAAAAAACCAAGTATTAAGGCTAATTACAGGAGCAATTAAAACTACACCTATTAATGCTAATGCCTGGCTTTTAATTGATATCGCTTATTTTAACAAAGCACATGCCAATAGAAATTATTGTTAAAAAAACACTTATTTTATTTGAAAATTTGTTAAGACTACCTAATAATACATTTTGGAAAAATCCTTCAAACTCAGTTGAAAAACTCAAGATGGTTTTAATAAAAAAATACATCAATGCCAAATTACTTATAATTTATCTTTTCTAGCAGAATGCTTTTTGATTCCTGAAAACCCAAATGAAATTAATAACATACAATTCAACTTAAACTTAAAAAAACTACAAAAATCTGACCTAAATCCTGAAATACTAAATCAACTAAGAATAGATACAATAGATCAAAATTATCCAAAACCTTTATGGAATCGTATTTATACAGATGGTTCAAAAGTAATCCAGCAATCTTCGGTTGGTGCTGGAGTTTTTTCCGAACTATTTTCACACTATTAAACACTTGATTCGTTTAAAACTGCCTTTGTTTGTGAAATAGCTGCAATACAACTAGCTGTAAATAAATTAGTACATGAATACATACAACCTAAAATCATTGTATTATTTTGTGACTTCAAATCAGCAGTTGAAGCGATTTGTAATCATACAAAAATGGAATCAAAATTACTAAGGGAACGCAGAAAGTTTATTAAAAACTTTAATGATCAAAATAGAAATATTTTTTTCCAATGGATTCATTCACATTGTAATATCAAAGAAAATGAATTAGCTGACAAACTAGCTAACCTTGGAGCAACAAAAAATTCACCCCATCAAAACAACACATCTCCTTTTTACCAAGCAAGGAACAAAATTAAATATCCTATAAAAGATAATTTCCAAAGTACTTTAAAAAACGAAATAAAAAACAAATCATGGAAAGATTTAAATGATATTCCAGATTTCAAAATAAAATATGCTGTTGCTGCTTTTCTTCTGAAAACAGGACATGACTGCATTGGAAAGTATCTTCATCGCTTCGGAATATATGAAAATCAAAATTGTTTTTTATGCAATTCATCTGATCTTATGGACAAAGACCACATTATGAACTTTTCAAAATTATCCAAAAATAATTAATATTGTAGTCATTGGGAAGCTAGGTCACTAATGAGTTAGTGACGTTTTGTCAAATACTTTGCTGTTTAATAAAAAAACTTTTTATCTACTTAATGTGTTGTTATAGTTTGAACTTAAATTAGGTTATTAGAGATTAACCTGCTATATAATATACAATAAACATAAAAGTGTATTATATTTTGACAAATAGAAGAGTATACATGAAGGATAATTGAAAAATGCCATTCTTAGCAGAAAAATAAACATAAAACTTTCTTCTTGTAGTACTGAAAGTCATATAATGGATTTTCTATGACATCATCCATTAAACTAATGGTTAGAGGTCATTAAAATGCAATTGGTTCACAGTATATGGTTATGGCCAGTAGTATTTATTGCTTGAAGCAAGAATGGCTTGATTTATATATCTATGGCGTGGTGAGAAATAAAAAGTAGCATTATTGCAAAATTTATTACGTTTTAGCTGAGCATTAGTGCGAGATATTGCATTTCCTAAACAACCCTTTTATTATATAGGTGAAATTAATTTTTATTTTTGTAAGAAAAGTACCTTTTGGAAATAAAATTTTAAGAACACAAACTGCTCCAAATTGGAAACTGCTAATGTTTAATTTAAATATTTTAAAACTAATTATATATGATTAACGTATGAAAGCATTCTACGATAGTTATAAACATTAATTTTAAAACATTAATCCATATCACATATGAGAGGCATTTACATAATGTTTATTACATTACAGTTGCGTGTCAAATATTAATTATGATTTGAAGATTTTTTTATGCAATTAGTTATTGTAATAAGTCATGTAATGTAATCATCAATGATTCAAATGACCATGGAATATTTTCAAAATATACTTAATGCCATAAAACGTGTACCCTAAGCAAAAGTTAATAAGCTTTTCTTTGTTTATATTATATAAGCATACATTACCAGATCCATACAAGCATATGATTCCAAGGGACTATACTTAATTTTTAATAATTTATCTTATAAATATTTTGCTTAAATAATATTTTATTTTTTCTGTTGCTTACATAATATAAGGTTTTTCGTAACAATCTTTAAGATTTTACTCTTATTTTCAACAAATATTTTTACTATATTGGCATACTTAATTTTTTTTATACATACCTTTATTTACATATGCAGAGTATATATTTTTTTTTTAACATTTGTCTCTTTGTTTGCATCCATTTTGTTAAAACTTAAAGTGAAATAACATTAGAAACATCAGAAGTTCATTTATACAACAGTTTAAAGTATACTTTGAATATTTTTAGTACAAATATACTCCAACGTTGTCTAGTTAATACAAGTACCTACAAACTGCCCTAAAATAAAGTTTAATTTTGTAAAAGTATAATGTTTATCTTTAGGGGGAAGAAATGCCAAAAAATGACTGACACCACTCCCTCTCTCGTCTGCCGAATCAAATTCATGATTCTATTGTAGGCTCTTTGGACAAATGATCTAATTTGACCTTTGAACTACAGGAGTGGCATCGGATCGATTATTAATGGGTACAACAGCGATCGAACCCTGATAAAACTATATTGAAGTCAACGCTTTAGCTCATTAGCACCAGCTTCTTTGTGGATATTGACAGGAGATTTGTCATGCCTTTTGCAGTTTTTTTAATTATTTTTTATTTTACACTTTACGGCAATATTAATTTGAAATACACTTCTATGCTATTTATCCTGTAATATACTGACTTAGGAAACTTATTTTCCTCAATAATTTATTCTATTTTGACCCGTTTGGAGTTGCAACATCAAAACACCAACATTGGTAATCACACATCGTCTGCTGGAGCACACCGACTTTCAACTCAGGGGGAGAGGCCAGCCAGCATTGAGCATCATGTTTACATTGAGCTATATAAATAAAATAATTGTATCTCACTACAATTATATAGACCAACATACAATACGATATAAATGACATTTTAGAATTCATCTTAAACCTCAACAGCAGATTCTATGTATCAAGCAAACAAACTAAATATATTCAGTTCCTGTATTAGGGCAGCAAATAAATGTATTATAACTTTGTTAATAACGGAAACTCCAGGGAAAATGCATGTAATATAAATGGTTTCTGATAATTTAAGATTACACTTAATTAGTAATAGCCATTAATTTCCCAACAATCGGCTATTTATAAAATATAAATAAGTAAGTGATGTTTCTATGTGTAACTCAAAATTCATATGTTTTATGAAATATACACTTTAGAAAAACTATCAGTCACTACAAAACACTTGTCAACAAATTCTCCAATGCATTAGTACAAGAAGAAACACTCAGATGTTCCATGATGTTCCACTAAGAGTACCCAATGATCCGACTGTAAGGTGTTTTTGACTTAGATTCATTCTGATATAGGGCTATTGACTTACTGTCCAAATGCACTACTAATATCGCATAAGACAAATATCCATTCCATGTTTATAGAAGTTGAAAATGAAGTTGTACCCCTAAGTGCAGTAGTATGAGCCTCCCCCCAACCCATATACCTGCAGTTGTGACCCACCAACCTCTACTAGTCCAGTAGTATCGACCCATCCCTGCAAGTCCAGTGGTATAACCCATCCACCAACCAACCCATACACGAACATATTGACCCACCCAACCAACCTTAAAAGTGCAGTAGTATTATCCTAATATATGAAAAGTATTTCATAGTAAAATGTATTTAAAGTATATGTTAATTTTAAATGCATATCCCTTTCTAAAACATCAATATACGAGGGAGGTATTTATGAAAATGTCCTTGAACAAATTTAAACATTTTATACAATTTTACAATGAAATATAACAAAGTACTTTCTTAAAGCAGGAACACAATTTAGAACGTTATTTAAGTAGTTTGGATCATATGTTATTATATCCACTTCAATTAGTTAATTAATAATGTTACATTACATTATTTAATATTCTCTGTGATTGAAAAAATCACTATTGAACTCTTGATATTTTGTTGAACGTCGGGTCAAATTGTTTGACTCCGTCAAGCAGTCAGAGAATTGAATTCCTCTGCACCATGTATTTGTTTTCAGAATTAAAGTTTATTTCCATACATTATTCTAATCAAAAATTTATATTTCTCTAACTCTATATAACAGTGGATTAGGCAATATGTTTTTCATAAACTTTAAAAAATGTGAATAAATGTAGTTTTGAAGTAATTATGGATGGCGATATGATAAATCATTACTTTGTACTATGGCAGTATTTATTCCTCTGATTTTCAATGAATTTCAACTAGTTTATTATTTATTTTTTATTTGTAACGGTTTTTGTAAATTCTTTGTAGAATCATTGTACATTACATTTAAGTGAGGGATGCAAAAAAGCATTAACAAACACTAATATATGTTATTGCAACTTTTTATAAGAATATAAAATATTTGAATTTCTATTAGACCAAAACAAAATATATATTATATATAAACGTATAACTTCATGTCTATTCCTGAAAAGTAGTTATTATGAAATTAATGTTTGAATTTCTAATAATAGTTGGTAGTTAATATTTTGTAGGATTTCCATTATAAATCTAACTTTAAAAAATTTAAATTTTTGTTAGCAAATAACTATCATATTTAATATTCAAAAACATACACGTGCTAAAATTATTTTGAAAATAAAGTAATATAGACTCACCTTTAAGTTCATATTCTAATTTTAAATGGTCTTTCCACTAACACTGAGCCATTATCAAAAACAATATATATCAGCACAAATTAATCTTGTTCATTTTCGTATATTTTCGAACTATTTCCTTTCGAATTAGGGGTTTATAAACAACAGTTTGTCTTCGCATTAAGGCTTTGCAGTAATATATTTATCAGACTGTATTAAGCTTTCATAAAAATGTTTTCTATTTATTTTATTACATAATACGAGTTTATATTAACAGAATTATTATTATTATAGTATTTGGAAATATATTCGTCTTTTTTTCCATATTCTGTTATGACTTACTATTGTTAAGAATTAAAATTACTGTGACAGTTCTGCAATATTTAAGATGGAAACTCAATCAGTAACATAAGTCATACATTATTTAAAATGAACAAATTACTAGGTTGTGTCAAGTGAAATAATTTTACATTTAACTCATTTTGTAGTAAAAATCTTATATAAGCTATTATACAAATAAACCTAATCCATCTCGCGGCCCACTTTAATGCTAGTATTAAATGTATCTAGTTATACATATGTGCACAGGGAAGTACATATTCGCAGGTACAGCTCTCACTGAACTGTGAAATACAATAATTTTCAAGCCACTGAGTTGTTAATACTATCACCTGTTTCCAAATTGACAGAAAACAAGTGTTTAAACGTTAATAATCTACAAGACAAATGTATTCTTCCATATGTAACACTGTTTACCCAAAGCATTTAACTATTACTGCTTTAAAAGTAACTAATAATGTTGATAAATCGATAAAAACGTAATGAAAAATTTCTTTACTATAAGTAAGGTTCTTGACCATTCAAAATAAATGTATTGTTCTTATGTTATATTTACAGTAGAAATATTATTTTGCAAAAGTGTCCTCTTGGAATGTTCTATAATTTTCATAATGATTTCAATCATTCCTGCTTCTCTTAAAATCATTTTAACGAAAATTAGCTCACTATTTTAACGAGGTTTTTATTAATGTTTCATCATATACTTGCTTAAAAAGACAACGAAGATGTTTCATCATATAATTGCGTAAAACGACAACGAAGATGTTTCATCATATAATTGCGTAAAAAGACAACGAAGATGTTTCATCATATAATAGCGTAAAAAGACAACGAAGATGTTTCATCATATAATTGCGTAAAAAGACAATGAAGATGTTTCATCATATAATTGCGTAAAAAGACAACGAAGATGTTTCATCATACAATTGCGTAAAAAGAGAACGAAGATTTTTCATCATATAATTGCTTAAAAAGACAACGAAGATGTTTTATCATATAATTGCGTAAAACGACAACGAAGATGTTTCATCATATAATTGCGTAAAAAGACAACGAAGATGTTTCATCATATAATTGCGTAAAAATACAACGAAGAGGTTTCATCATATAATTGCGTAAAAAGACAACGAAGTTATTGATCGTTCTCTATTACACCAATGAACCTGTGTAAAAGGAAATCTCTGGTATTTCCATTAGCTTTCAACTACCAGCTAAGTGTATTACATCGACAGTAACAATCCAACAATAAAGGATGGGCATATTTCATATCTATTGTTACATCTATATTAACTTGTTTATAGAGGTTTTTTATTGTTTTGGGCTAAAATCCCACCATTGCATTACCGAAAATTCAAAATATGATTTCCCACAAAATCATAATCAGTTATTGTTTTGACACATAATGGGGAAAGCCGTTTCCTTATAGTTATTCTTACGAACTTTTTTTAAGCAGGTTTTAAAGGAATTTTGACTCTCTTAACTTTGAATATGTTTAGACATTATTATAATGTCCATTAGCTATTTAGTCTATAATGTTTTATCGACTTTTTTATGTAACTATTCAAAAACAATATAGGAAGAGGTATGAATAAAACAGTAGGGTATAGAAGAAAAGCCAATATCATATAAAAATATATTGTTGAATTTTGGTGATCTAAAGTGAGAAAATTCATTTAAAAATGTTACATACATTCTATTGTCTTAAATTTGAGTACATTTCATTAAATATTTATAAACTTTTTTGATGACGTTTTAACAAAATAAATTACAAAATTTATACATCTTAAAAATGACACAAATTTTGTTGAAAAAAGAATAGATCAAATTAAATATATGATTTGATTTCAAATAACCTCCTTTTACGTGTAAAATAATTTACACCATTAATTTCTGCTAAATCTAACCTTTAGTTTATAAAACTTTGAGGAATTAGTATTTTTAAACAAACACTAATCTATGTCACATGGCCTAAACAAACCTAAATTCTTGAATTTTTATGAACCATTTATATTTTGTGCAATTATAAGATGTTAAATACAAATTTCATATTAATCTGTGTAACTAAAGCTTACAGGTTTTTACGGTACCTAACAAGTTTACTCAATGTACAATTTTAAGTGTGCCCTGAAAATTTGACAATGTACATAACAATAAACATATTTATATTTTAAAATTTTATGAATTCATTCTTTTTATATACATATTTATATTTCTAGAAAACATTTAACTTCTCTATTGTATAATAAGATAATTATTTTTATTTCAAATGGTAGTAACATGTAACATATAAGTTATATTTCAGTAATTAAATTATCATAGATGTATTGCTTAAGTCTAAGGTAAAGTATATCTGTATTTATGTAATTTTATCCCCTTTAAGCTTTTTATCAATTATATATAGAAAAAAATTAGGCCCCTAAATTTTTTCCATTCTACTTGCATTCCAATCTGCATACTTATTTATCCGTGAAAGTGTAAATAAATTTCGATATATTACAGCTATTACTTGTCGATATATTACATCTATTACTTGTCGATATATTACATCAATTAATTGTCGATATATTACATCTATTATTTGTCGATATATTACTTAGACTTGCGATGGTACGAGTAAAATATTTAGCATTTTTATGTTTTAATAGTGATCAAAGTGTGCATTGGTGTACTTAAAGAAAAATGTAGCAAGGTTTTCAAACTAAAATACATAGAAATATAACCAATCAGGGAATTTGACTGGAGTGCTACTCCTGGTGTTGTAATTACACAATGTACTTGCCCTGTGGCTATGACATACAAAACTGATTGTATATGATGTATAATTGAATGCACCTGCTTGAGGCTAAATTTCATATGCATAACGGAATAGTAAATTGAGTTACTATAAATATTATTCATTTTTATACTGACGAAAGCCTAGCCGTTTTTTTATTATTTTTATTTTATAATTTGAATTTGAATTAATCTATACCTATAAAAGGCAAATACCACTACTCACTCACTCATCGCTGTAACTGAAAAATTACTAAGCCTACGAGGCTGAAATTTCTTTAGAATCAAAGGTCTTATGTTGTAGATGTGCAGTAAGAAGGAATTTTGAAAAATTCTTAATAAATCGAAGATGGCAGCCTTTTTAGTGCCAACATTTTTAAATGCCAAAAACAGCGTTTCTGTAATTAGATTATAGCTGCTAAATGAACAATTTTGCAGCAAAACAAACACCATGTTATGTGCCTGATTTGAGACGATTTACAACTTTGGCACTATCACTTTTTGCTCTATCTCACCTCCTTCATCCTTAGGTAGAGGATTTTCGATTGTGCGTGTAAATCAAATTTGTTAATTTACTGTCTCTAAAAGTAGACTTACAGGTTTTTATAGACTGTGAAACTTTGTTATGTAGGAAAACATGTTAATTAATCTTAGCACATGTATATCCAGGTCATAGCATATGGGTGAACATGGCTAGAAACACGATATTTCACTAATTGAGATCCAATTACCAATTTGCACCCTCTAAAAGTAGACTTACAGATTTTTCTAGATTATAAAACGTTATTATCTAGGAGAACAAACTGTTTTCAATCGAAAAATTAACAATTTAGTTTTAAAGCATGCATAGCCAGATCATAGTTCATGGCAAAATATGGCGAGAAACACGATATTTCATTAATTGAGATCCAATTACCAATTTGCGCCCTCTAAAAGTAGACTTACAGATTTTTCTAGATTATAAAACGTTGTTATCTAAGAGAACAAACTGTTTTCAATCGAAAAATTAACAATTTAGTTTTAAAGCATGCATAGCCAGATCATAGTTCATGGCAAAACATGGCGAGAAACACAATATTTTATTGATTCAGAGTCAAATATAATAGTTTGTGCCCTCTAAAAGTAAAATTACAAATTTATCTACACTTTGAAACTTTTTATCTAACAGAAAAAACGGATTTTAATCGTAAAATTTACAATTTAATTTGAACAAATGTATAGCTAGTTCACAGGAAATGGCTAAATATGTAAAATTTTTAATTTATATATATACAGGGTGTTCACAAACTACATTCCTAAACATAAGGATATGATTCATTGGGTAAAAATAAGTAAACATCTTCCTATACATATAGGTCCTAATATGCTTCGTTTGCAATGTGGCGACCATTTTCGTATTTCCATTAAATTTAAGTCATTTCATAATTCCTTTCAGTACAGTGCTCAAATTTGGAATGGAGGTACCTGTTATGCTTCTTTTTAAGGGTGTAATACAATTATTTTACTGTGTTCAATATTTTCAAAATGGCGGCACTTAAAAACTTTAATTGTAAGTTATGAAAAAAACGCGTAATCATATAAAAAATTCACAAAATATAAAAAAGTTATACAATGTAATACTAAATCTAACAAGTCCTAGTTGATTAAAGTCCGTTCATAAATAAAGAAGAAACACAAATTAGGCAATGCGATGTATGCTCTGTTTCTGTTAGTTCGCTCAACGGCAACAATGTTAAGTAGAAGATTGCCGTTACTGACAGTTATAATTTTAATATATATTTCAATAATGGATAAGAAACTCACAAAATACTGAAGATGTAGTAACATTTGTAATAACTCACAATACAAAATAATACAGTAACTAATACATAAATACAATTGAAAACTGGATAGCAAAAAAACTTTAAGAACTGTTCAAAGTTACGGTCCCCGGTTAGCACTCACGCATCTGAGCGCCTCCTCACAGCTTGCCACACTCTTCCAAATACTCCGGGCATTTGCCGAATAGTCTCAATCCTATTCTCAATGCGCTGTCTTAGATCTTCTACTTAAATTATTACATAAGAATAGACTATGCTCTTCAGATGTCCCCACAGGAAAATATCAAGAGGATTAAGGTCAGGTGATCTTGGCCATGGCACTGGACCTTCTTGGCCAATCCATTTTTCTCCGTAGGTATAATCAATGTCATTCCTAACATCCCAACTGAAATGTTCTGGTGCCACATCCATCATGAACCATGCATCCATACGCTCAAGTAGTGGGACGTTCTCTAACAAGGCTAGAAGATCAGTTGTCAAAAAATCCAGGTAACGCTCGCCATTAAGTCTCTGAGGAAGGAAACAAAAGAACAAGTTTTTAACAAGAATACCGGCCCAAACATTTAGAGAAAATTGGTGTTGATGGCGGTGCCCCATATGGCGTGCGGGTTCTCATCCGCCCAAATGTGCGTATTGTGTAAGTTTACAAAGCCGGTTCGGCAAACATTCGCCTCGTCTGTAAACAGAACTTTACCTAAAAAGTTTAAGTCATCACATTTCTGAATAAACCACTGACAAATCCTAATCCGGCGTGAATAATCGTCTGGCAAGAGAGCATGAACCTTTTAAACATGGTACGGACGAAGTTGTTGTTCCTCCAGAATATTCCATACAGTGTGTTTTGAAGCTTGAAATTGTAAGCTTATTTTCTTAGTGCTTTTTTCTTGGCGATTTGTTATCTCATTAAGGATATTTACTTCCAACTGAACGGTTCTAACTGATCTTGGTCTCCCTGTTCTAACTGATCCCTGTTTAATTTCTATTACGAGAAAAGCTTCCAGATTCACTGAGCTGAGCATTTTTGGCTGAAAATAAACAAAAAGAAACTAATCTCAATAATACTAACTAAATTATTTGAAAACAAGTAATGGAGAAACAATTATTTTACTAGAACTTACAAAAACTCTTCAGGTATAATAATATAATTTTCAACAATGTGTAATCTGCGATAAAAATGCTTAAGTATCGGCTGTTTATTATTTACTTCATCACCTGATTAGATATGCATTTAAAACCAGTAATTCAATTTCTAATAAAAAGAAACAGATCATACATCGCACTGTCTAAATTAGTGTTACTTCATTATTTTTGAACGGATGTTATTCAATTAGAACTTGTTAGATTTGTTATTACATTTTGCAACGTTCTTATATCTTGAGCATTGTTTCTAAGATTACGCGTTTTGTCACAATTTACAATTAAAGGATTTTAAGTGGCGCCATTTTGAAAATATTGAACACAATAAAATAATATTATTACACCTTCAAAAAGAAGCATAACCGGTACCTCCATTCCAAATTAGAGCACTTAACTGAAAAGAGTTGTGAAGTTACATATAATTTAATGAACATACGAAAATGGTCGCCATATTAGGAAACGAAGCATATTAAGACCTATATGTATAGGAAGATTTTTTTTCTCATTTTTACCCAATGAATCATACCGTGGAGTTTCGGAACGTAATTTGGGAACACCATGTAAATAAGCCATTTACCACTCAACACTATTTCTCATAAGCTATACGTCTAATTGACTTTAAATTTTGTACAAAGAATTATTTTGGCCCCTGGAGGCTAACTAAGACAGGATTTTCCTCTCCAACCTCCGTCCCACAGGCCTCCAAAATTACCATGGAATTCTTATGGATCTATATTAATTGATTGAATTATTTGATTAACAGCTGTTGAATAAAACCAAATTTAATAAAATGTTGGTAGACTAAACTTTTAAAATTAAAATGAAACTATACATAACATCAGCTATTATAAATTGGATACTAGATTAAATATCCAAGAACATTACAAAATAGTTGATTTTGTAGTGTTCTTGACTTTGATAAAAGTTTTACTTATATTTTCATTGCAAGACTTCAAACTGATAGCTTGCTGCACGTTTCCATTATATAATCAAACTCAATATTATGACCGGCGAAGCGGGTGGGTATAGCTAGTTAACTACGTACTAACAGTTAAATACCAAATTACATATACAATTCAATAATTATAGTATAAAAACCAAAAGAAAATATGTACTATATAAATCTGTCTCAAATAAAATAAAGCAATAACTTTGTCATGTTCGACGTAATCTTTCTAAGTTCTACTTAGGCTTAAGTGGCCGATGTCGTAACTCGAATCAACATTTTCCGGTGACAACCACGTCAAGGTACTATCTACAATATTTAGGGATAACCAGACTTTTCGCCCATAATGTTGTAAAATTTGAAACATATCTAAAATTAATCATAAAAACTAAGTATTTAAATGCGTATAGTATAATTAAAACCATTTGCCTAAATCCAGCCCAATTCTTAACTATTTAACACTAAATTTTAAAGGTAGTCAGTTGAATTTATTAATACATTTTTAAACCTGAAAATCTTCCATTCTATATATTTCAATCTGGTAATGTCAAATTATTTCAATAAATAAGAAGACTCCATACAAATACAAGAAACTGTAATTTACAAGCCTAATAATAGCAAACAATAAAAAAGAAGTCACATTGAGCATTACATTGTATATAATCATGTACAGGGTGTATCTCTAATGCACGGATATATTCCAGGAATCAATTATACGTCTCCAGGAAAAGGAGAAATATCTTACAAAGTTACGTCTAAAAATGGTTATGTTTCTAGATAGCCAAATTTTTTACAACATTATATATATGTGTAGATCTAATAAACCGATAAAGTTAATATTTTATATAATACTCATACAAATAAATATTAGTTTCACCAAAAATAATGAAAACGTTTTTAGAATCTTATTTATATGCTATTTTTAAGATTAGTACAAGAAAGTTCTCAAGAATTCATTATATTTTCTCTCTTTGAAAATGTTACAACTGTATTTGTTTTAAGATTCAAATAATATAGGCCTATAAAAAAACAGTTCAACTAATCATTCACTAGGTTTGGTATACCATAAACTAGGGCAGCTGTCATTTCATTTGTAATATTCTAAAATAAATTATTTTTGACTATTCGATTTATAAGGATATCAACATTAAAACTGATTAATACCAACCCTGAAAAATGTTTGTATTATTACTCATGTTCAGTTTAGAAAATGTTAAAATTGCAGCAATAGTCTATAATAGAACACATAATTTATAATTGAGTGTACCTTATTTATATATTTTGCTATCAACATTGTGGGTTTGTTATAAATTAGAGCTTATAAATGATGGCTATATATTCAGTAATTTATATTTTCCAATATTTATTAAGTAATAGTTTAAGGGAAACAATTAATTGCAAGAAAAATATATATTTGGCTATTGCGATTTCATTGTTATTATAAAACAATATCTCCAACAGAACAGTTTAAATGGTAAATATTAATTGACCGCTTGTAGTGAAGTATTTATGGAACCGAGTAAAATTTAATATTTTTTTTAGAAACTTAGTCTCTCTCTCTCTCTCTCTCTCTCTCTCTCTCTCTCTCTCTCTCTCTCTCTCTCTCTCTCTCTCTCTCTCTCTCTCTCTCTCTCTCTCTCTCTCTCTCTCTCTCTCTCTCTCTCTCTCTCTCTCTCTCCTCGCACAAGCTGAAATGACTGATAGCTGACATAATATTAAGCAAAATAGTTATTCGAGTGCTTAATTGCATTCATTCACTGTTAGATAGCAGCACAGGTGCACGTCTACAGCTGAGGATTTGGTTTGTCCTGTCTGTTTGTTTCCACAATGTAGTAATAGAACAATACACACGTACATAGATAATAATTAACTCTCAAAGGCAGGGCATTGTATTATGTGTTCAAGATACTCTGTAAATACTGAACCATAACATATTATTAACATTAAGGCACTGAATACTGTTATTTTTTTGTGTATACTCAAATAGGTCTAATACAATAGTAACAGGTCTAAAATTAGATGTCTCAAATAGGTCTAAAAGTAGATGAACCACATACGTAATTAGAATGTGCTTTAGAGATACTAGCTTTCAAATCCTTTTCATTAAATACCATATCACTAAAAACTCAATGAATTAATAATTTATGACACCACAAATATTAATCTATTAAACGATTCCACACTAATTATTTTCATAAAATATGTTAAATGTTTGTATTAAGGTAATTGACAGTAGTATACATGCTTTACCTGTCACATAATTGAGTATGTCATTTATTTATTGCCACAAAAATCAATATTTGTCTTGATCTCTGCAAGTGTTTAAAATAACCCTAATGTTATGTTTAAATTGTCAGCTTTATGTTTGATGTTATAGCTTGGTTATTTTATTTTTATTTTATTGTCCTGATTTCTGATCCTTATTGTTTATTGTTTGTTAATATTAAATTGACATTAATGTTTTACTATTTTTCAATGTTATAGCTTTTATATTATTTGTTATTTAGATAGGATATGTCATAGAATAATGTTAATAGTATAATAAATGCATGAAGAATATTAAATTTCAACGTGCAAATCTGTTTAATATGCAAATTTTACTATGATACTGCATTATAATCGGAAAATTCCGTTTTGTAGCATGATTAAAAAATAAACAAATGCACAAAAAGTTTGGTTAGGTACAAAAACCATCCTAAACGCTAATAGTAGTACAAATAAAAACCTAACAGAACAATGAATATACGATTAGATTGGTATTGTACATTGTTCTAATGAAGGGGAAATAAAGTTTACTACAGTTTAAACAAATGAAATTATTTATAATACATTTATTATATATATATATATATATATATCTCAATTAACTAATTTATTTTTTAAATAAATAAATTTATTTTCTAGTAATTTAATAAAGATTCATTGGGTTTTTTTATAAAATTTTTTATTAAATGTCGACAATTTTTTTTATATATACCATAAAATAATTTATTGATAAATAATAGGATCTAAAATTACCACCGAAGGTACAAGCTATCGGCAAAATAAAATGTAATCAATTCCCATTAATTCGTATAAAAGAGAACAATATTAAACTGCTAGCAAGAAATTAAATTTATATAAACAAGTATGTAAAAAAAAACAACTTTACACATAACAACATAACAAATATACATGTTGTATATGTATATAAC
Source organism: Stictocephala bisonia (assembly GCA_035578905.1). Lineage (NCBI taxonomy): Eukaryota > Metazoa > Arthropoda > Insecta > Hemiptera > Membracidae > Stictocephala > Stictocephala bisonia. Next base: position 4,363,411 of record JAQJVL010000031.1, read on the forward strand.
ATATATGCAATGTTATAAAAATATTCTGTACTAATAACTCGTATTACCTTTTGTTTAATCGATAGTTGTTGACTCTAATCCATTAAAAATGTTTTTGATATAGATATGTATGGTTCCAGATTTTTATTTATACCATTTAGACTTAAAACTTAAAACTTCTTATACAATATTTTTATAAGGCTATACAATTAAGGTTTACATTTTTTGCAGCAATGGATTCGGATTAAAACCTTTCAGACAGTTAGTTTATTATTTCACATTATTTGTTTCAACTTTAAGTTCAATTAAAATTTTTCTCATAAAAGATTTGGACGGCTTTTGTAAATATACGTATTTGGACTGGGATAAGGGTGAAAGGCCAGTGGGGTGTGTAATCAGACGACGAGTGCAGGGGTGGTCAGTGCGCACTGAACTGTGAGATGCGATTACCGCTAAGCCACTGAGCTGATGATACTGTTGCCTGTGTCCACAATTATGTCAAACAGGGGACGAAGTACATCTGTGCCCACTTTATGTACCTTTATCTAAAATTATAGCTTTTAATATTTATTTATGAACCACTCCCTGATGAATAGTAAATATTCAATCAAAATATTTTCAAAATGCACACTAGTTTTGAAATATTAATGACCTTCCAACAAGTATTTATATTACACTATATTTATTATTATATTATAATTATATCTTTAAGGAGATCAAATAGTTCCTGGTAAATTATATATGATTTTTCATATAGCATTTTGTAAGTGTCTTATTGTTTTCTACACAGTAGAATGAAGCAGGAGTTGCAAATTATCTTTTATTTTTCTGTAATGAAAGTTAAGATATAAATTTGATTGGAATGGTAATAAATTAAATAATACTTTATGATCATGGTGCTAAGGAAATAACAAACAAAAGGATACAAATAAAATTAAACTTATCTACTTTATTTTGTTATTTTATTTAATTTCCTACTTTATAACAAAAAATACTTGTACAATGGTAAAACTTGATTATGGTAACATTTAATTTTTTTTATTGGTATTTAACCATAACTAATTTTTTAAAGTGATTACAAAAATAAAACCACTTTCCTCTCTTCATGGATCATTTATTTTGTTCAGTGAAAAATACATAGCATTACTATATATATGTTCAATTGTGTTGTCAGGAGAGACAGTAAAGTATTGTATATAAAGGAATATGTTTAAAATTATCTTAAAAATAGTTTTAAACAATCAAAGTTCTTCGCAACCCAGTTATATTATCACCCCCCCCCCCAGTATTTTGGATAAAAACAATGTCTTTCGTATTTGTTAACAAACTTAAATCGCCATTGGAAACTTGTATAAATAATGTTATAAGAAATAAAATAAATATTTTCATATTTTTACGAAAATCGTAATAACATAGTAAACTTACAAAAAATACAACTCATTCAAGTGTCAAACATGGTTCCAAGTTTTGTTCATTTCAAATGGAAACTTATTTTATATTACTTTTTCATGTATCTTATAGATATTATAGGTCCAATAACTAAAATAATCATAGATGTAACAGTGCTGAAATTGATATTGAATTAGAGACATACATTTATAATTAATACCTAGCAATATTTTTTGTTAAAATGTAAAATTCCAAATAGATTTGACTAAATCAAAATATGTAAACTAGATAGAAAAAAACTTTAATTGAGATAGAAGCAAAGTGGTTTAGTTAATTTGATTACCACCTGTAAAGATTGTAATTAATACATTTAATTCCCGAAGCTTGCAGCACAGTAATGGATTATATTATCACTGATTACCCGTATCAGCCCAAAGCTATATTTCATACCTTAGTCATGTTAATATACAGGATAGTAATTTACAGTGACGTCACAGTATTATTAATGAAATACCAACTAAACTTATTATTTAAGGGGAATTATTATTTTTTTCTGGAATAAGAAATACCAGTATATTTAAGATATATTATATAAATACCAATTATTTATATTAATAGTATAGTTATAATTAGGTGGTATACAATTGTATTATTATTGTTTATTATTATAAAAATGACACATTTTTACAAATAATAGGAAAATACAATCATATTTAACGAATCAGACATCATATCATTTATTTGTCAACATAACCCTAAATAATCTGTTGCATAAGAAAACAGTGCAAGAATACAACTCGTTCAAGTATGGTTTTTTTAGATTTCACCCCTCTTTGGTGTACAGTCAGTTCCGTCCACAGTAGACCTTTGGTACAGTCCAAACATTTACACTATTAGAAACTGAACTTTGTTGTGCCCTAAATCTAAATTACTTTTGCAACTGTTTGTAAATGAATATTCCACCGAAGATTAATTTATTGTTTATTGTTGTTTTATTGTTTTTGTTGTTGTTGTTACTGTTTTTGTTGTTATATATTTACTCTCGTTAATATTCCTAATATTTGGAGTGGTCAAGGTATTTATACTGTGTTCTATTATGTTATGTTTTATTTGAATGTATTAAGCTATATTATCTTACATTACTTTTCATATTTATATGTATTTGGATCTAATAAGATATTGGTTTTGAATTAATATATATATATTTTTTATTGAATGTTTGATTTAATTGTTATCTAATTAATATCTTTTGATAGTATAAATGTTAAGAAACTTAGCAAGTTTCTTAATAAAGAAGAAAAGGAAAAAAATTTATAATGATAAGTACTAATTGAAAATTAACAATGAAAGAAATAAATGGATAAAAATGTATTTTATGATGTAAATATTATGGCAAATGTATTTATAAATAAGATTTTTCCTCAATTAGCCATAGGCTAGAGGAATAAATAAAAAAAAACTACTTGTAGAATATTTGTTGTACAAAGAAATAAATAAATAAATGAAATACAATTTATTGGTTTTACTTCCTTAATGTTTCACAACTAACCCAACCTTTCATATTATGTGTTTTTGTGTCATTTCCAACATCGTTCCAATTCTATAATAAGAATATTGTTCATCAAATAATATCTATTGGATATGTTATTTTAGACTAACATTATATTCTTTGTAACAGTTTAAACTGGCAATGGCTGGTCGAATATAAATGATTAAGTAATGTTACTATATAAAATTAAAATTAAAAATACTGGTAATATATAAGTTTTTATTTTATGAAAATCTATTGTCAACTTAATTAAACTTTAATAGGTAGAATATAAGAATATACTTAATTAATTTTAACTTCACTTTGTTTAGGTGAAAGGCGTTGTACATTCGAACCAAAAGTGTATTCGGATTTTGGTTCAATCAACTGACTCAAACACCGAGAACAAACTACTGGAGCATAAAACAAATTTAACCTTCTTCCTATTACATTAATGCAGAAGCAAACATCAGTAATACTATGTTTTCTAGTGATTCAGATATTCTGTAGTTGCTCCATTATTAACGCATTTTCAATTGAACATTTGAGCGTTCAACTTGGTTTGGTGTCATGGCCAGTGGGTTAAATTTAAAAAAAATTATCCTGTAGTAGAGTTGCAATGGTGGTAATGAATGTTGTTATTGGATATAAAGATGTTGTATTATAAATAATGGAAAGATTAAGGCATTATATATTAAGAACTATCCGGTTTATTGTTATTAATTTGTTTCTGGTTATTTATTCTTTACTGCGATAGTAGGTCAAATGTTTGCCTACAAGTGTTTTTATTTTAACACTGGAAGTAGTAAAAAAACACACTATTATATTAATAATCCAAACAAATTAAGGAAAATCAAAAACAATAAAAGTACAGATAAAAATGCACAACAAAATAAATATACTATAAAATTTAGTATTAAAGCCTATTACACTTTATTCGTGTTTAACTTAAAAACATATAGGTATTAACTAGTGACTTACTTTATCATATCAAGAGTAACCTAAATTATTCAATGTTGCAAGACAAAAAAAAACTACTTGGCTTTGAAAAACCTTATAAGATATATACGTTATAAAACTTAATATTTCAAGTTTGTTGTTTTAGTAAATGTTTTATTACAAAGTGTTGCAAAACAATTATATACAAAATGATGTATCCTTACAGTGCAAGAATATACTTGCAACATTGTGTACGTGATAAAATAGCGATTTCTGTGACATGGAACGTGACACTTGTGGAAACGTACAGCTGTTTAAGAAAGACGAGCTGCGATAGATCGATTCCACGATGGTATTAAATACTGTATTCTTACTGTAACTGTAACAGTAAATGTTTCACGTGACCAAGTTCTGGTATCTGGGAAATGGAACGTGACACTTGTGGAAACGTACAGCTGTTAAAGGAAGACGATCTATCACAGTGTACCTACTGCATCATCACTATAACAATAACAGTAAATATAACATGTTTTACGTGATGAAGTAGCGATATCTGGGACATGGAACGTGACACTTGTGCAAAATCACAGAGTATTGTCTGCATGCTAACTGTAAAAATAACAGTAAATGTAACATCTTAGAACTTAGGCTTAAGCAGCCGGTGTCATAACTATAAATTACATTTTCCGGTGACAACCACGTCAAGGTGGTATCTACATTATTTAGAAGATAACGAGACGTTTCGCCCAGACCGGTCTCAGAGATACAAATGAGGACGCCACATTACAGCATGGGGGAAACGTCTACTTATTTTTAAATATAAATAAGTAAATAAAAAATAAGTAGATACCACCTTCACGGGGTTGTCTTCGAAAAATAAGGTTTTCTAGTTATACATGTAACATGTTTCACGTGATGAGGTTTTGGTATCTGGTATATAGAACGTCACACATGTGAAAATGTACAGCTGTTGGAAAACGATCTATCTCAGTGTACCTACTGTATCATTAATATAACAATAACAGTAAATGTAACATGTTTTACGTGATAAAGTGGCGGTATTTTGGACATGGAACGTGACACTTGTGGAAATCTATAGCTGTCAAAGGAGTACGATACATAGTAGTGTACCTACTGCAACCTTACAATAACAATAACAGTAAATGTAATGTGTTTTACGTCATAAAATGATGGTATTTGGGACATGGAACGTGATACTTGTGGAAATAAATCTATAGCTGTCAAAGGAGTACGATCTATAGTGGTGTACCTACTGCATCCGTATAATAACAATTACAGTAAAAGTAACATGTTTTACGTGATAAAGTGTTGGTATCTGGGACATAGAACGTGACACTTGTGGAAATAAATCTATAGCTGTCAAAGGAGTACGATTCATCGTGGTGTACCTACTGTATCCTTACAATAACAATAACAGTAAATGTAATGTGTTTTACGTCATAAAATGATGGTATTTGGGACATGGAACGTGATACTTGTGGAAATAAATCTATAGCTGTCAAAGGAGTACGATCTATAGTGGTGTACCTACTGCATCCGTATAATAACAATTACAGTAAAAGTAACATGTTTTACGTGATAAAGTGTTGGTATCTGGGACATAGAACGTGACACTTGTGGAAATAAATCTATAGCTGTCAAAGGAGTACGATTCATCGTGGTGTACCTACTGTATCCTTACAATAACAATAACAGTAAAAGTAACATGTTTTACGTGATAAAGTGTTGGTATCTGGGACATGGAACGTGACACTTGTGAAAATCTATAGCTGTCAAAGGAGGACGATCCATCGTGGTGTAACTACTGCATCCTTATAATAACAATAACAGTAAAAGTAACATGTTTTACGTGATAAAGTGTTGGTATCTGGGAACGTGGTGTACCTACTGCATCCTTATAATAACAGTAACGCTAAAAGTAACGTGATAAAGTGTTGGTATCTGGTACATGGAACGTGACACTTGTGGAAATATATAGCTGTCAAAGGAATACGATCCATTGTGGTGTACCTACTGCATCCGTACAATAACAATAACAGTAAAAGTAACATGTTTTACGTGATGATAAAGTGTTGGTATCTGGGACATGGAACGTGACACTTGTGGAAATCTATAGCTGTCAAAGGAGGACGATCCATCGTGGTGTACCTACTGCATCCTTATAATAACAGTAACGGTAAAAGTAACGTGATAAAGTGTTGGTATCTGGTATGTAGAACGTGACACTTGTGGAAATCTATAGCTGTCAAAGGAGTACGATCCATCGTGGTGTAACTACTGCATCCTTATAATAACAGTAACGCTAAAAGTAACGTGATAAAGTGTTGGTATCTGGTACATGGAACGTGACACTTGTGGAAATATATAGCTGTCAAAGGAATACGATTCATTGTGGTGTACCTACTGCATCCGTACAATAACAGTAACGGTAAAAGTAACGTTATAAAGTGTTGGTATCTGGGACATGGACCGTGACACTTGTGGAAATCTATAGCTGTCAAAGGAGGACGATTTATAGTGGTGTACCTACTGCATCCGTACAATAACAATAACAGTGAAAGTAACATGTTTTACGTGATGATAAAGTGTTGGTATCTGGGACATGGAACGTGACACTTGTGGAAATCTATAGCTGTCAAAGGAGGACGATTTATAGTGGTGTACCTACTGCATCCGTACAATAACAATAACAGTGAAAGTAACATGTTTTACGTGATGATAAAGTGTTGGTATCTGGGACATGGAACGTGACACTTGTGAAAATCTATAGCTGTCAAAGGAGGACGATCCATCGTGGTGTAACTACTGCATCCTTATAATAACAATAACAGTAAAAGTAACATGTTTTACGTGATAAAGTGTTGGTATCTGGGAACGTGGTGTACCTACTGCATCCTTATAATAACAGTAACGCTAAAAGTAACGTGATAAAGTGTTGGTATCTGGTACATGGAACGTGACACTTGTGGAAATATATAGCTGTCAAAGGAATACGATCCATTGTGGTGTACCTACTGCATCCGTACAATAACAATAACAGTAAAAGTAACATGTTTTACGTGATGATAAAGTGTTGGTATCTGGGACATGGAACGTGACACTTGTGGAAATCTATAGCTGTCAAAGGAGGACGATCCATCGTGGTGTACCTACTGCATCCTTATAATAACAGTAACGGTAAAAGTAACGTGATAAAGTGTTGGTATCTGGTATGTAGAACGTGACACTTGTGGAAATCTATAGCTGTCAAAGGAGTACGATCCATCGTGGTGTAACTACTGCATCCTTATAATAACAGTAACGCTAAAAGTAACGTGATAAAGTGTTGGTATCTGGTACATGGAACGTGACACTTGTGGAAATATATAGCTGTCAAAGGAATACGATTCATTGTGGTGTACCTACTGCATCCGTACAATAACAGTAACGGTAAAAGTAACGTTATAAAGTGTTGGTATCTGGGACATGGACCGTGACACTTGTGGAAATCTATAGCTGTCAAAGGAGGACGATTTATAGTGGTGTACCTACTGCATCCGTACAATAACAATAACAGTGAAAGTAACATGTTTTACGTGATGATAAAGTGTTGGTATCTGGGACATGGAACGTGACACTTGTGGAAATCTATAGCTGTCAAAGGAGGACGATTTATAGTGGTGTACCTACTGCATCCGTACAATAACAATAACAGTGAAAGTAACATGTTTTACGTGATGATAAAGTGTTGGTATCTGGGACATGGAACGTGACACTTGTGGAAATCTATAGCTGTCAAAGGAGGACGATCCATCGTGGTGTACCTACTGCATCCTTATAATAACAGAAACGGTAAAAGTAACGTGATAAAGTGTTGGTATCTGGGACATGGAACGTGACACTTGTGGAAATCTATAGCTGTCAAAGGAGGTCGATCCATAGTGGTGTACCTACTGCATCCGTACAATAACAATAACAGTAAAAGTAACATGTTTTACGTGATGATAAAGTGTTGGTATCTGGGACATGGAACGTGAGACTTGTGAAAACGGACAGCTGTTAAAGGACAACGATCTCTCACAGTATACCTACTGCATTACTACTTTTATATCTTCGTCTTTTATTATAAATTCATTGACCTTCACACACGGGTTAATGTATTACACTAAAAGTACAAAATATACAAATGTTGTGATGTCCAGTATTCTTAAACTATATTGTTCTTTCCTCGTGCCTTTGTAAATTAACGTTTGTCTTCATAGTATTAGCATACTAAATGTGGTTTATCAAAAGTAATCATAATAATACTTGATCAATAATACTTTTACTGTAATATATTTTCTATTTGTCACCTTTACTGTATTATATATCTACCATACCGTAATGAAATAATAATTAATGAACTATTTATGCAGTACGTGTATTTTGATTTAATTTTTATAGTTAACTCTGTTATTATCTCATTGTAAATTATTAAATGTATAAAAAATTCATTGTTGTCTTTATATAAAGAGAAATACCTCTGTTCATTTAAGCTGATTAATGTTTTTTTAATTTTCTTTTAAAGTAAATATCTAAGCTCCGTAGAGGAATTCATGTATTGCATTGCAGTGCTATTTTGAGTTCACTATCTTTCACAAAAGAAATTTAATCTCAAATAGGAACCTGGTTAACGATGATTGTGTTGAAGTAAAGCCATTTAAAATTTTTCATGTCCGGGAACAGTAATTTTTGATACCTCAACCCATATCTTTGTTATTTATTATATATTAAGATAAACATGAAAACAAAACTTTTTGGTAGAGTTTTTCATATTTAAAACTAATATTAGAGGACAAGAAGTTCAGAGAAAATGTGATAAATGATTCATGACACCAGAAGAGGCCTTAATATAAGTACTTGATGTTATTTTATTGCTTACTGTATGGATTAATTTTGTGAAATCGGTCATAGTACATACAAAATATCATGAGATTAAGGAAGAAACGAAACACAAAATTGAAGCTTTAATATAAGTCCTTTTAAACCTAGCCTAACCTAATATAACTTGGCGTAACTTTAATGTAATTGCGATAAAAAAGTAGTGTTAGTGAAGTAACAGAAAAACAAGTAGTAGTAGTGAATTAATGGAAAAGGTCCATATGGTAACTTTTTGTAACTGCTATATTTATGGGAATGATGTTGATTAATTTTCTTATATATTTCTATCTTAGTAAATTTATACTAACATTTGGGTTTGTTGTTACTGTATACAAACTTTGATAAACAATAAAAGAAGCATAACAATCTACAGGACCATTAGGTGGTAATTAATGTATAATTTAAACTTTCATAAACTAATATAACTAGTTTAAAGTTAGAATGCATGAAGATAAGCTTTACTTAGCTCATATGTATTTAAACTTAATTATAAGGGTAAAAATCCGAAAAAGGTATTACCTGTATTTAGGAAAGGGTTAATATATAAGATTATTTGTATTTAATTACTTTGTATTTATTCACGTAAACTATGCATGATGTACCATTTTTAACCACACAATTCTCATTTTACACTGGAAAACATGTTCGATTGCTACTTGATATCGTCCTTCAAACTCCCAGACCGTCATATTTACCCCTAAATGCATCATAAATTGCATTTATTATTTGTTTATGTTATTTCATATTGATTCTAAGTTTAAACGTGTTACTTTTTGATATAATATTTCGGTTATGGTTACTAAAATTAAATCGCAGTTTTCGAGTCGGGTTAGTACCGATTAGGACTTTTTTATAAGTCCTCTCTTTGAAAAAATGACAGTTAAAAACAGTTATAACAAGTTCTTTACTCCATAACAACAAATGTCACTAAACAAAATGCCAAATAATAAAAAACAACTGTTTTTCTTCCATAAGAGAACAGTTTTACCAACCTAAAATTGTAAACTCTAACTGGATAACCCTTTATAATCAAAATACCGCCTGTAAAAATTACACACAATATTTCAATTACTATTTAGAAGCTTTACACTAAGTATTATTATAATTTATATGGTAATTTGAACTATTAAGAGTTTTTTTATAATTATTAATCATAAAATGTTCTTTAAAATGTACTGAAACAGGCTTTTTGAGAAAAGTATGGATTACTTTAGAGCAGGTTTGGGAAGAACCTTGGGTCTGACTTACTCAATAGAAAGTCATAATAATAAGCAGGGGTATCGGCCAGTAGGTTATACGATGACCAACTGGTTTGAATCTGCGTTTACACAGCAGTTTGCAGCTTTATGATTATTTACAGCATTTTTAGTTTAAGATTTTTTTGTTTGGAACTAAAAGTGTTTGAAATTTTTTATTTGTTTAGGTAGTGCCTTTGCCCAAAGCCACTCTTAGGCTTCTTAATATCTAGAATAAATTGAGTTATTAAACTACGAATAATGTTCATAACCAAGTTTTGTAGTGTTCATTTCATCGGCTATCTCTTGTGAAACATATTTTTCTCTTTATACATAAAACACCCGTTGAGTTCAAAAAAATCTAGCCTTTCCCTTTACGCATTTATTAATTCTATGACATTCTCCTTCGACCAAGTGACTTCATCACTTAAAACTTCCATCATACCATAACTTTACTACTTAACGTAACTCCAAATATACACAACACATAAACAGATAAGAGGGCTTAGGTAAACGTTTATGAAACGAAATCTGGTCCAGACCTCAGCAGTACATACCAGGTGATCAGCAGGAAAGACGCACACGCATGCTCAGGGATGGCTTTCCATGCTAAGATAGAAAGTATTCAAAAATGTTTGCAGCTTTTAATGCGTATTTGAGGTTCAAACAAAGATCGAATGAAGTTTCAATATTATACCTATAATAAGTGGAAACACAAAATTCAGTGTGAAACTCTAGGATTTTGACTAAAACGATTAAATTGTGCTACACATTTACAAATAGTATTTAGCAACCACAAACCAGCTGATATTTTGAGATTCAAAATTTAACTTTGAATGGGAGATCTGTTTGTGTATAAAATGATTGGTAAAAGTCACAAGTATCACAACTCATTACATACAAGTTATTTTTTCGTTTTTATTCAGTTTTATGTATTATAAAAATAGTAGATCATTAGCTCTGTTCTTTAATTGGTGGACAAAACGGATTCACAGTCAGATGCAAGTTGAGGGATAATTGCAAATGTAAAAGTGAAATTATTAGTTTGTATTGGACAGCAATTAAATATTTGATCGTTTGATTACGTTATTTGTAGCATCACTATCACCTTTCCCCTCCCACCTTTTGTCCTGACCATAAAAAACTACACTTCCCCTGTCATGAATGTCACTTGCTCTACCGTACTGTGAAGCACTCTACCGTACTCTACCCAATCACCCTCCCATACATGCACAGTGGCAATGGCCTATCCACTCTTCCATACACGTACATCGGCATTATCCATCCTTCCATGTACGTTCGTACAGTGGTCAGTTCTATTAATTGTATGACGTTCTAATGTTGATCCAGAAGACAATTAATCCCTCTCCTTAAGGAATTTGATGTACAGTGTGGTATTTACTCACCCATACACGTACAGTGGTATTGAACCACCCGCCCCCCATACACGTACACTGGTACTAGCCCACCCAACTACCTATACACATACGGTGGTACTGGCTCACCTACCCACCCATACACTTACGGTTGTACTATAACCATAGTTATCCCTAGCCAAATTATTTAACAACAATAGCTATAGACAGTATATAACCAAGTCCAACAATCGGTTTATAGGGCAACCAATATAATTAATTATTGTGTAATACTAAATATATTCTGGGTGTCAGTCTTTACCATTAAAATTCTATTATTTTATAAAAACACATAGTTACATATATTTTCCCATACTAATAATGTACAAATAATCGGTGTACCCTTCCACATTTATCTTACAGTATCAGCCATATTCTATATATAATGTTAATAATCAAGCAGGTGTAATCATTGTATATTTTAGGATGTATTAAAACTGTATTAAGTTTTCCGGTATAAGGAAATATTTAAAACACATTCGATGCTTAATATATGTCTGGTTGCTTTTATTATTCCTATAGTACATAACATGTTATCTACTCATGATAATTAATTGCAAGCCGAAAGCATAGGCCGATGTATCACGAGCGCAGCTATCAACTAGCAGTGACAGTTGTGGTTTTCATATATTTGCTGACAACTTATGTACATAGTTTAATAAAATGTTTGTAACAGTAAAAAAAATGTTTTCCAATTCATTGAACACTACGATAGCTTTACTTTTTAGGCTATGTTTAGACGAACATATTTTGAATGGATTAATAATTCTAGGACCAAAATTATTTAATTTATTAAGTGTGTACACTATAATATATAAAATTATTATATAATAATGCAATAATGAACAAAGGCCAATAAATATTCAATGTGAGTTAAATGAAAACTTTGTTAGTATATCTCTAAACAAAACCACTAGAGTCATAAAACTAATGGACTTGTTTTCTCTCCAATACAACATCTCGGATTTGTTACCGTAACTTCATATTATCTGACATTTATTAGGTTTGTGTGACTGGTGTGGTTTATTCTTGTAGAACAAATTCAATTTAAGAAGTTTTCTTTCTTTCCAAAATTTTATTGTATTTCATAAGTTATGAGACTGATGACAGACTGAAATGTAATGGAGTGTGTAAGTTAAATATAACATATATAATAACACACGTACTTGTGACTGTAAACTTAATAGCTAATTATTATCTTATTTATATTCTTATATATTTATATTCTATATAAGATGTTTGAGGTAGTGAGGGTTTGTTAAGATATATATTGAATATGTGTTTAATAACGTTAGAATATGTGTTATAATATAAAAATTATAAATAAATTATTGGACGTATAAGCAAATACATGAAATATTGCTTTAAAGAAACATATTTTAACATTTAATTGATTCCTATATATATTATTGTTTTCAAGTACTTTGAGTTTTGATAATATTTGGTTTTATATTTTTATACATTTTTATTCACCAATCTATGGTTTTTAGTATTATTATTATTGATACTTCATAACTTTAGTAAAGTCAACAAGTTGACAAGACAGTTTTAAGGGTATAAAGACATTTATAGAATTCTACAGAAAAAGAATATTTGGTCTAACAATTATAAGTTGTAATAAATTTTGTGAAATCAATTGAAAGTATTCATTAATAAGACACCGATCGTCAAGAGATGGGTGAATATGAGGAGCGAATGAGTGTGATGAATGTAGATAAACGAGTTTAGTCATTGTTACTAACTAAGGTCAACTGGTTCTCAGAAAGAGCTATTTAATATTAACCCAATAGCTCTGTCAACCAAGGGACCTACAGCCTAACGTAGAATTCGAAACACTTAGTATTGGTCTAGATTTTCAGCTAAGTGACAAGCCTGACACTCAGTTCCCTTCCCTACACATCATCTGAATCATGACTGCCATCCAACTTGGACACACATACCTCTCTATTGGTGTCCACTCGATTGCAATCATTGAGTGGACGCCATTTTGGTATTAAGAGGACCGGGCATAGAACCTATTACTTACAATCCTCTCAACAATGTTTCCCCAAGTAGCTGGATTACAACAGTAAACTACTTTCTATGCCCATGTAGTAACGTATGGTGAGTATTAAATATTTTCTTACTCAAGTGAGTTAGTATGTTACTTTGAAACAATCTTAAGAAGATGGTATTTCTACCAAAATAGTTCAATATTGTGGATTAAGAATCTCTAACCATATTTGCAAACAGCATCTAAATCTGTATAGAAATATGTCAAAATAATACGAATAATTTTTAACATATTACCTAGTTTAATGGTATATTTTAATACACTCTTCGATGAATAAAATTATATTTCAAAGTGTTTTAATCTGTTTCGAGGATTAAGTTATATTAAATAAAATTGTATTTAAATAGTGATTTACCAATCTACATTTAAAAACACATTATAATATTTGACAAAAATTTATATTTATCTACATCAAAAGCTTATGAATATAAATTTTATTATTCTTCGATATTACTTAATGAAGAAGCTACCAAATTAAATTAGGAGTAAAAGTTACAAACATAATATCCAAATATTTATCACAGTATGTTTACCAGTAAAGTGTATATAGTGTTCTTTGGGGACAAGACAAATTGTTTGCCTGCAGAATGTGTTTACAGTTATCTTAGTGTTGGACTAATAATGTGATTGTGTATTAATAATTGTTCTATAAACTGTTTATTCAATTCAATTCAATTTCTTTATTGACACAATAGAACATATTACAGTTTTCTATGCATGTCAATTAATTAATATATAATACATAATAATATATATAATATATAATAATATATTAATATAATAATATATAAAATCATAAAAATAAATTTAAAAATCACAATCATAAAAATGTAACAATAATAATACTAAACTGATTTATATCATGATAATATAGTGACCCATCTGGCCTCAAAATGGGCCCCCTCGAGAGCTTCTTGAAGACTGTTGTAACAATTGTTAATTGTCTCATTATAATGATTTTAGAGAATTGTGTCTAGAAAATGTTAAATATTGTAAGAACTGAGAGATTTAGGTGTTTGGTTCTTTTACCAAAAGTTTTCAATATAAATTCTCCAAGTTTTGAGAAAAATTCAGAATCTTCCCCTTTCAAATAAAAAAGTAGTTTTTTTCCATTTAAATTAGCTAAATAACCAGTATATTCACGTTGTTAATTTCCTGTCAATTTCATGCGACTTGTTTTCTGAAGTCTACATGTTTGGTGAGTCTTACCTGTTCGGTTGTCCTGGTTTAGAGGGTTCTTATTGGTTGATTTAGCTTCTAGAGTAAGGAGGGGGTAAGTCCTTTGGTGGAAGGTTTGCGGGCGTTCGAGCAGTTTTAAGTAATCTTTTGGCGAGTGACCACGTTTGTTCTTCACGGCGATTTTAACCGTTCGGAGTCTTGTTTTCCGGATCGGCAATTTTCCTTGTCGCTAGTGAGTGTGTGTGCGTATGTCGCGCTTTGTTTGTGGTCACGTTGTGGGTTAAAACCTCCAGGACAGCTACATCTCTCGGAGGCAATTGCAATTTCAACTTTAAGAATTTCAATTTTCATTTTTCAGTTTTCAAATAATTTAATTTTTCAAATTAAGAATTTTGAGGCAATTTTGCAATATTTGTCAATTTAAGGAAAATCTTCAATTTAAGTAAATTTTTTTGAAATTGAGAATTTAAAGAGATTTATTGATACAGTGGGCCTAATAAAAGGTTCTGGTCTGAAGATATTTGATTTGTTTTGATTTTAAATAAAGAAGGATCTTTTATTTTCGTTTTTATTATTATTTAGATAAGAAATCCAATTTTATTTTGTTGCAGATAATAAAAAAAAATAAAGAAACTTTTTATCATTGAAGAATTTTTATTTAAATCTCTCATTTAAGTTGTTCAACATATCAAAAATAAATAGTAGCTTAAATAAGGCTACACTGTAATAAGCTCTCCTGATCAAGTGGTCTTTTAAAAGAATTTAAAATGAATTCAAAATAGTTTGTGTTTTTATATGTTGAGGAAGAGAATAACATTTTTTTAGTTCAAGGCAGAATAAAGAGTTTTTAAACAATGACAATTTAAATTTATTGATAACCAGATTATGTTTGTGTAATGTTTCTGTAAGAGTAATGTGTAATGTGTAATGTGTATGTTTCTGTAAGAGTATTCTAAGACGAGAAAGTCACTATTATTTTTAAAAATACAAATTGCTGAATGATACATTGGAAGGCATGCTCAGGTGAGAGTACCACTTGAACAGAAGACCTCCCTACAGATCTGTGATTGTTGCGATCTCCAGAAAACCCTTAGATCCTTTGCTGGAGAAGAAAATTCTTTCATAAGAACGGGCACTGCAGAAACCCCAGAAGATTATTCCATAGCTCATCCTAGACTCAAACAAATCACTGTAACCCAGCTTGAGGGTTTCTCTGGAGGCAAATGACGAGAGGCACCTCAGGGCGAATATTGTTGAATTAAGCTGTTTTACAAGATAATTTATGTGAGTGTTCCATTCTAGACTAGAATCTACTTGGACACCTAAAAACGTTGTAGATAATGCGCTATTTAAAATAGTATTATTGAGAAGGAAATAATTCGGGGCATTTTGTGTTGTCTGTGATTAAATTCGATAAGTTATGTTTTTTATATATTTAGATGTAATTTATTAACAATGAACCATTCCAGAAGCTGATTTGATGTTGTAAGAAATTGCTGAAAGAGGGATTGATAGTTTTTATGATTAAAAATCAAACACGTATCATCAGCAAAAAGTGAAACAGTAAGAGAAAGTATATTTTGTTCACTGCTAAGGAAATCATGAAGATCTTTAATATATAACAAGAATAATAGAGGTCCAAAAAGTGAGCCCTGAGGTAATCCCGTCATGAATGTTGAAAAATTTGACAAACATAACTTTTCATTGTTAAGAATTTGGACGCACTGAACACGGCCAATAAGATAACACTGAAACCAGTTAAGTGCTAAACCACGAATTCCATATTTTTCAAGCTTGTTGAGTAGGATCTTGTGATCGATCACATAAAATGATTTACTTATATCACAAAATAAACCTATAGTGTGTTCGCTGGAATTCAAAGAGGAAAGAATTTTCTTCAACACAAATTCAGTTGCAGATTCAGTGTTTTTGTTGGGCTTAAAGCTAAATTGACAGGAAGACAAAATATTGTTTATTTCTAAGAAGTTAATAGGTCTGTTGTGTAAAATTGTTTTAAACGTTTTTGAAAAAATAAGTGTAACGGATATCGGTCTGAAAGAATTGGGGTCTGTTTTTTAGAGTTTGTTTTTAATAAAGGGATGGTTTTTGTGGTTTCAAGATCATCAGGAAAGACTCCCTCAAACAAAAAAAGTTTGAATAGTTTAGTCAGTACAGGGGCGAATTTCATAGCAAACTCTTTGATTAAATCTCAAATATGTTCTTGGAATAGCTATTATTTAATGATGTAATAGCCTGGAAGGTTTCCGATAGTTGAATTTTATGAAAAAAGAAAGAATTGAGTGTCGATGGTACATTTGGAATAGCATCAATTGTGACGTGTGGTGAGTTCGTCTATGATTGACGCAAACGCTCAGAAACATTTAGAAACGATTCATTAAGGATGGAGGCGATTCGTTCAGGACCCCTAACCACCTCTCCTCCTTTTTCCATCTCACACACTCCATGGTTGGTAGCTCTCCTTGATGGCCTGTAACTGTTGATCACGTCCCAAATCGCTCTAAACAATTATGACCAATTATCGCTTATTTTAAGCTATTGAGCTCTATAAATTAGTTCAGTTGAAACTATACGCATTCAGATTAAAGAAGAAAAGTTATTTAATTTCAGTTTATCATAAATGGTATTTTTTAGGTATACATTAAATATTTCATTAAATATACTATTTTGTGTTTTTATGTTTAAAAGTGCATACTTAAGAAACACAAAATTTAGTTGCAATCAAAACAACATTTTACCAAAGAAAATGAACATTGGTTGGTGGGATACGATAGTATTTTATAAAATATGAAACTTTATATTCCAGAGACATAAATGTTGAGGTATAAGCCTCACTTCTCTAAGGAAATGTCTTATTTATTCAAATCTGTCCTAATAAAAATTGTTACTCTCTGTCTAAGAATACGTCCTGTACTCTTCGGCAAAGTATAATCATTTCTAATTTTAACACAGTGCCAGAGGTATTTTCCTTGTCTTTACAAACAAAACAAAGTCTTATATAAAATATGTTCAATACAAACGTACTTTATCTTATTTACTCAACTACATAATGTTAATATGTAGCTTATACAAACATAAATTAATTAATATTACTTTAAGCTTAAAAATGTATTATAATACTACTTTTATATAGTATTTAATATTGTTACTATTCAAGAGCTCTTTAAGTTGTGTGTTATTATTGAACATAAAAGTAATTTAATTGGTATATTAACATATAATTTAATAATACGGAATAAATATTTGTTTAAAGGTAGTCAAAACCAAAAAGAATTTAAAAAGAACCTTTCCTTTCGAAGGGCATCCAGGAGCAAAGGCTGATTTTGGTGGTCTTGAGTGAAACACGCTGGAGCTTCTTAGAACAATTTGTTGTTCTCTGTTCAAATCACTTTTACCACTAGGACATTTTCTTGTTCCTAGTTAACAGAAATATTTATCGTTGTTTAAACTTACTGGCACAATATATTGGGATTTGTTTGAATTACATAATCTAATTTTAATTTTTTTTCAGCCTCTGCATGCTCATATTTCCTTAACTAAATATAAGTATTTATATGTTATTTTTTAGCCATCATAGTTTCCTAGTTTATGTTCTTTTTATTATTTCATTTGTCGTTAATATTTTTCTACTATTGTTAGCTTTTAACAATTAAATATAGAATCCTTAGCAGGCCCATGTTCTCAGCCTGGTGATGAAGTGACTGTTGGCTACATCAAGAGAGTATAACTATTCCTCCACAATGTATTTGTCACTTCCCATCCTACAGAAAAGTTCACACCCGTTTATTAAAGTACGATGCATGTTAGTACATACTTACTACAGAAAATTCCAAAGATATACTTTCTTTGCTACCTGCCTACAGAATCAGAATGTGGGCTCTCCTTCACGAATCTTCTTTTCATGTCCTCTACCCCTTTATAAATCTATTCATTTTCACGGTAACTCAGTACTCCTGCCCAGTTCTAAAATAAATTATCGGTCATATGATTTCTTCTCATTCACCACTCCTCCCCTCTTTGGTTCCCTTTAGCCAGTCAGTTTAGCCAAGAAATCTTAGGTATAAGAGAGGACTACATAGACCTAAACTTACCATTTGTATAAGAATAAAATACAATAAATACGTTTTTAGTTTCATTTCAATCTTTCGTTAAGTATTTTTCCTTGTTTAGTTTTTCAGGTCAACAACTGTTGTCCATTTTTTTCTTGTTTATACTTTATTTCAAAATCAAATACCATTATTGTATCATAGATTAGAGCTATTGGAAAAACTAATGAACTAACCTTTTTCACTTTCATTATTATTAAATAAAATTGATTTGCACAATGTTTAGCATTTTATCTACACTGGGCTAGGACTAAATTTATAAATGAAAATACCGTCCTTAAAATTACTTTTAGAAGTAAAAAAGTTTATCGATTTTCAACCCCCTTTTAGATAGTTTACATTAAAGCGTAGCATTAATGTACTTGCAGACTTTACTTCTGGAGTCCGGAGGAGAATTTATATTTTCTTTGTGTCCTTCCTCACTTCTGCTTATTTATATTAACTTCTTATTAATATTTATAGTATTTCAAAGTAATTTTAAGTTACAAAAATAATTGAAAGATTTCAATATCGACTAAGTCAATGTACTACGTATTTACAACTTGCCTTATGATTGAAATTCGCTAATGACCTTACTGCTCATTAAAGTTATGTTCCTTCTGAACTGGTAAGGGGATATTCAAGTAAATCAGGGGTAGTTACCGGTTTCTGGCCCATCTCTATTTATATATTTTGAACAATAGTCTATGCTTATTTAGCAAGATAGAATACTACAGTTAAAATAAGTTCAAGAAATATAGAAATGTTCCTCGTCAGATGATTGAAGTAAGATTGAATACCAAACTTGACATTGCAGTAACATGTTTGATCTTTTTAAGCACAAACCCTTAAAATTCCTAAATAATGTTTACAATCAGGGTGCGTTAATAAATAAACAGATTATTGACTGTGCCCTCCTACCCACTCTACAGTTGGTGGCCCTCATACCTACATATGACATCAAAGAACAGTTATATAGCCATCTCTTCACACTATATTCTAGACAATGGAGAAGCCAGTGGCCTTCCACAATCACAAGACAACGGCATAGAGCAACAACGATGGATGTTATTCCTGTGGCTGTTCCTTGGATAGGTGACTGGCGAGGGATTCCATCTTTGCACGCAGTCTGTCTCCCCACTCACTGGTTGTGGTTTGGAAGTCACTTAAACAATTAGCCCCCATGTTGTGTTAGAGAAGGCTTCTTCACCTATTAAAATTAGGCCTCCTTTAAATTTAAAGATTTCTAAAAGGTGGTCACAGATCAAAAAATATATTAAGTTTATTGCGTACTATTTCCGTTTGTCGTTACTTCATGACATGAGCCTGACAAAACTGCTAAAGTGATTTGTAAATATCATTGTAATATACATAACATTGGTTCCCTTGTATTTGGAAGGTAAAAAATATTAACATGTGTTTTATAACATGTTTAAAACCCTAGTTTAATAATACGCATGTTGATGTAGACTTTAGTACTATGGAATATAATCTCACGAATAACTTGTTATTATTATTATTATTATTGTTACATTTCACATTAACCACATGGTACTTATTACTTTTTGTTGCTGTTTGAGAATTATCTTTATATAACGAAACTTTTATTTTGCTATGATTCTAAAAAAAATTATTTCAAGATTTTATCAGACCATAACTAACTAACACTACTTTTTATAATATTCATTTAGCAATTTTTTTTAAATTTTAGTGCTTTGAGGTTTTCTTGATTGTTACTGTAATGGCATGTAACATTAATAAATATATTCATATTTTATTTTATTTTTTAAATATAACATATTAAGCAATATTTATTATTTTCTTTTTTATTTGAAGTACAAAGGTTAAGTTAAAGACGATAGTTAAATATTGTATTTAATTAAAATACACATGACGTGTAAAAAATAAGTACATTATAAGTAGGCCTAATACGTAATGTGAGTATTCAAAATGATATTAGAGAATCTAATTATAATTTTAGTACTTGTTTATTTATCGTAGATAAGTTGGTTGTGTTAAAAATGAATACATATAATAAGTAAAGCATATTTTTTAACTAACTAAACTTTTGAATAATTTAAAATAAAAATGTAAAATAAACATTACAAAAAAGTTATTAGACATTCACAAGTAATTTCGAACAAAAACTCAAAACGTAAGGTTGTTTAGCAAGGTAAATATAACAATGCTCCAGGCATTACTTGGAAATTGGATTGTATTGACATAATGTGATGAGAGACATGTGATTCCCAGCTTTTATTTCAGCATGTCTGTGAGGATCCTGTAACAAATCATCCTACTGTTTGAAACAAAATAATCTGCATTACACTGAACATTTGTTTGAATTAAAAATCGTAATAACATATATTTGGTTCAATGTTCAATTCAATTAAAGTTCAATAAGTAAATTAATATAATTTAATACATAAATTTATTATTCTGTGGGCATATTTTAGGGCAAACACTAAATGTAGCACTAGTGTACCATTTGTTTGTTCATAGAACAGGAAATGCATATTTTTTTGTGAATTAGTCTAACTTTCATTATCAAGGATATGAAAATGTTTTGGAAATAAATAAAATATAATCTTCAGCACTCAAGGCCTACTGTTTTTTTACAATTAAATATATTTGTAACTTGTCAAAGTGAATATTTATTTTTGTTTTTAGTAAATCTAAACAATAAACTCAAAATCTTGCTTTTTTTATCCTTCTTGCTGGATTAAGAATTACATTTAATGGTCTCATAATTTAAACATTCTTGTTTTTAAAATTTGCTATACACATTCTACCAAATATAACAATTAGTCATATATCACGTTCTTCTTAAGTATGGAATATTGTAGTATAGATCATTTTACATAAATATAAATTATTGAGCTCATTGTACATAGGTAGAATAAAATAAATGTGGTTAATATTAAACAAATTTGGGCGAATCAAGAGTGGGTATGTTATAATAATTTCGGAACAAAGTATGACTTTTAATAATGTATTATTAATTTAACGTTCCTCGTGTTTCACGTAGATGAAGGCAGTTTATCTCCACATATCAGAGAACCACTGTTTCACGTAGATGAAGGCAGTTTATCTCCACATATCAGAGAACCACTCTTTCACGTAGATGAAGGCAGTTTATCTCCACATATCAGAGAACCACTGTTTCACGTAGATGAAGGCAGTTTATCTCCAAATATCAGAGAACCACTGTTTCACGTAGATGAAGGCAGTTTATCTCCACATATCAGAGAACCACTGTTTTACGTAGATGAAGGCAGTTTATCTCCACATATCAGAGAACCACTGTTTTACGTAGATGAGGGCAGTTTATCTCCACATATCAGAGAACCACTGTTTTACGTAGATGAAGGCAGTTTATCTCCACATATCAGAGAACCACTGTTTTACATAGATGAAGGCAGTTTATCTTCACATATCAGAGAACCACTGTTTTACGTAGATGAAGGCAGTTTATCTCCACATATCAGAGAACCACTGTTTCACGTAGATGAAGGCAGTTTATCTCCACATATCAGAGAACCACTGTTTCACGTAGATGAAGGCAGTTTATCTCCACATATCAGAGAACCACTGTGGTAACTATAACAACTTTCTTTTAAAACGTAACCCTACTTACAAGTACAAAAAAGGAAGGTTTGAGATAATTACAAGTTCATAGGTTGGTAACCCTGGTTCTTCTTCTTTCTTGGCTATCAGATGATTTACTTTATTGCTTTATTTTTCACTTAATTTGGGTTTCGTGAAATGTCATTAAGTTGAGTTTAGAAACATGGTTTTGAGCAAAGACCAGACAGTGTTTATTGTGGAGGAATATTTTAAAACAAAACCATTTTAAAATAACCTTTTAAAAAATGTCGTTAAAATCATGTAAATAGTCGTAATAAACTTTAATATTCTATTAATACAATTTTTAATAGACATATGTTTTGTTTGTCATTTAAATTTCAAATCATAGGTTGCGTTTTAAAAGAAACATCCTGTATAATACTCTTATTTTTGGAGGAATATTTAAAATATTCATCACCAGACTTATGAACTTACTTTCCAGTAATATTTACTTTCTACTGTATAAGATGGCTTACACTAGAAACTACCGACGCTTTAGCAAGATTACGACGTCAAACAACATCCAGCGTAACTGTAGCTTGACCGGAGTCGACTGTCTGCTGGGATTAAAATTAATGTACTATTATAATTGGCCTGATTACCCTGTATAGCAAAGCAATAAACAATTAAATAAATATTTCTTTGCTCTTATGGTTTTCCAAACATATGTGTATATGTTTTTTGACAGTTTCCGCTGGTAACTTATTATTGACTTTCTTTAGCACAAGTTTTGGTAAAATATTTATCTATCTGTGATTTGTAATTTCTTTGGGTATTTCTGTACATTTTCCATGAATTTGACTTTTGGGTTCAATGAGGTAATCCATCATCGAGTTATTAACAAGTAATCTTCTTATACCCCCACAAAGTTTTAATCTTCTTTTTTTCGGTACCCAATTTAATGTGTCGGTGATTTTTGACTACTCCATTATTTTGAAGCCTATAGCCGTCTTATATTCTTCGTTGCTCTAACACCTTTCTGATAGTTTTTTTTTTCTTCTATAGTGTAACAGCTATCTAAATCAACCTTTTTTTAATTACGAATTTACACTGGCTTATAAAATTGTAGTTTTAACTGCAGTGTTGTAATTCTAACTGTTTATGTTTTTCTTCTTTTTTTATTATTACTTTTTTACGTCTTACATGTTTTGAAATGTGTAGATAGAAAACTAATTACTCAATTATATGCTGCGGTTCTTTGATGATAATATCCGGTACGTGGCTGAGTCTACACAGATTCACAGTGGTGTCCAGCTGCCCAGGCGAAACAGGACGGGAGGCTCTGGCTCCTCTATAATACCTGCCCTTAAACTCATTCCTTTGTAAATACGTTTGGTCTGAGGATAGTTTACATAATTTACCCAAAATCACTATTTTTGATTATTTATTTTGTATTTGTTATTTAAGGAGTAAACATTAATCACCGCAGTAAAATTAATACATCTGTGTCTCTTAAATTAAAACGATCGATGAAAACATAATGTAAATGTTACTGAATAGTTACAATTTCCAAACAATCATAACAGACAAATATTTATTCAATCAGACAAAGAAACAAAACATGGCAACTTGAATAGCTCGTAAATTGGAATCTATTGTCAGACAACCTGAGGTATTATAACATCAAATTGTACAGATAGGATAGAAAATTATTATTTTAACAATGAAATAGAGAAATTAATTGTTGTACACTTTTTAATGATTGCTTTTTATTACCCTTTCAATTCAAAAAAATAGTGTTAATATAATACTTACTTTATATTTAGAAAATAGCTTAATTTTAAAGTTTAATATGCCATAAACAGACTAAATGTAGTTTAATAATTATAAACAGGGTGCATGCATTTTTTTTCGTTTTTGCAATAAGATCTATGGGACAGGTTTTGTATAGCTTTATGAGAACAACTATATTATTAATAGATTGTTACATTTTGGAAATATATGCTTATATAAAATAATGTTAACTATTGGTTTATTTCATAAAAGATATATGTCCTTCTTATAACAGAGGATCAGGTGTTTAATTTAGAGTATCGTGCTCTATATAGGCTCAGCAATACATCAGCAGGATTATTCGGAGTGTTGATTCGTCTCTAGAGACCAGTTAGCACTCAGCAATGGCCCAACATAGTGCAAGCCCAGGAGCAGAGAGGGAGGGGGGGTGATAAACCCTTTGAGCCCATAGGTTTACTGTATTTACCTCACACAACCCTAATTTAGGACAACAGGTACATTAAGCATAGTTATAGTTTTATTTATAAAAATAGCATTTAAGATTATTATCAAAATATATTTATTGAAACTCAATATTTCAAACAATTGTAATTTTATTGTTATTTAAAATGTATTATTATGTGGATATTGCTAGTTTTTCGAGCCGAAATAAAATACCTAAAATGTTAAAGTCGACACTGGTGGCACAGTGCTGTAGCCGTGCTACTTGGCGAAAAAGTGTAGAGGGCATTGTAGGCGATAGGTTATACGTTCAATTCTTTTAATACCAACACGGCGTCCACTCAAAGGTTTCCATTGACTTGGGTACTACTAGAGAATTCTGGGGTGTCCATGTTGGATGTTAGTTTAGGTTTAGATGTTACGAGGTTAAGAGAACTGAGTTTTAGGCATATCAATTAGGTATAATTCAGACCAACTCTACGTGATTCTGGCTTCTCGCAAAGCTGTAGGTCCCTATTTGCCCTAGCTATTGAGCTATTAGTGAATAGCTCTTTCTGAGAAGTCGATCTTATTTAGTAACAATCACTACACTCGTTCATCTACACTCATCAAACTCATTCGCCCCTCACATTCACCCATCTCTTGACGATCGGCATCTTATTAATGAATACTTTAAATTAATTTCACAAAATTTATTACAACTTATAATTGTTAGACCAAATATTCTTTCTCTGTAGAATTCTATAAATGTTTTTATACTCTTAAAACTGTCTTGTCAACTTGTTGTCTTTACAAAAGTTATGAAGTATCAATAATAATAATACTAAAATCCATAGATTGGTGAATAAAAATGTATAACATTTACAAAATGTATAAAAATATGAAACCAAATATCACCAACACTTAAAGTACTTGAAAACAATAATATTTATAGGAATCAATTAATTGTTAAAATATGTTTCTCTAAGGCAATATTTCATGTATTTGTTTATACGTCCAATAATGTCGACCGGCGTCTTGCTGATAATGTATGAATAGCACCTATGTAGACTGTATTGTCAAGTATGTCTATAAGCACTACTCACATTTTTATATTTTATAGTGTATAATATATTACCAATAACAGTTAAGGAAATATAATAATTTCCGTTTTGTAATAAATTACGTTTTAGATTCTTTCTTTCATTTTGTCCCATTCCTTTGTGAGTCCTCCAGTCTGACGATTAAAAACATGGCTTACAAATATAAATCACCAAAATAGTTATGTATGGTTATATTTTACTAAAATAACTTAATTAAATACTTTTAAAAGTACTACACGAATTTTTTTTTTTTTATAGTATAGAGATTTTTTCAAAAAGTCATACCAATACTACTGAATTAAATCTGTTCCTCTTTAATTAAAGACTTACTATTTTTCAATGTCCATCGTATAATTGTAATAGTACGGATTTTATCACGTTACGTAATCAATCAAAGTCTACTCAGGTTATTGGAATTACATACATCAGTAATTAATAAAATCTGATAAATATTAAATATATTATAACAACGTGAACATTATCATTTTTTACATAATTATGACATTAATAAAGTCTTAATATGTTTCATTTTAAATCAACATTCAGGAGGAAAACACTATTTCACTAGTAACTTACGTATTTATTCACCATTAAATTTTTTTATGAGCAGTATTTATATAAGTTTACTATTGAACTCTATGTTATGCACGAAATAACTATTATGAACAAACAATTATAATTTTATGTGATATAAATTAAGTCTCTTTTGCTGAAAGTGATAAATATCATCACCATAACCATAAAGAATTCCCCTTCTAATGGCATGGAGCCATTAGTTTGATGGATGGTGAATTTAGGACACCCAATAATGCACTCTCTGTGGCGTAAAACTTTAAAAATATTAACTTTCAACTAGACTTACTGTCCGTATTAGGCACGAGGGCCACATATAATGAAAAATAACCTAAAATATATAGAATAATTTTAGTCTGTATAATTTCCTTCATTACAGCAACAGTTGGTGAATTGTAAATTTTATGTATTAAGTTATCTTTAAGTCTTTCATTAAAACTTCTTTCAGTTTGGCCAATTTAGTATTTAGGACAAGTTCAACATTTAATTTTATATGATCCAGAGTTATTGTACAGTATTTATTTTGCTATGGGTAAGAATATCAAAGTTCCCATTTAAAATTTCCTTCTTTATAATATTAGAGGATAAAAATTTACTTCGAAAAATAATTTATTTTATATTATTTATACATAAATGTATGAACTAAGGTTAACCGCAACTTCTTATGAACAGCTTACTAAAAACTAGTTCCGTTCTTTTAATTAATATCATTAAATTGTTTGATCCTGGAGGTATGAACCATTTGGATATATAACAAAGTTTTATATTGTAAAAAATGGGACCTTTTCCATTAATTCACTACCACTCTGGTAAATTCAATGATTGACTTACCGCCGAATGCGCTCTCCGTGTGTTAGGTCTTGGAAAGAGATAAGATAAGGTCAGCGATATCGGATTCCTAGCGGTTAAGGAATACCATAGTGGACGTAAAAATTAACAGGGAACAGTTTTTATAACAGTAAAATATTTATCAAGCGGTAGTGAATTAACGGGAAAGATTCAAAAAAACGCTAACACTGAAAATGTGACTTAATATATGTAAATTATTCCAATCCAACTGCCAGTTATTTTGATTTATATTCATATATCCTGTTGGCCACTGCAATTGGTCATATGGGCTGTTGCCACCTCAGCAGTTTGGCTATAATTTAATCTTACAGCGCATTGAACAATGACCAACTTTGCGTCTGCTATGTAACTATGCTGTTTATTCTATGTTCGTCAATACACAAATAGCTATAACTATTCATAGCAAATGAGGAATAATAGTTAGTGTTTTTGTATTATTAATGTTGTATGTTACGTGTCTATATATACACCTACCCACCTACCCATATACGTATAGTGGTACTGACCCATCTACTCATAAATACACGTATAAGTGACACTGACTGACTTTCCCATATAAACACGTATAGTGGCACTTATCCTCTCACCCACCCACACACGTAGAGGTACTAACCCACGTACCCACCCATACACAGACCTGTAGGGGTAATTGGGTGGGCCAATTCCACTGTACGTGATAAGATGTTACTACGTAATGTATGTGTTTTCATTAAATTATTTTAGTTACCAGTTAATACAGTATTATAAGATTTGTCACCAAGCCTTTCTAGATATTATGTCACCTAATTATTTTTAGGACAGGCCGGTCTCCTTTTTAAATTACTCTGTCCAGTTCCCATAGACTATTGATCTGTGCGAAGAACGTGTATGACGTTTAATAGTACATAGAAAACCAGTACAGTACAAGGTGAAATTAGTAATAAAAATAGGTCCTTCACGAGTATTTAAACCTCTTCTCTAATTCAGTTTCAAGATTCTGACACCTGAGTCCACTCAGCCACTGACTCTGGGAAGTTCAATCTTAAGAAAGGATTGAGTTTACGTTGCTTCCAGGATATACATAGATTAACCTTTTATAAATAAAAACTTTATAAATTTCAAAATTAGACATAACTTATTCATGAAGATTTAAATTTGCCAAATACTGACCACAATGGCCTTTGAAAATCATTAATTATACATGTATAATCTTATTTTAGCTAATGATGCTATATAATAATTTATTACTGGTTTAGAAGTGTTTTAAATTTAGAATTTAAGTTACAAACCTTATTTAGTAATATGATTAGTTTTTAATAGTTAATTAAAAGCTTATTGATATTAATTCTGAATCGAATTACATTTTATTAAGGGTTGTATTACAATTAAACAAGTTGTTTCTATTTAATTGACTAAGAATCCGCTTGTTCTAAAGTTAAAAATTATTTGAATAAGAATATAATTAACTAACAAAATACATAATTAAAAATTTTATAAATGCGAGAAAGAAAGTAGAATCATTTTAAAATAAAAAATTGTTAGTTTATAGATCATTATATTGATGAATATACTTATTCTCAACATAATTATTGTGTTTGAAAGTGCATATTACATAGCCATTCTGTATATTATTTATTTGGAAATAATTTTCAACCTCTAACCAGCAGTTACTTTAATTATATTAAAAATAGTAAAAATATATTTTTATTCATAAGTGAATCACATTGATGTATGTTCAAGAACATCATCCATCACACTAATGGATTCAGGCTGTTAGAAGTCAATTGCTTCACAGTATATGTTTAAGACCAGTAAAGTTTATGGCTTGGTTCTCGACAGCCTTGATTTTTATTACCTAACCGTGTTTTACATCAAACATAATGTTTTATTATCATCATTTATAACGAAAAAGAGTTGATATTATTCTATTTTGATTATCATCATACAATTTGTTTTATTTCGTTAGAATAATGTTTAAAAGCAGATATTATAACATAATTAGGAAATTAATGTGACATATTAAATTCAAAGAAATAAATATAGGTTTCATGCAAATAAGGCACAACATAATTTGCTCCAGCTCCAAAGGCATAGCCGTACAGTACATAGTAAATAATTTTTTTTAATTCTTATAAAATACATGATCAACGTAAATGAATTGAAATATGAATAATTATTCTAAAAGGAAATGAAAATAAATGTATTCCCAAAGAAAATTTATTTAAATTATCATCATACGTAAATAAGTTAAATAAATAGTTAATTTATTTTGAAATATAATTAAATTTATACTTTAATGAGATATGACAACGAGAATATCCTTGAAATAATTTTAACTAACAACGTCATGTTCACTTCTTGGGTTTTCGTGAACAAGTATATTTTATGTTCCTATTTTTTATATATACTTAATCTTGCGAACATGTGCGTAAAAGTTATTCGAATATTTCAATACTAATCGTTAACTAAGTTGGCAAATTAATTCTTGCACATTGCGCTTCAAAATAGGAAGCCATAGCTACAGCGTATTTATCAGTAAATATTTGTCGTGTTTTCATTGTTAAAAAAACATTCCACATTACAGTTACTGAATGAGTAATTTATAATTGTAATTTATTAAGCAATGTCTGGATTTAGAGCAACTTAAATTGTTTTTGATAAGTCACATTGGCATTATATAAAAATACACTCATTTAACGTAATATTAAATATGTGATATTTATATGATTATCTCATGAAAAACCACCAATTTTTAATCAAACCAACTTTGTTTTTCCACAATTATATTGAAATATATAACTATATCAATACCACTGTACGTGTACGGGTGAGCGGGTGGGTCAATACCTCTATAAGATTTGGAGAGCATCCAGTTGAAACCTTGGAACGAAATATTCCACCTGGATTTGAGATCAAGTGGAAAGTGTAAGCGGTTTCTTACGCCTGGAACTCCTAATTAATCTTGGATCTTGGTGAAATTATTATATTTATTATTACATGATTTCTAATTGTTACAGTTCAAAGTTCAATTAAGAAAGTGTTAAGAATGTTCATAAAATAATTCATAGTAACCCTTGAAAGCTCCCACTGAGAATATATACTACTTTCTGTACCCACCCGCTTCAACGGTCATAATATTGAGTTTGATTACACCTAATAGAAATGTGCAGCAAGCTTTCAGCTTAAACTGTATTTTTCCACTATTATTCACATTATGAGATCTAATTTCCAAATTAAAACATCTGATATCTATAATTTAATACTTTACACAATTATTTTCAATTTTAAAAGTTTAGCCTACTACAATTTTGTTTTTATTTAACAGCTGCTAATCATATAAATCAATCAATTATATAGCTTCTTAAGAATACAATGTGAATTTTTGAAGCCAGGAGAATGGAGTCCTGAGGTCGCAGAGGAAAATCCTTTCTTAGTGAGCCTCTAGGGGCCAAGATAAACCTATGTACATAATTAATTGGACGTATAGTTTTGGAGAAATAGTGATGAATAGTAAATAGCTTATATATATTGTAATATTTCTTGTAGTTTACAAACTATAATTGTCTAAACAAATCTGAAAGTCTACTTTAAGAGGCCGTGAAGTACGGCAATTGACTCTTAATAAATGAAATTACGCTGTTCTCACTATTTTTACCCAGGTCCGATGAACTGACTATACATGTGTTAAAATTAAAGTTAAAATTTTCCGATTAAAATCAGTTTGTTCTCTTAGATGAAAAAGTTTCAGTCATGACAAATCTGTAAGTCTACTTTTAGAAGGCACAAATTACTATAGTTGATTATGAATCAGTGAAATATCGCGTTTCCTACCATATTGAACATCCTGTGAACTGGTTATGTATATGGTCAATTAAATGTTTAATTTTCCGATTAAAATCAGTTTGTTCTCTTAGATAAAAAAGTTTCAAAGTCAAGATAAATATGTAAGTCTACTTTTAGAGGGTATAATATATTTGAATCAAATATTGAGTTTCTCGCCATGTTTAGCCATGTCCTATGTTCTGGCTGTGCATGCTTTAAAACTAAATTGTTAATTTTCCAATGTATAACAGTTTTTTCTCCTAGATAACACAGTTTCATAGTCTAGACAAATCGCCAAGTCTACTTTTTTGAGCGCAAAGTACGGTAATTAACTCTGAATCAGTGAAATATCGTGTTTCTAGCCATGTTTAGCCATTTCCTATGACCTGACTATACATGTGTTCAGATTAAATTGTATATTTTCCTATTGAATACAGTATATTCTCCTAGATAACAAAGTTTCACAGTCTAGAAAAGTCTGTAAGTCTACGCTTAGAGGCCGTAAATTAACAAATTTGATTTACATGCACAAATTGAAAATCTAGCTCAAACTAAGGATGAAGGAGGTCATATAGAGCAAACAGGCAAAGGGCCAAAGTTGTAGATCGTCTTAAATTAGGGGCAGAAAAGAGTGTTAATTGTGCTACAGAACCGTTCATTTAGCCACTACAGTCCAATTAGAGAAACTTTGTCATTGGAATTTAACATTTTTGGCACTACAAAGGCTGCCATCTTCGATTTACTATGATTTTTTTCAAATTCCCTTCCTAATGCACATCTACAACATAAGACCTTTGACTCTACAACATTTCAGCCTCTTAAGCTTAGTACTTTTTTAGTTACAACGAGTGAATGAGTCAGTGG
Source organism: Stictocephala bisonia (assembly GCA_035578905.1). Taxonomy (NCBI): domain Eukaryota; kingdom Metazoa; phylum Arthropoda; class Insecta; order Hemiptera; family Membracidae; genus Stictocephala; species Stictocephala bisonia. The sequence continues at coordinate 4,395,122 of JAQJVL010000031.1, forward strand.
TATTTGCCTTTTATAGGTATAATTGCATATAGAAGAATTATAAATATAATTGCATATTAAAATATATACGTTTTTAAATTATTTTTAATTATTTCACTACATACAAACAATATTAATATGTAATAATGGTATTTTTATGAAAATTCGGTTAGTATTAAAAAACTAATATGATGAGAAAACATGCTTATAACGGTATAAAAGCTACGGTAGGTTATATTATATAATCGTAAACAAACCAAGTTCCAGGATCATTTTTAATGACATATCCTCGAAAAAGACTAAAAAGCGTAAGTTGAATTGGACATCTTCCAGGTGGAAGGGTCCTTTCAGGCTGAGTATTTCCTTCCTCATTAAGTGCAGTTAGCTGCAGTCTACATTTTTTTAAGGAAGGACTTCCATTCAATGTCATATCCACCCTCAAAAGCACATATCACAACATTTGTTTTTGTGTGCACACATGTCTTCTTTATTTAAGGTATTCTATCTAAAGGTATCGAGAAAAATTTAAAAAAATATTGTTTACGTAGGTCATAAACATATGACATTCTTCTTTATAGTAGCGTATAATAAATAATTATTGCTTAATTAACTATTTTATAAAATTGGTTCTTTTTGCCTTTTATTATACGTGATATAATTTTACAACTAAACTAAGTAATAGTGTCAATATTATATTAAGTTATACTATATCACTCAAAATCTAATTGTTGTTTTACAAATTATTGGTAATTTTATAGTAAATCTAAGATTACAGTTACTAGTGTCATCAATAAATTATTATAAATCACGGTAAATAATTATAAATTATTATATAAACATACGATATTATAAGCCTAAAATATTGATTATATATTATACTTTTGGTTATTTTAGTGTAACTTACAGTAATGTTGGTAATTGTTCATTGTATGGATATATAATTTATTGCACCATGTTTTTGTACTAATCTACTTACAAATGTCAGCTTCTCATGACCGTTAAAATCGTCCACCTTGGAACAAAATAAAGGACGTATCTCTCTAAATTAGTAATAATAAAAAGTCCCAGTGGTTGAGTACATCTACTCATTAGTTTTAGAAGACCTTATATATTCCCTCATTGATTTTACTTAAAAATTATTCAGTTTTTATCAGGCTAATAATTGTTTTTTACTAATACCTTACTTTAAATATACGTTTATAGAAGTTCGAAGACTTCTAGTGAATATTTATAAAAGCCTTCAATGAAAAGGTTGTTTACGTATAAAACCGTTATTTTACACATCATTAACAATTCCATGGAATGTTGACTACATTCCATGGAATGCAGGTTGTTTCGTATAAACCAAGCTGACTGGTTAAATAAATAGCATGGGTTGGTGTTAACGGGGGTCGAGTTGGGTCGTTGGAGACCTAGGACACTATTACCTCTTGAGAGGGTCCAGTCTGAGGGCAGCTGAGGGTCGTCTTACGGTTAAGTCTTGCGTTTTTCTTGATTTAAATCTTCAAGGCCACGGTATGAGACATCATTTGGACATTTCATTTGTAGTTGTGATTCGCAATAACTCCGTGTAATAGTGTATAATGATGGGTCCCAGGTTCTCGTATACAAGAGTGTACAGTCATTGTAGTTGTGATTCGCATTAACTCAGTGTAATAGCGTATAATGATGGGTCCCAGGTTCTCGTATACAAGAGTGTACAGTCATTGTAGTTGTGATTCGCATTAACTCAGTGTAATAGTGTTTAATGATGGGTCCTAGCTTCTCGTATACAAATAATATAATAATACCACTGTACGTGTATGGGCGGGCGGGTGGGTCAATACCACTGTACTTGTATGGGCGGGCGGGTGGGTCAATACCACTGTACTTGTATGCGTGGGCGGATGGGTCAATACCACTGTACGTGTATGGGTGGGTGGGTAAGTCAATACCACTGTACGTGTATGGGTGGGCGTGTGGGTCAATACCACTGTACGTGTATGGGTGGGCGGGTGGGTCAATACAACTGTACGTGTATGGGTGGGTGGGTGGGTCAATACCACTGTACGTGTATGGGTGGGCGGATGGGTCAATACCACTGTACTTGTATGGGTGGGCGGGTAGGTCAATTGCACTGTACGTGTATGGGTGGGTGGGTGAGTCAATACCACTGTACGTGTATGGGTGGGCGGGTGGGTCAATACCACTGTACGTGTATGGGTAGGCGTGTGGGTCAATACCACTGTACGTGTAAGGGTGGGCGTGTGGGTCAATACCACTGTACGTGTATGGTTGGGCGTGTGGGTCAATACCACTGTACGTGTATGGTTGGGCGTGTGGGTCAATACCACTGTACGTGTATGGTGGGGCGTGTGGGTCAATACCACTGTACGTGTATGGTTGGGCGTGTGGGTCAATACCACTGTACGTGTATGGTTGGGCGTGTGGGTCACTACCACTGTACGTGTATGGGTGGGCGGGTGGGTCAGTACCACTGTACGTGTATGGGTGGGCGGGTGGGTCAATACCACTGTACGTGTATGGTTGGGTGTGTGGGTCATGATACTTCAGGTTCAATCAAAGTAATATATTGTCTAATCCTGCTTACAACAGAACATCTTAAAATTATATTTGGTGTTTTATAAGTATATGACACACCATTACATATTGTGATTTTTTTTTTGCTTTAAGTTAATAGACCTTAATGTGAATTTTTATATGAATCTTACCCTAGTGCATAACGCCCAGTAAAAATTGTACTAAAACATTTAAATTACTAAACTACGTAACTTCCTAGATTAAAAATAATATGATAAAACCTCAAATACTGTTTAGGTATTAAAAAATTAGTATTTAATTTTGATAGAGAATAAACTATGATAAAATAGTAATTTATTAAGATCACTTAAATTTATTTTAAGTTTTTATAAACAAGACTAACTAAAATTAAAACTGCAAATGTTCAAATATAGTCTAAACTGTCAAATGTCTTCCCTGAAAAAACCAGCATAATACCTTCATGAAATTATAAATACATTTTTAAGATAGGAATATACATACATGGATTATGAAATTGTATTTTTCTGTAGGTGGGATTGTACATAAAAATAATAAATTTATTAGGAAAAATATTTTATTTTGTAATATATTATTCCTTTTTTTATATTGATTTTTTATCATTCAAGTATTAATGTACGCCTAGTAAATTCCTTTCTTATCTTAGTGAGATAACTCTAAGGACAAAAGGATTATATTGTCTTTTGGATTTTAAATTAATTCTTTGACAATTATCTATTTTTTACGATAACAATGGTTCTATCAAATAACTTAAAACATCCCTTTGTTTAGACACTAACGTTATATACTGGACTGATATAATACATACCAAAGGGGAAGTATGTATAATCACAGAGATTCATTTACCATGGTCAGCCCGTAAGCGGTGGCTTCCGTTTCAACAAAGACAATTGTAGTTTCAGTAAATCTGGTAGCTTTGTTCCTGTTATTGTGTTCTGTAACTATATGACCTGGACATTAAATTAGCAAATTATTTACAGTAATTAAATAGGTCTGATACGGTTTTCTTTAGGATACTAGTGATAATATGACTGATGAATATTGCAATTGCGATCTTTTAAAAATGTTCTTAGAAAGTTATTTTAAAGTAATGGATTGTTAATGATTGGTAAATTTGTCGGAGATTTCCAACGTTTGAAGGGTTTTAGGAAACAAACACAACATTTCCACAAGTATTGAACACATGTCATTTCCACAAGTATTGTACACATGTCATTTCCATAAGTATTGTACACATGTCATTTCCATAAGTATTGTACACATGTCATTTCCATAAGTATTACTAGTATGTTTCATGCATATGTTAATAAGGATAAGTGATTTTAAGATGTTATTGAAATGACAAATTCATTTGATAGTTATTAGTTTGTCCATACGATTTATTCTTCTGTAGTTTATGAGAAATACTACAATGCATTAAACAAATAACTTTTTATTAAAGTATAATTGTACACGTAAATCCTCCTTGATTTACTACTAAATTTATAAAATAAAAAAAATGCTTAAGTTCCACATTTCAATACCATTAAAATATTAGTCAAAATACAAAAATTAGTTATAACAACAAAATATTTAAAACATGTAAATATATATACATGTTTTAAATATTTTGTTCTAATAACTTATCTTTGTATTTTGACTAATATTTTTATTATATTAAATATATATATAAAGAACAACACTTAGCAATCTTTTGTGGTGTTTTTAATATTCAAAATCGATTTCTGTCTCGGAAGATCATCTTCAGTTGTACAGAGTGAAATTAAAAAAAACAATAAAATAAAATACAAAAAAAATCTCTTTTTTATTTCATTATGTACAACTGAAGATGGTCTTTCGAGACATTAATCGAATTTGAATATTAAAAACACCACAAAATATTTCTAAGTGTTGTTTTTTATATATATAAATATTGAGCAATCTAATGGCTACAAATGTCATACAATTAAAACATGTGTTTAAATTATGAAAGCTATTTCAAAAAGACCTCTGATGTACAATTTGCAATTTATATTTACCATACTGAAAATAAATGCAAAGATTACTTATTGTTAGTACCTTGTAGATCACAAGCAGTGTAACATAAAATGGAGGGACCACTTCCCTAATGCATAGTGCAAATGCAAATATCCCATAGTTCCATTAATTATACATTAGCTCGAACTTAGCTACCAGCACTCTCTGTATGAGAAAGTCCATCTTTATTTAGGCAAAATATTTTTGGGTTTTCAGCAAAGAGATGAATGTTATTCGTGTGTATGTCCTAACATACCTAAGAAAACAAAACAATGGGTCGTTAGCTGGTAGTTGGTTCAATCCCAACGTCATGTGCTAAAGGTTCTCAGTTCGATCCCAATCAGAGTCATAATACATTTTGAGAAGGATCAGCTGATAATCACCGGCTGTTCATTTGTCATTGGGCTATTAATTAATGACACTTTCTAAGGAATAGTCGGCCTTAGTTTGTAACAGTGACTACATTCGCTCATCTACACTCATCACACTCATTCCAAATCCATATTTGCCCATATCTTGACGATTGGCGTCTTATTAATAAATAAATAAAAAATAAAACGTACTGTTTAGCCAAATTTTTATTTATTAAATAATTTCTATCCAGATAATATAAAGTAATTAGCTTAAAAATCACCGAAAAAACATTTATACGTAAGGATGTTTAAAGTACTATTGTGAAGAAACTTTGTATTTACAGATTAAACCATATTTTATTTTAAAAAATTTTATATTCTCCAAGTGAGATATATATATATATATATATATATGTATTAATTAGATTCAGTGCCTTTCAGTACGTAACCGACTTCATTAACAACCTCTAAACTTATATGTTGCGTTAAATTTAAACTGTACAGGCAATATGCCATGTTTATTAGTTATAGTTATATAGGTAAGTGCAAATTTTATATAACTGAAAAATGTAGAAATGTAATGCACGATTATATTGGACCAGAAAGTCCAAGATAATAATTACGTCACAGTCCATTATTTTTTTTAAATTGGCACAATATAAAAAATAAAATACCAGGTAAAAACAGATTGTATTTACAAGGTATTCGAAACAATTAGATAATGTTTTCTAGGATTCTGTTTACTAGGGACTACGCTTTCCTCAGGGAATCATTTTTCTTTTACTGTGAAATTGGATGTAAAAGAGGACTCGAAATCATACAGGGTATTAATAGTTGTGTAAACGTAATTTTAGTCTAAATAAACAGGTGTTAGACTACTGTATTTGAATTTAGTATGAAAAATGGCAAAGTTATAAAAACTAATATTAAGCAATGTGAGATATTATTAAATTATATTATTATTATTATGACAAGATAAGTGTATGTACTTAATTGCATTTATTTAATGTATCAATAATTAATTAATTATTATGTACTGAAAATAATTAATTTATTTTGTATTAATTAATTAAAAATTACTTTTTTTAGTACAGCTAGAATTTTTTTTCAATTTATTTTATGTATTTCGTCCTCCTGACCACACAACTGGATTAAGTAACAGTATATCTTCTAGTAATGTCTTTGTAGATACTTTTGGAAATGTATATAATTTTTAAAAGATATTTTAAACTGATTCCGTTTTATAAAATACATTGTTGAATAGTGTTGATAACAATAAGACAACTAAAAAGAAATGTTATACGTTAATGTGTTGATTACTGTACGTCAATAAAATAATGATAATTGTAGTATGGATAGAAGTAATGAAGGAAGATAGTTATAGTAAATACACGTTTGATAATGTATAGTAAAAATCTATCTATAAGAAGTAGTTATCATAAATAAAGTTATTCATAAAAGGAGTAGCTTTAAGATAATGAAATAAATCATATGAAGAAGACAAGACCTAAACCTGAACTAAATAGACTATGGTAGATGATCAGAGATAAGCGGTTGAAGAGAAACTTAATAAGTACTGGGTAGAGAGAAAGAAAACCCCATAAGCCTTAAGTTTTATGCGGTCCATCTAATAAGAAAAATAAGTTTCACTAGTAGGTTATTGAAATTAACATCACCACAGTACGTGAAAATGGGGAGGAGTGGATGTATTTACTAACCTATCTCTAATGTGGGTGGTTATTAATATTTGTATAGGTAGTAGTAATTATATTTATTTGTATAGGTAGGTGTACAGGTAATTACTACTGTACGTGTACAAGTTGGTAGGAGGATCCCCATATGTATACAGGTGGGGTAAGTGTCATATCCCCCCCCCCGCCATTGTGTATGTATGGGGTGTGGTGGCTTAGACCTTCGGTCTGTTATTGGCAAGGTCCAGGATTATACTACCTAAATAAGCTAACTAACAGTTGGCCCTTCACACACATGCCGACAGCCCCATTTGAACTTGGCTAGTGGACTCTTTATCAATAAAACTACTATTATTTATAAATACATAAAATAAATCGGATTACGTGTGTACTGAAACACAGTGGGTAAATGAGACACACGTGTATTTAACCAAACACACAAACACAACACGGCCAGGGGCAATGTTATGTTATTAGATTATATGGACACAAAAGATAAAGGCAAGCTGTCTATTAAACATACTGTTGGTAAATATGCAATGATATTCTGAAAGCACTCCCTCTGGTAAGACAGTTAATAAGCAAACAAACACTCATTAACAAATTAATAACATATTTTTAAACTTGAAAAACTATACTAGGATGGAATTTCGGAGTATAAATTACTTTGTGTCGTCGGCCTCACAAGAAGCCTCTTTATATGGCAGTATGTGGGGAACTCGGCGTTAAGCCTTGCGAGGTCGCTCTGAAATCTGCATAGGCCATCGTCGCGTCGCTTGTCGACCATCAGCCTCATTAGTAAGCTAGACCTACGGCCTACGTTGGTCAAACGTGGCTACTCAAGTAGGCCATAGGTGGCTACGAAACATTATTGCGGCTAACCAATTTGTTATGGTACCTACCTTAGTAGATTGAACATGGGCTACCCTACTTAGTTGTTGGCTATGTAAGTTGATCAATGGAAATCCAAACTATCATAGGTGCCCACCAAGGTCGTCAGGTCGTTCAGTGGATAATGAAGTTGCTCAGAGGCAATTCAAGTTATGGCTTTCCAAGTTGGTCATGGGCAATTCAAATTAGCTAGAAGATACTAAAGTTGATCAGATGATACCCAAATAAATCACGGGAGATTACCCAGGCTGTTAAATAGCTAGACAAGGTAAACATGGGCTTTCCTAGTAGCTACCCAAGTTGATCAGTGGCTACTGAATTCGGTTAGTGGGTAGAAAAATTAATCATTGGTTACTCAAATTGATCACAAGTAATATGCAATTTTGAATATTACTAATAATATTTTTACTAATAAGAACTAATGTATACAATTTGGTATTTGAAATGTATTAATTTTGTTTATAAATAATTCTGTTTAGATACTTCAATAGCTTTATTATACTTACTGCCAGTATAATAAAATACGTACAATAAATTTAAACTCAAAATTTATGATATGAGTTTTTAAATAAATATAGAGCAATGTTGTCACTATGTAAATATTGAAATAAATTTAGGACCTTTTCAATTCATTCACTAGCACTACTTTGTTATCGCAATTATGGTTAGGATAGGTTAGTTTATGTCAAGTTAGGTTATTTGGCTAATAAGTTTATCACTCACTGGTAAGTCCGATGATTGACTTACCGCAGAATTGTGTAAGTTCTCGGAAAGTGATAAGAAAAGGCCAGCGATATCGGATAAAGAATACCATAGTCAACGTAAAAAATATTAGTTTTAAGCGTAATAGAATATTTATCAAGCGGTAGTGAATTAACGGAAAAAAAGCAGTGGTAGTGAATTACGGGAAATATCATAAATACAATAATAATAACTTGTCTCACTACCTAGAGAGTATGAAGTGTTAGGATAGGTTAAATGATTAACCACATCCCTCTTTCTTGTAAACATTCCAATCACTCGTTTCCTCGGATTCTTTTAATTGTAATATCTGTAAAAAAGAATTTATATTTTAAAGTACGTATAGGGGTCCAAATTTTGTTTAACGATTACTATGTCTTATTTATCAGGGCCAACATACACCTATATACAATTTAATATACCAATAATATATTGGTAAAATAGCCCTACCCAATATTTATAAGTGTCTAAATTGAGATGAAATGCTATTTAAAATTTAGAAAATTATATGATTAAATGTACCATAAAAGGAAACATCAAAAACAAATGTTAGCTCCTAAAAATAATGGTTATATTAAAAAAAAGACTTTCGAACTATTTAAAATGCGTAAACAAACATTTTATTTTATACGAAACAAAGTTTTATGAATTACATTAATGTTTATGATCTTTTATAAAGTATTGGAACTAATTATAGAATGTAATATCTCAGTTTAAAATACTCCTAATTTGAAAGATATATATTTTTTTTGAGATTACGACTTTTTTAAGACCTGTTCTTTTAATTGTCGTCCAATTAAATTATTGTTTTGTTCCAAATCAAATACTACTTCATCTATTATCAAAGGGAAAGCCAAACCTAAAACCTGACTTTATCGGTGGATTGATGGGGCCTACCCATAATTCAATAACATACTAAAAACTCATTGCAAGAGCACACTACAAGGGTATACTGCTAATCTCCTCACTTTTGTATATACATATTAAGACAATTCACAACATTCAGATACAGACATAAATATGACACACGTTTCAAGGCTCCATATTATCAAAAATATACTTAACAATCATATTTCAACCTAAAATATTATTATGAGTAATGACTCAAATAAAACTTTGTATTATGAGCTAATTTAATCAATATTAAATAAAGTGTAACAATTGTAAATTTTTTTATTTATTTTTTTTTTTTTTATTATTATTAAAAAGAGAAGCCAACCTACTTCTTAACGTTACTCTGCCCTTCCTCATAGACTATTGATCTGTGTGAGGAATTCATTCAGACAGAGTAAGGGGGCAAACCAGTACAGTAGAAGGTGAATATTACTGATGAATCTTTCAGTCTAGGCGGATTCGAACCAGCGCTATCTCTAACCCAAGCTCAAAGTCCTGACGCCTTAGACCGCTCGGCCACCGGCTCGCTCAGATTGATTATAACTATATTGCTACAATCAATATAAACATGGTCACTGCTCATTGAACCATGATACTCGATCAAATTCAAGCCACTAGGGAGTACATACAAGTTATTCACTGTTGTACTGTCAAACAAGTGTTAATTGTACATAAACATCAATTTCATAGGTCATATACATATACCGATTTAAATGTAAAAAATTATGATTTTTTTACCAAATTAATCAGTTATAAATGATTAACTAATGTACTTTTAAATACGTAATAATGTAATTAATAATATCTAACATTATACTATATTTCGGGTTTCATTATATTATTACGATACACTTTTTTTGTTTTACCCGATTTATAATAAAAAACCATGAAAACTAGAGCTTCGTAAAAATCTATTTTCAACTGAACACTGTAAGTAAACTTGAAAACTATTTAATTGTGATCTTATTATAGCTTTTTTATTTAATTATATTGATCGTAGGTATTATTAAGATTCGAAGTAGTTTTTATTAACCTGTATTTTTATTTATTTTATAAAGACCATTTTCTATCATTAATAAAAGTTGAAGTAAATCTCTGCATTGTTCCCTTATTTTTCATGATTGTAATCATAACAAATATATCAAATGAAGATATAATTTCTAGTCTACAAAATTTGTCGTACAACGTTTAGGTTATAAAAATATTTTCTCATAGTATCAAAATACAGTAACGTTGTATATGAAATAGGAAAACATATAAAATCATTTCTTATTTTTTCTCAGTTGTTTTTACAAAGGTTGATGTAATTTTAAATGATTAAATTTATGATTAAATATATTTACAATTAATATTAGTATATTCCCACCTGACAAACAAGCTTGGATGTTTAAATACTTGCTTGACCAAATTCAAAGTAAATATTGCTTCCTTCTAGAATTTATATTTTCCGGTGATTTTAAATCGTCACTATTTAGTAACGAATAAAGCTTTTGAAAAGCGATTTGTGGCATTCTTCTTTGTTGACTAGTCCTTTACAATTATATGCAAACCAACCTATGCTTATATTAAAAACTTTCTACCGACTCCTTGTGGACCGTTCCTATAGACGAATATTAGAACACCGAATACATCCTTAAAGTAGGTGTTTGTGTACAGTAATCATGTGTGAAATTTTGTAGCTTCATCTGATATTGTTACAATAAAGTTAAGCAATTCTTGAACTTGCACATAATATCAGTATTGAAACTTTCAAGCAAAGCCATTTTGATTATGATTAACCTTTTGAGGAGTAAATTGTATCATGATGTTCTAATAATTTGGTACGCACATCGATCTATGCTTATATTTAAAATTATCTACTGACTCCTTGTGGGCCGTCCCCCATTGGAGGTAGAGAGTCAGTAATAACAGTAAAAAATTTGTTTTTAACTTCAAATTAATTAGTTATGTTTCAATCCTCTAGTCCAATTATAATAAATAATAAAACTATTAAACCGTTTCCAGACTGTTTCCCAAGCCCGTATTAACCAATATAATGTATTATACATTCGTTATAAGTATACAAAAGAAAATCAAAATAGTTTATTAAAATATATTTAATAGTATAAACTGAAACAACAAATAAATTGCTGGCAAACTGCAAACCATGTTATTAATTAAAATTAATTTCAAAACATATATGAATGAGATATACTATGAAAGTGCTTGATTGAGACTGTACTGCAAAATTGAGAGAGACCCCCTGCCAGGTAGAAAGGGTTCTCTCAGGTCAAGTATTTCCTTCCTCATTAAGTGCAGTTACGTGAAGACTACGTTTTTGAAAACCACGGACTTCCATTCAATGTCGTCGCCACCCTCAAAAATATGTCTTACTAATTAATTGTCATCTTATTATATTGCACGATTAATTCGATAAGGTTACTGCAGTAAAATTGATAGTATAAAATTCCAGTGTGATTATAATATTAATACTTAATATATAACACAACATTAACTATAGTAATATACTCACTAGTAATTAGTATACTAAATATTTAGTATATGTTTCAATATTCTCACTAATACGCAATATCTTCTTCAAACTAATTCTGACTTTCAGATACTGTAATTCACTCTATTTACGAATATTTAAATTTAGTAAAACTTTTTAACATTAAAAAAAGTGGACTAAACTGAAATAAATAGATCATTATATACAGTATTTGTACATACTAATAACATTGGTAAATAAATTTAAAGTATCTTAGGCCTATATAAAATTATATATTTTTATAACTGGTATGGTAGTATAAAACCTGTTTTAGTACCCCTAGAGAGGCAATGCAAAAATATTCTTTGAGAATTCCCCATTTAGATCGTATAGAATAATTAATCATATAAACTTGCGTAAAAAATGCCTTATAGGAATAATAATATTTTGCAACATATAATAGTTCATAAATAATATTTATTACTTTCTAAACTGATAGATGTAAAGAGAACCAAACCTAAAACCTAGACTTGTTTAATATTTTGATGATATTTACCTACTATCCCCTTCAGAAACAAACGCAACAGCTCCTAAAAAACTAATAATCCAAAAGATTCATCATTCCTTATTTGACTTTCCAGGTGACATGGGCCTATAGGCCTGTGCGTTAACTTTATTCAACCAGTGAAGTACCTATCGTTAGCTCAGTTGTGAATTCCAAACTTGAAAACTACAATCTGTTCTAAGCCACAATGCCAGCAGTAATGAGACTATACTGTATTATGGGTTGTAGACTGTTGATTTATTCCAGCAACATTTATTATGATTATGTTCAGTATTACTAAAATAAAATTACACTATATAATACACTACAAACATTTTCGTTTTTGAGGAAAAGTACCTTAGCAAAAATAACAGTTATTTGTGTGTTTCGTATATTATAAATAAAAACGTAAATACAAAAATACAGTTCTTACTGTACGTACCTTATAGATCACAAGCAGTGTGGCATAAAATGGAGGATCCACTTCCCTAATGCACTGCGCAAATGCAAATATCCCATAGTTCCATTACCTATCCATTAGCTTGAACTAAGTGCTGCCAGCACTCTCTGTATGAAAAGGTGTACCAATATATGGCAGAGGAAGTATTTGTGAATTCATATCTGAGAAATTTATTTTAATAAAATGCGTATACAATGCTTTGTTATAAAATATTTATAGTAATCAAAAACGTATTAATTTTCAATACAAATAGTCCATCCTTACATGTTTTAATGCTATTTTTAACATTTAGCTTGTATATTTAAGGTTAGAGTTTTGTTTGAGAAGGTAAAAGTAATCATACAGTTTCAGAACAATTACGATTATACAAAATTAACTTTCGTGTCTAAAATATTTTAACGAAATTCATTATTTGTTACTACAGACTTTTTAAGTTAGAGTTTGAGCAATATTTTTGCTACGCTGATTATAAAATTTAAAGTTACCACCATCTTATATTCTGATAATAAAGTGCATGTGATCGTCAAACAGCACATGCAAATGGTGGTAATTTTTGATAATCCACGTTTCCCTTCTTTAGTTATTTGTGAATCCCTCTTGTCTGAGGAAGGCAAACGTAATAATCTATCACCATAATATTTCTACATTTGTACTTATATTGTAATAGCTTGTGTTGTGTGAAGTTCATTTGTACTTATATTGTAATAGCTTGTGTTGTGTGAAGTTCTTTTGTACTTATATTGTAATAAGCTTGTGTTGTGTGACGTCCACTTGTATTGTGTGAAGTTCACTTGTGTTGTGTGAAGTTCACTTGTGTCGTGTAACGTCCACTTGAATTATATTTCTACCAAAATGCAATATGCTGACTAAGAAACCATCGTACTAAAGTGCATAAAATATAAAAAAGAAAGTGTTAAAAGGAGTGCTTTTAGACAATTTATACATTGTCTGATATAAATAAATTATGATGATATCGTAGTACTAAGGTATATTAAGCCCAAATATAGTCTCAACAAACATCATGTAAGTTTTATCAATCTATAAATGTCAAAACATCTGCCTTAACAATACGAGAAGTCATATGGTTGCTGTTGAAACAATGGTGTGACAGAATAAAAGTACAATTGTTCTATCATAACATGCTCAGACTTTGTATCATAAATATTTCTTCGTAAGTACACGTCAAAAAACAAAAGAGTTTACTATAAAAATATAAGATAATTCCTTAATTATTACACTGACTTAAGTTTGTACAAAATGATCACCATCTTCAATAAAATGAGATTTCCACCCAAAAATTATAATTTCCGTCAAAATTAATTTGTCGTGAGTATCGTAAATGTGATTTTGAGAAGTAAAATATTCGCACAAAACTTCTTATATATTTTACCTTCAATTACATTATTTATATTATCTTAATTCCACCAGCAACACAAATCTAATGTAAATATAAGTTGTTTGAAAATGTTAAAAAAATAATTATAAAAGATCCAGTGTTAAGATTTAACGATATAAATATATATTAGATACAAATTTAAGAATCAAGCTAATTTGTTATTATATTCTGTTTTATTTGTGAATGTTCTTTACTTCAATAATAAAAAATAACAGCAATGGTTTGTAAATAAATTTATTACCAATTTACAAATTATCTTTCTTAAATGAGTTAAGCTTGAACCAGAATGATTGTGTTCAAGAAGAATTATCCATTCAAGTGGAGTACGGTATGGCTTTATAACTTGAAGTAGTGTAAACTTTAATTATATTTTCCATGACGTTTTTACATAAAGTAGTCAAATTTTCATGTCAATTGTAGGTATATTATTTATTATATAATGGAAAGTGTTATTTACTAGTACGAAGATGAATGCCGTGTTCTTTACAAGTTCATAGAATAATAATTATGGAAACGTCTCCAACAGACAACGAGGGTCAAACAATGCTGAGCCAGACAATTTCCGGGCTATAACAAGAAGATGCTGGATTACATTATCTTTCCTCTTGACAAGTATTTGAAAGTGGTCAGAATTTAATCTAATTTTAATTATTATAAATAATGATGCATGTAGCACTTGAAAACATACAATCTTAATTGATAATTTAGTAAGTAAATACATCTAAACTAATTAAAAGATTGGTTCATTTTTTAATGAATGGCCGTTTTAATATTTCTATGCTATTGAATATACAGTGTGAAAGAAAATTCGCGGTTTTTAATTTCTGAATGATTAGAGATAAAGCAATAAAACTTTACACACCAATAATGCACCTAATAATCTAATATTTGATGTAACTACCCTTTTCTATCATATCAGGGGGGTGGCCCGTAAGGAGTCAGAAGGAAATCTTAAAGAAGAGCATAGGTCATGTAGTATATCAAATTAAAGCTGGAAGGACTAATTGGTGTGCCACTCTGGTAGTCTAAAATCGGTCGGCTCTGCGCATTAGCCGGTCAGCAATGCTCTTAAATGGCTGAACGCGTAAACTTGCTTCAGTATTTTACTAATCTGCGTACTTTGTTGGTTTTATGTGCATATTTACAAAACTTAAAATGATCATGGCTTCCATAAAACTGTGAATGGATGTTATTGGTATGAATTTATAAATATAAAAGGTAACCCACAAATCTGATCTCAAAAGGTTTGTTCCTTAAAAAATTTTGCTAGTTTAAAGTTTTAAAAATATACAATGAAAGTCCTGTTTCAGTCAGTTTATTAGTCATTTCTTAGCTCAACTTGGAAAAGGTAAACTTTGTTAATACCTACTGGACTTATATATTTTTTTAGAAATATTTTTTTTAAGGATAGATGGTGACTATTTACTTCCAACAGATGATAGTCCACAAGGAGTTCGACAAAACTATGAAAACTAGCATAGGTCAAGATGTACATCATTCTAAAGGGTTCATCCAGCTATAAATCAGCCCAGTACTATTTTGTTCAGATATCTAAATCAGCAGCTGTACAATCTTTAGTTTCTCTGCACATTGGAAAGTTATTGGACGGCCCCTTACATGGATCAATCTATCTTCGTTAGTAAAGAGAGACTTTATCCGCTTTTTCTCGATCGCATCCTGTATTTTACTACTCAGATACGAGTAAATTCTTATTTATCCTAAGTCATTATTTATACTTGACTTATCGATAGATTTAAATGATCAGGCAATTTTCTGCACCTAAATATTTAAAGTATATGATAACTAAAATTTATGTTTTCCGGTGACAACCACGTCGTTGTGCTATATACATTATTTAAAAGATAATCTGACGTTTCGCCCATGCTTTGATGTGGCATTCACAGTGGTATCTCTGGGACATACTACAATTATTATAAAACCACCATCTAAGATATGATGGTGATGATGTTGAATGAGTTTCTGAGGCAACCATTTGATTTTATACGTATTTAATACATATAATGTTTATGTAAATATAATATGTTAATGTGCAATACTGTCTTGGCTAGATTTTAAAATTAAGCTATAAGTTTTTAAAAACATAAAACATATTAATAGACAGGCAATTATTGGAAATATTTTTTGTATTCTAGCTAAGTATTTTAAATTAACAATTCATACTATTCATAAAAAAACTGTACTTTGTTTTTAAATCAACTATTCCTTATGTTTACAAACTATTTTTCTTATAACCTTTACTTAACAACTATATATGTAAACGTATGAATATGATCATTTTATGTTTTTATATTTACGTTATATTTTATTATATAACCTTTATTGGTTAGAATATGATGTGTAATTTCGTTAGGAATTTATTAGTATTCTGTTTTGGTGACGTTAACTCGTTTGCATTGTTTATTACAATTTGCTTTCCATTAGCAGGAACTTTAGATGTAATGATTATAAATGACAATGCATTGGTTTATACGTACATAGACCGTAGCTCCAAACAAGTATACCTGGTAATGTCCTAAAACCCTTTGTCCATAGAACGTTGCAGTCTATAATTATATGTTTGCGTCAAATTACTAGAACTTAGTTTTTTAAATACTTCACAACAGAAAATATTTAAATTAAATTAATGTCAATGTACAGTACTTAATATTGTTATTTAGTTTTGAGCTAGCAACAGTCTTATTGTACCAATCTTGGCACACAACAGGGACGGAATCCAGCCGAGCACAGTGGGGTGTGACCTACTGGTCATCAGTCCAAAATGTGGGGCAGTTTGAGGATGGATAGTAGTTAGTTAAAAATTAATTAATGAACAATATGAGCTCAGTATGAATGAACAGGTTAGTTTCAATATTTTCAGCAAATTAAAAGATGAAAGACAAAAATTAAAAATAACTGGCCATTTATATTTCGATAGTCATCATTTTTATGACTCTAGACAAACGTCACGAGGTTCATACCGTGTATATAAGTAGTGTAAATACAGGGCGTTTCAAATAGCATGTTTCTACCTATATTTATAAAAAAAAGGGGTCGGCCCTAACATATTAGACATTAAAACGCTCACAAAAGAATGAAGTTTGCGAAAACTTATCATAAATGCTTAATATTTCCTCCGTTTGCAGCACGAATGACATCTAGTCAATAGTTGAATCGTCCAAAACTTTGCGTAAGGTGTCTATCATAAATACAGCTATTGACTAAATGTCATTCGTGCTGCAAATAGAGGACATATTGAACATTAATGACACATTTTCGTAAACTTCATTCCTTTTTAAGTATTTTAATACAATATGTTTAGGAAAATTCCTTTTTTCTCACAAATATATCTACTTCAAATCGCGCCATGCTTTTTGTACAATACAAGTGAACATCACACAACACAAGCTTATTACTGTAAAAAAAAATATACAAATAATATGTTGATCCATATCGGTAAACAAGGTTTAACCTCCTCAGACCAAGACTAGTGTTCAACTTCGCTACTTATATACACGGTCTGAACCTTGTGACGTTTGTGTAGTAGGTTCGTCAAAACGATGAAGATTAAAAAATAATTTTCGTAAATTTCTTCTATCTTTTTATTTGCTGACAATTGTTGTTAAAACTATCCTAAAATTAAAACTAGCCTGTTTATTAATACTGAGCTAAAATTATTCACTCATTAATTTTTAATTAACAACTTTCTATCCTTAAAACAAAATGCACAAATATTATAGTCATCGATTTCAATTAACTATATTTTCTTCCTCGGATAAGAGGAAGTTTCAAAATCATAAATATTTTATAGATGTATATGCATTTAAGTACAATCCTCTTTTTCTACTGTAAGTTTATTTCAATGTTAAATGAAAGAGACATCACTGGTCCATAAAGGGGAACAAGATAATAATTTCGGTTTTATATGAAACCTAAAAATATATCATTTTTATCTACCTAGCATTCAATGACACAGTATGGGTGGTAGATATTTATACTATAGGTCATCTATAATATTTTTCGTAATATATTCTTCTGATGAAGAAAAATATTTTTTCTTATTTAATTTTTTAGAAGTTTGGTAAATTAAAAAAAATATTATTATTATTTTAAAGAATATTATTCCTTATTTTATGTTCTGATAGTATATTTTGCTATTTTATTTTAACCTGCGTTAGTATTTAAGTGATGGATAAACTTTAAATTATAATAAAGATAAAACCCAATTACATTTTTACTAATTGTTCTAAAATTACACCCTCATGTTAATGAATACATAATATTTATTTAAATATATTAATGTAAAATTAATGCTTGTGTTATATTTATTATTACATTTAATTTTTTACACGTACAGTAATAGTTTAAATTTTACAATGAATCTCACAAAACAAGAGTGTATAAATTTTTTGTAGTTTAACAAAATTTTTTTATTCTATTGAGTTTGTAAATACTAATGAATATTATCTAAAAACTCCCAAATTTATTGTTCTGTTTTAGTTATTTAAAGTTAAAAGTGTTATTTTTTAACATATTTTTAACCAATAAGTTAACAAAATTATATTATTAGAAATAAAAAATATGAAGATGTATGAAGAAATTGCGAACCTACATTATATTCAGTTATAAACAGAGATTAAAACAGGATGGGACAGTAACAAAATTATATTAAACGCATTCAATTTTCGAAATTAATTTTATAAATACTTTTCTTTTTTAACTCATACCAGATATACATATTTGTGTGTTTTATTTGGTGCACACGCAAAAATGCCTTGGGTATTATTTGTACAGTTCACTTAAACGTACTCCATTGTACAAAAAGGATAAGTACTAAACAATTAAATACTAACAATTAATACGATGGACATTATTTAATAAAATAAAAACTACCCATCAACAATTGATAGCCTGTTAAATTGCGGTACTTAACATCAATTGTAACTTTAATAATTGCGCTCATAACTGTTTACTATGATCATTTTACGATGGGATTTATTTGTTGACATTTATATTTATGCTTAACAATTTAAATTTAACGTTTTGGGGGTTTAATCATAAATAAAAATAAAATGTCATTAATACTTTTACAGTACTTTACATTTTAAAAGTAGAATATTACCTAAAATTAAAAAAAAACTCTTTTTTGATGACAAATGAAAACTTATAAACTTCATAGACTTTCTTTATAAGTGATTATTTCTCCTTCTGAAATGACACAATAATTTTACAACAAAATATATTTAAATTCCTTCCCAAATTGACTTTTAATGATAATTACTATATTATATGCTATATTTATATTTTGTAGTTAATTTATTACTAATAACCTTATAAAATAATTTATTCTGTTTGAGTGTTTATTTCGTTATGGCCATAATTGCTATTATTATGTTGTACACTAGATAATATCGACGTCAACTCTATAAAATATTCAATTTTCAATCAAATTAATTACGATTTGAGTAATAACATTTATAATGACAAATTTTTCATATTGACTAATGCAAGAATAAAAAATAAATCACAGAAAGAATAGAACCAATAAAAATATTTTTTCCATCATGGTAGCTCACTTGTTAAGGTTTCGTACAGTGGAGTTGTATATCTAAGGTTTTAATCCCTGACTGAGCTAACGGATAGTAGTAAACTTACTGCGTAAAATTAAACCATTGTAATTTATTTTGATGTCAATGGGTCATGTAAACTAGGAGAAAAATTAAAAAGAAAACTTAGGTACAAAAATAACAAAATATTACCGAACTTTTTTTATGGTTCAGCAAAGAAGTGTAAGAAAGAAAAACATTTATTAACTGTCATGTGATATTTTGTACATTCAATTTATCTTTTTTAGGTTTTGTTTTAGTTTTCGAGAACTAATACGTATAATGAAGATATTCAGGCTACTTGTGTTTAAATAATACAGCCTGAATATATTTTTATTTTTACACAATAAAAGGTATTATGTTTAAATAAAACACAATATCTTTTATTTTGAAGTATAATTACTAAAATATACTTTACCGTGGATTTATTTTAATTATATTTAAAAGTAGAATATTTCCTAAAATAAAAAATAAAAACTTTTTTGATGACAAATGAAACCCTATAAACTTCATAGCCCTGCGACTTTCTTTATTAGTGATTATTTCTCCTTCTGAAATGACAAAATAATTTTACCATGGATTTATTTTAATTATAAATCTATGATCAAGTATTTAGCAAAGATACTTTTATCATACTATGATCTCATTTATGAGAAACTTAACTCACACTGCATTTTTTGGAACTGCCTTTTGAAAAAGTTTGTCTTATGACAAATGTATTCTTTAAATGTAATGATAATATAAGAATTTACATTTCATGGTAGAAATTAACTGGCAATATTTTTCCATATAAGTACGATGATGTGAAAGTTAGTGTTTTGTTACATTCCCTTAAAGAAGAAAAAAGTAGTTTTAGTTTTTATTTATCTAAATCCATCACCAAAACATAGTGATTGGTTGTTTATTGGCTTTAATTTATTCCTAATTTGATAGGATGTACATTAATTAATGTAGATAGTATTGGGTAAAAGTTAACTATGAATATATGTATAGATAAAAACAAGATAGTAAAATTGTCTCCATAAGATAGAATTTGTTATTTTTATATTGATTTTCAAACAAACTTGTAAGTTGGCTCTTAAATTGTTTAAAACACTTGTCTAGCTGTAGTAAATAAATTTACAAGTCGATGTTAAAGTAAATAATACTAACTTTTAAATCTACCTTCTACTACTGAAGGGTAATATCAAATACTGTATTGGGGTAAAAATAATAAAAAGTAAGTACTTAATTATTTATTTATGACTCTCTGAAAAAAATATGTTTGACAAATCTAACTGAAGTTAAACAGTTATAGTCTTAGCTAAACTAGCTTTTATATAACTATTATTAGGTCAAAATAGTTAATTTCTATAATAATATAATGTTTTTATGTTTAAACATATTTAATTTGTCCAGTTTATATTTTATAATATTAAAAATATTAGTATGTCTCTTTTACTATGTTATTTGTACGCTGTAATTTGTACTGTTTTTAAATCTTTTGGATATAGTTATAATTTTTTATTAGAGCTCTGTGTTTGTTTATTTCAATATATTATTTTCTATCATATGCAAGAAAATTATTTGCACCAGAAAACATAGTTTATATAAGAACCGACCTTGACACATGAGCGTCAGCAGCTGAAGCAAGCAGAGCACCAGGGCCATGAAGTAACCAGGGAAGGTCGGTGAGTATCCCATTGCACACCATAACATATCACTACACACGCACGTGGTCGGAAGTGCTGAAGTAGGGAATCAGCGTGCAGAGACGGCCAGGGTTGACGCGCGACTGAGGCGGCCGCAGCCGGCACCGCCTCTCTGACCTGCGCCGCCCCCAGACCGTTCCGCCCCCACATGTCTTCTGTCACACACTTAATACAGCCATAATTTTTCACTTCTGTTAAGATATTTTCTGTTCTATTTGTCTTAATGCAAAGGTTTGTCCTTTTTTCCTTCGAATATTTTATTGTCTATTGGTTCAATTCTAAATATTGGTGTTTTATTTTAATGTAACATTGATTTAAATAGGTAAACATTTTAGCTCTGAGAGGTAACGTATAATAGGTATTTTCTTTTAAAGATAAAACAATATAATCAGAGATCTTTTGAAAAAAATTAAAAACAATTTTTCTTATAAGTAATGAAGATACAATTTATGCAGCGTTTATAATTTCATTTATTTGATCCCTAATAATAAAATCGTTTTAAAAACAAGCTTTAGGATAATTTAAAGGTAGAAAATAATACATAGAGTTCAAAATAATTAATAAATGTCATTACTTCTTTGAAATAAAATTAGACAAGGAAAATACCAATGGAGGACTGCGGTTTCATGCCTGATTCTCACATGACAATTTTACTTTTGATGCTCTCGATTTCTTAAACAAAGTGTGATTTAGGCGAGGCCTACAAAATTCCCGCTTGAATTGTCTTTCGAAGTCTGAAAACCAACTTGATCCACTTCCGTCGATCCTAACAGAGAAATTGGTGAGGTTTTTTCCATATTGTCGCTGCCTGAATCTAACTTCCCGTTGACTTTATCGCAGTTGGCCATCCGGAGATCTATTGAGAGGAAAACCAATTGTTTGAAGACAGCGTACCCTGCGTGGATTCCTTGCCAACGGTCAACCCTCAGACAGGTTAATGACTGTTCTAAGGGAGGCACAAAAGATTCGGGTAGCTTGTTAAGATTAGTTGTTAAGATTAGCAGTTGCTCTGGAAACAGAGGCCACTGCTGTCCACCGGCGTAGTCTATCTACTTTTGGCTTGGATGTTATCGCATTCACCCGGAGCGTCCCTGAACCATGGAGCCCTATCTGTCAACTCCACCAGAGGACGAAGCGCAGACTGTTTCCATGTCACTTTGAGTTCAGTATTATTGTAGATGTCTTCGTATTCTTTCCTGCAATCTCTTTTGGCTCTGTTTCTTAAAAAGTTTAAAAAATTGCATTTCTTCCTCTGACAATTAAGATGTTTTCCACCACTCTCCTCGTCTACAACTACATCCACATTTACTGTTACCATTGACACTTCAAGGTTAAATGATTGACACATTCAGGTATGCCCTTCTCGAGGAGAACTGAATGAACAGTGTATCATCCTATTCAAAGTAAATTGGTGCCAGGAAATACCTCTTCAGTGCTAGAGTTCAGGACCGGAGTTAAAGTAAGCAATTTTTTTTATTTTTTTTTTTTTTATTGGTACTGTTTAACTCACAGTGAGTGCAAGTCCAGCTACTTTGGTAAAAAGTGTTTCTTACCCGGTAATATGATCTTATTGGGGATTTTTAAGTAATTCTATTCAGTATTCACAAAGACTCCTGTATACTGGTATACTGAGTGATAAACGTGATGTGGACAATTTGCACTATCTCTTGTAGTATGCAAAAAAAATATTCCTTTTCTACGACAAATTAATTTATATAATAATTAAATTTATTAATACCTTAACGAACAATCATAACTAAACCAACGCAACTTGGCAAGTTGTTGCTGATCATGAATACAATTATACTAGATCAGTAAAAGCAAAATTCCAAACAACTAACATGACAAAATAATGCTTTGTACAAATTATCTATAGTTATTAAAATTTTGCAATATTCACTATTTCCTACTCTAGCGATTACTTCTAATTAATCACTAATTAATATGTATATACGATACAAAGGTCATGTAATGTATTACAAACTTAACGTAAACACCACTGTAGTAGTGAACAACTTAGAATTAAAAGATATCAGTTTTAAATTTAACATATTTTACTTTAGTTTGGTGGTATTTTTTCTCTCACTTCTACTTAATAAAATATAAAATAGCATGTCAAATTAAGGCTTATTAAATTAAAATGTTTTCTATTTAGTCGAACACTGTGTTGCACGAGATAAAAGCAAAAAATTAAATAGTCATGAAACTTAATGTAAATAATTAATTTGGCATCAATTATACCTTTATAGTAACCGGCATGGAAAAATAAATTATTGTTCTATGTATGACCTAGATTTTATAGAACATTCAAGTTCTTTCTATTTTCAATAATAATCGCTAGGTTGTTAGGTTTTATTTTTGTGACGTAAATTGTGGACAAAGTTCAATGTTCTATAAAACCACAAAATTATCAATTACGACCCAACTATTCTGCATCGAATGAGGTATTACTTGGACTTTCTGACCTTTTGATGATCCCCTAGTGAAGTTATGGGCGTAAGTATACATTCGCTCTGTGTAATTAGCATTAATAACCCTAAATTAAAGATTTAGCTAGTAGAAATTGATTGGAAGTAATTTTGGCTGGATGGTATCCTTCCATATTATTACAAATCTATGTTGGCTAGAAGTTTATATTATAAAATTGATTTAAAAATAATATACTATAAGTAAATTGCATCCTAAAGTTGTCATTTATATCATGGAAAACAATAAAATAACCATAAAACCATTCCAATGTTACACACACACACATTGTAACATATTATTTTACATAAAGACTATAGTAATTGAAAAGAAACTTTAAGGTAACTCCTACATAACCAAAGAAGGTAATTCGGTAAAGGAAATATCATGTTTTAATTATGTATTGACAATAAATTATAAAAGATAACTAACAACCAATAAACAAAAATACTGAACAAACATTTTCAAATGATTTTTGAAATATTATAAGATAAACACAATTTATAATTATATGTTATGTATTCAAAAGTATCATTCATATTGTAGCAACATATTTTCCATTTAACACAATGAACTGCACAAATGATGTAAATTAAAGTACAATCCACATAAATAGGTATAGATTTAAAAAAAAAATAAATATTATTTTGCAGAGAAACTGCGTGGAAAATAAATTAAAAAATTTGATTTTATTATTTGTATAGGCCTACTTTAAAAAATTAGTTATTTATAGCTTTCAATTCACATTTCTTATGCATTGACCTTAAATTTTAAGGTAGAGACGTCTTATTTTGGCAGGTAAAGTTAGGACTAACACTTAACTGGGGTCCAGTGGCAGTGACTTGATCGAGCAGGTGAGCTGCGTGCAAGGGTTGGATTAGTTGTCGTAGGCTGACTTAAATAACGAAAAACAATTCCAAATGTAGTAAATACTTTCCTTTTGTTAACTATTAATTTGCATGGATTAAGAGGTTTTTAAATTATCAATCATTATTATAGCTGTTTTTAATTTATTTCAAAATAAACTGCTATGACTGAAGATGGTTGGGTAATCTATTCATTTCTGTTCATTATTTATTGTTAAAAACATATTTTAGTTGAAATTTAAAACTGTTAGTTTTGTAGAGAGGATTCTTTTAGTTATTTACAGCTGTCCTAATCAAATTTATTTAAATCTCGTAAGATCAGCGATACCCTTATATGTCACCGATCTAAGGAACAGCCACGCTCGATGTTTATTGATGTCGTTATCTGGTGTATTAAATGTAATAGTATTAAATAAATAAAAACTAGTTTTACGGATTGTTTATAATAATTATTTAATTGTAGCCTTCTTTATTATAATATGTTTTATTGATTTCCCAGATATATATTACGATATCCAGTAACGAAAATCTTTGGTAGAACAAAGTGACCTTTGTTGTAAAAATGTCCGTTTTGGGAAAGTGATGGTTCACCAGTTTTACTGCTACCCTTGTACCAAGACGAGTAGTTACTGCCGGCCGTAAACCTGGATATACCTCAGCTGTTATGTCTTTGCTAACTTGATTAGATTGATATAAGCTACTAAAAGATAAATACATAAGCAATACTAGTTTTCTTTAAAGAAATGAGATTAAATAAAAAAATAAAATTACAATCATAAAATGACCAAATAATCCTCAAGTGAAGAATCATATAATATTAACTATGGTACATTCAAACGTATTTTTTTCAAGCAACATATATATTTAAAAGAATATACTTGCTGATTTATTTATTAATTATGTTACAGCCCACCTAATTTAATTGTATTTGAGTTACTATACACTAATACAATTGAAACGTAAATAAACATAAGTATATGTAAATATATATTGATTTAGATAGTGATGTTTTAGGTTATTGCTGAACATTTAAATTCAATTTTGGAAAAATAGTATATTTCATAACAAGAGTGGAAAGTGGGGTTTTGCATGTTCGAGACCATATGTTTGAAGTGCGAGACTTGTTGAGCACTTCAATTGGTCGAGAACATACAAAACACTTTCACTCGAGTTTTGAACGATACTTTTCACTACACTACGAAATAAAAACAGGTGTTGTTGACTGTGAAAAATGTTCGGTTGTAAACAATGTAACTTTCGGTAGTAAACAATAGACAGGTTTTGAAAATATGATGTTTCGCAGGTTGTAAACACGTAACGAAAACAGCTAAACTCATAGTAGTGTAGTGAAAAATTGTTTTCCTATACTGGTTTGTATTCAATTTTAGAACAATTTAATTGTTTTTTATGAAAATGTTATTAAATCACTGCATCATATTATACTGTACTATAAGAAATTTCTTCTTTATACTACATATCATAAATATGTAAGTTTATTTAAAAAAATAATTTGCCGTTAGCTTAAAAATTGAGTTTAAATTCTTTTGAGCATGAGACTAAGGAAAAAACATGTGCACATTTTCATAAAAATCATTTATAATTTGGTACATGTATTTTTATATTACGAAATTGGATTTCTATTGTCTGTAGTAATCCACTCATGTCAGCCCAGGTATTACGACCCAGGTATATCCAGGTTTACTGCTGACAGTTATTGCAATGCTGGTACAAGGGTGGCAGTAAACTGGTGACCCACCACTTCCTTAAAACGATCCTTTTAAAAGATGTCGTTGTACCAACGAACCTCTTCACATTATTTCTTAGTTGGACATTTTATATATATATATATTAACTAAACCAGTTTATATAAATACTAGCGTTACCCCGCTTTACACCATACCACGCTTATCTTATATTTGTCAAATTAATTTAAAGTAGGGTAAAGGATGTATTATTTTACCAGGTGAATTTATAGCTAAGAACACTTTATCTGTGGACCAACGGCTTAAAGGTGACTTCCGAACCACCGCCAAGGACCGGGCAGGCGGGCTCCGTTCAAGGAAGGTTGTCCATCCTTTGTTTAACTATAATAATCATAATAACGACGCTGCTTGACACCGTTATCTTACTATAACTTCGGAACCCTCCGTTCAAGATCACTTTTCTTGATACCGTGATAAACCAACACCTCCTTAACATGATCACTGCTGAAAATCACGTAAATAAGTTACTAATATCCTGTCGTTTCTTTACCTAGCATTAGATGAATGTAAAATGGCAAAAACGGTTTTCTGGGAGGAAAAACTTGCAGTTAATACCTTGTTTTAAAATAAACAAATATCATCAATAAATGATTTAATAATTGTACTAACCACTAAAATACTAATGTAGTATAGTTGTATCGTTTGTGACCTGAATACTCAAAAGCCTGATACGTTTGCTTAATACTTAAGGTTATGTTTGGAGACTCCAATGCAGCTTAATATTTATCTATGGACTAATCTCTACATTAAAACGCACATCAATGGACCTTGATTACAAATATATGTCAAAATCATAATAATAATAATAACAATACCAACAAATTATAAAACACTGCAAAAAATACAAATTGACTTGAGGTGAAAATGAACATTGCATAATGTAGTACATGATGTGTTTAGTATTAAAGTATAAACATAATATGCATATGTTTTTAGGAAACTGTGAGGGCATATGGCTCACCTATCTTTTATAAATCAAAGGAACTTCGTCCACAAATGTTTCCTTGCACACTCAACTACCACATACTTCCAACAGTGATCGTTCCCAGCTGCCGGGTGAGTATAACGAATACATAGAGAACAACTTGTATAGTTATCTTTAACTTTGAAAAATAAAAAGGCAGATAAACATGTCTATAATGTATGCCAATAAAGAAAATAATTCAATTGTAAATATTATTGTAAGTCCTATGCACCCATGATATATTGTATATATATAAATAACAAATTAATAAAGGTTTATTGATTTTAAAATTATTAGCGTCAATGTCATAAAATTAAGTATTTAATAGCCACTATACCGATTCAGCGCCGTAAAAGAATACTTTTTATATTATAAAAACACCTGTCATAAATATTTATTTTCTTTAAAAGGATATATAATACCTTAGCTTTAAGATTATTTGATTCAATATTCGAAAAAAATATTCTACTATTATTAGGTAATAAATGCATACTTTTGAGTACAAAATTAAACTATTTACCCCTAGTTCTAGCATAAATAAATTGTAAAATGTAGTTGATAAATAACAATAATATTGTGGCTATTATAATTTTCATAAAATGACAATATTCTAATGGTAGTTAAATCTTAGAAAGAGTTATTTTATCTTACATATACAAAAAGTTAAATGACTTGTTTGTTGACTTGTAAATATTTTGCAATACAACGAAAAAATATACCAGTTTTATCCTAATAAACTGACAGTAAAAATAACTCAGGAAGAAGAGTTTCCTTGACAACAGCCACTTTGTTTTTATTGTCCCACATAAACCAGACTACATAACATTTTTTATTTAGTGTTAGGGGAAGAGTGTGGGACTCCAGTATAAAAATTTCACACTTCCTCCACTTCATACTAATCATGTGATGAGCTAAGCCCTTTCAAACAATTTTTATTATCAAAAGTAAATATAAAATGTTTTCATTATTAAGAATTTTAAGTTACCACGAAAAGGTTTTAGTGTTGATTTCCATGTAACTCTTTCTTATGTATACATTTTTTTAATTGAAATTCAAAAATTTCTCACATAATGCCACTGTTATATATTAATTTTATTTAATATTTTTATATTTAATAGTTTTTCCAGAGGGTCCCGACGTTATCACAAGATATCGTCAAACAAAATCAAGCGTATATGTTCCGTTAACCGGTGAGGGATCCCGTCTTTGCATACCTGCTCAGCCGTAGTTCTCGACTGTTCTAAGAATGAGTGACCGGTGAGAAGTTCCGTCTTTGCACATCTGCTCAGCCGTAGTCCTCGACTGTTCTGGGAATGAGTGACCGGTAAGGGATCCCGTCTTTGCACATATGCTCACCTGCTCAGCCTTAGTCCTCGATTTTTCTAGGGATTAGTGACCGATGAGGGATCCCGTTTTTGCACATCTGCTCAGCTGCTCAGCCGTAGTCCTCGACTGTTCTAGGGATGAGTGACCTGTGAGGGGTTCCGTCTTTGCACATCTGTCAACCTGCTCAGCCGTAGTCTTAGACTTTTCTAGGGATGAGTGACCGGTGAGGAGTTCCGTCTTTGCACCTGCTTACCTGCTCAGCCGTAGTTCTCGACTGTTTTAGGGATGAGTGACCGGTGAGGGGTTTCGTCTTTGCACACCTGCTCAGCTGTAATCCTCGACTGTTCTAGGGATGAGTGACTGGTGAGGGATCCCATCTTTGCACATCTCCTCACCTGCTCAGCCGTAGTCCTCGACTGTTCTAGGGATGAGTGACCGGTGAAGGGTTCCGTCTTTGCACACCTGCTCATCCGTAGTCCCTGACTGTTCTAGGGATGAGTGACCGGTGAAGGGTTCTGTCTTTGCACACCTGCTCATCCGTAGTCCCTGACTGTTCAAGGGATGAGTGACCGGTGAGGGGTTCCGTCTTTGCACACCTGATCACCTGTTCAGCCGTAGTCCTCGACTGTGGTGTTTCGGAAGTCACCTTCTTTCGGCTTGACCGTTGATCCCAGGCTAAGTGTTAGTAAGGGCTTCTTAGATCTAACTTATCCTAATATAATAAGACCTCCTTTAACTTTTCCTTTATCTGTTTATTTTATAAGATACTACACTCAATATCTCTTTTGAAAATGTAAGATATTTGTTTTGTTATTGAGTAATTCAGCTTATTTTGACTTTATGCGTTATATAGAAGGGATATTCATTAAAAAAAAAAAAAAAAATACTATCAGAAGGGATTTTTCATTTTCATATACGGTATAAATGTTTATGATTAGAGCGGCTCAATATAAAAATACAATTATCGGAAAATCTGGCAAAATTAATAAATATTGTTATTTTAATTAGAACTCATATACGTTAAGGGTTGTATTCATTCATTATGTTTTCTGAAACGAGAATTAAATTAAAGCATCCGTATTTTAACAGAAATCAACAACTGGATAATAGCATCATATTTATATTAAAAATTTGTGTTCTATATGATCTAAATTTACAAATATTTAATTTTTTTTTTCATTAAAATAAAACATGTATAATATACATGCTATCTACACCACTTAGGCCTACACTTGTTCTACATATTCCTTAACACTAAAAGCTCCTTAAGTAAATATTTACTTATATTGTTACAATAAATTATATATTTCCTAAATATTGCTTGTAACTCATCTTCCAAAATACACGTGCTATTACTAAGTATACTCTAAAATTAACTTAATATAGTTATTGATTTTAAAAGTTTATATAGATTAGTAGCGTTATACAACACACGAAAAGTTGTATAAAGAAAGGTGGACATATTAGGATATAAACAAAATTAAATTGAAAAATAAAATTAAAAATTAGTATTTCGTATGTATCTATATCTCTATGGTCCCCGATATCTAATAGTTTTATATGTTTGCCATACTTCAAGAATTTATTTGGAATATTTCATAAGTTGGAGATATTCAGCAAATTTATCAATTATGCACTATCTAATGGTAACAAATGACTTTTGAACAATAGTTGGTTCTAAGCTCAAGTTTAGAGATCATGAGGTAAGACTCATTTATACAACGACATCTTTTAAAAGGCTCGTTTTGAGGAAGTGGTAGGTCACCAGTTTACTACCATCCTTGTACCAGCAGTGCAATAACTGTCAGCAGTAAACCTGGATATACCTGGGTCGTAATACCTGGGCCGACATGAGTGGATTACTACAGACAATAGAACAATGTTCATTGGGTGAGTAACTTACACGTGCTAGACACTGAATAAACAATAATTCAATACCAAACAAAGGAAAAAGAGTTGTATAAAACAATTAACCTTAGAAATATATCTGAATACCAAAGGGAAATGAAAGGTTCAGAAATGTTAAATAAGTATTTCAGTTTACAATTATGCCTGATATGAGTTTCAATATATAATTATGATTCAATTAGAGAACAAACTCAATAATATGTGTACTTAAAGAAATATTTTCATTTATGAAACCTACTGTCATAAAACAGCTTTTTCGTAGTATTTTACAAAATTTAGAATAAAAATCCACATAGTAAGAATATATTATGTTCTTATGAAAAAGCAAACCCACGTATTTACTATGCTCTGAACCAAACTAAAATATACCTCTTACACCAAATATAAATGAAAGCAATTCAAAAATATTGTTCAATATGACATAGTCATTGAATTCTTATCTTTAACCAAAAACAAAGATGAATTAATACAATTCATTACAAGCATATTTCATCTAATTCCTTAAAGTTTCTTTACAAAAACTAATAGCTGTTTTGACGTTTATTTTCAAGGTAGAGGCTGTCATGAAAAAGTACTCTTGTTGATAGATCAAATCATAGCTTTTTTTGTGGACAAAGTAGCCGCATAAAAAACGTCATTAAATTCAATTGAAATAACTTTGCTTATTTATCCGTTAAATAATTAAAAACTAGTGGTGCATTATACTGGTAACCAAACTAAATATGGTAATTAAAATATTCTGTTGAACTGTAATACTCATTATTGATGAGATATGCCTTTAGACTATTTTTAAATTGAAGTAATTTAGGTTCTCCCTTTAATCATTATGACAGTTTATTAAATAATTTGATAATTATCTAGTAAAACTGTTTTTCAAAATAATCAGATGAATGTCCTGCTATTGAGTGTGACCGTGTGCTCCTAAGCATATGGTTGGTCGGTGTGGGAAGGGGAAAAGGATTGAAATTTTCCTTTACGAATAATAAAGACGAATATATATATATTGGTGGGTTAATGGTTAAAAGTCTTTGACAAAATTCGACTATGGAAACCGAGGAGAAACTCATATACATAGAGTAACCCTTTTTGAGTCTGTACTGAGGACACCTACGAAAGGAAAACCTACACTAGGAGGCCTAACGACATGGGTAGTATCATTTTTTACTAATTTTTTACAATACCACTGTATGTGTATGGGTGGGCGGGTGGGACAATACCACTGTATGTGTATGGGTGGGCGGTTGGGTCAATACCACTGTATGTGTATGGGTGGGCGGGTGGGACAATACCACTGTATGTGTATGGGTGGGCGGTTGGCTCAATACCACTGTATGTGTATGGGTGGGCGGGTGGGTTAATACCACTATACAGTATGTGTATGGGTGGGCGGTTGGGTCAATACCACTGTATGTGTATGGGTGGGTGAGTGGGACAATACCACTGTATGTGTATGGGTGGGCGGGTGGGACAATACCACTGTATGTGTATGGGTGGGCGGTTGGGTCAATGCTAGGAAAAGTTAAGAAATGGATCGTTCGAAGGATGTCTCTGCAAGTTGATACATTTCTTATTCCAAAAATGATTCTTATTTTTTTTATAATATAAAATGTCTTCTTGTGAGAGCTTTCATAACCCCGAAGAGGTATTACGGTATTCGGGGCACTGTTGGACAGGTGAGGTATGAAACAACCATGATAAACAAGCAGAAACATTAACCTGTCAGAATAAAAAGATTATGTGAAGGAGGAATTGATAACTATATAATGTTTGTTATACTTTTAAAATATGCTCCTGGAATTTAAGTTCAATGTCGAATACTATTCCCAAAAAACTAACACTGGCATTGGATTCAATGACTGTGTCTCCCAAGAGTAGATATTTGATTTTTATTTAATAACAGAACTTGATTTAGGATAGTTAATTATCTTTGATTGGTCCTCCTTTAGAAACAAAGAGTCATCGATCATCCACTGAACAGAATTTCCTTTTATGAAGGCGTCGACATCTAGTTTAAATACAGTTTTATCTGCTGCAATAATGAAGGTATTAACGGCAAATAGATGGAGGCTTGTAGACGAAACACTTTTTATGATATCTTTAATAAACATTTGAAAGAGTATAGTGCCCAGAAAAGGCCCCTGAGGCACCGCTGTATAAAAAAGGTCACATTGTATTCACAGACCCACAGACAGCCAGGACAGTCAATATATTTAAGGTACCTTAACAATGTTCTTTCTATTCAGCAGATAAAAAGATGTCCAGTAAAAGGTTAACCCCTAAAGACTTACTCTCGTCAAAATCCATACTTACACATTATGTTTAACCACGCCGAAATTCTCTCTTACGTCAAGAAACATACCCAAAGTGTGAGGAAACATATCCAAGGAGGAATAACAATAGTCTTGTGAAGTCAAACAATACATTGAGAGTGGATGCATGTTTAGAAAAAATAGTGCTATTTTAAAACAGAAAGGATGATAATCAATTTAGAATCATGTTTTCAAACACTTTTGAGAAGGCGGACAAAATATAGATAGGCCTAAAATCCTCCGGTTTTTTTAGAACTTTTGACTGTCGGTATGTGTTTAAAAATCTATGTTTTTTCTTTATTGTTGTACTATTGAAAAATACCAGAATTGACTTTCTAATACAATACATCAGCATTAAATACTTAAATTGTAATTAATTGGAGTACTTCAGACTAATCATTCGAACAACTAGAATTAAAGGATCCCTCGCTATTACTCTTAATTTATTATTCGCTATACCTCCATTCGTTCACTAATACAAAAATAGTTAATACTAAAAATTACATTGAAAGTAAAAAGAACTATTAGGGAAAACTCTGCACGTGACAACCTCTGCTTCGCGTCCGATCCCGTAACTTGCTGCACTCGTGTTCCTTAGCCTTCGGCCTCGGTCTGTGATTGCTGACCACTTTAACAGTACGATACCTATTAAATTCTAAACAACAAATATTTATTATTGATTTTCTTAAACCTATGATTTTTACTGTGTAAAAAAAAACTTCCTGATTTTAATTCACACTAAGAAGCATATTGTTTACACCAGCATAAAGAATATTTTTACAAAAGAAAAATTATATTAATAAAAATGTATTCAACTCTTCATACATTATACCGTTCCTTAAAATGCAAATAGCCATAGCTAAGGGTTTAATAAAAGAATTATTTATTGATTTGAAATCAATAGCTTAGTACAAAAGCGAGCATTATTTCTATGCATAGTGGTTATAGTTAAAAGATCCCTTTAAGGTCCATAACAGTTTTTAAGGCCATTTTATGATGGCAGTAACACTTTACCTCGCCACATAATCTGTCCGACCTGACACAGTCTGATAAGCCTTATTACTATCATATTTCGTCCATTATGTGCTTGTAGGTCATAATAAATCTGCAGTTATCTCTCTATAACTAAAGTTTAAAGCATAAATAACAATACAATTTTCATTTAATGTTTATCTTACACATCTAATTACCATTGTATTGCACTGTTACATTAACGTATTTACTGTTAGATTTTAAATATAAAATCAAACAAAATCAAACATCTATAAATACATATTTTGGAATGTTATTTTTAAGTAGACTATATGTAATTAAATTAATAATTATTATATTTATTTATTAAAAACAGGAAATAATTTTTAAGTACAGATAATACAGTGTTGATACAGAGTTTTTTTGTCACAAAAATGACCCAATTCTATACTAATGAAAATATAAAGATAAAATATTCGAAGGACCTGTAGCCCGGTGGTCTAAGATGTCAGGACTTTAACACAGTACTGGTTATATACATGCCTGGACTGGAAGTTTAATCACTAATATTTACCAGGTACAGTAACAGATCTCCTAAACTTGGCATCTGAAAACGTTTCCCACACAGATCAATAGTCTTTAAAGGAATGAGCAGAATATTGTTAAAAATGTGATTGCCCTCTTCTTTAGAAAAAATTCGATTGTACAACTCCAAAATAATTTATAATATAAGTTACTCATAAAATCATCTTTATTGGCTATCTCCGAAAATAAAAAAAAAGTATTTCCATCGTCAAATTTCCTATTTATATAAAATCTATACTTTTTATTCAAGATTCTGCATTTTAGAATATATTATCTAACATGCAGCTGCACTATCTTAATTTTGCAACACCATCTTTAACAAAATGAAGTTTAATAGTTATCAGATTTCATATACCAAAGTAACAATTTAGCTTACAACAATACATCAAACACATTATATTTATATCTACTCGTAGTTAATTTAAGCATTTGTCAGAGCTACTTGCAATGTTAAAACTATTTCATTAGTCACAGTTGAGGAAACTACTTTCAATCCACTTTTCTCTCTCCATCAGGCCACAATGCAAAATAAGGTTTAAAACAGCCCACCACTTCACCATATTAAATTAAATGTTTAAAGAAGTGTAAAGAATTATTATTATTATTTTTTTAAATACTATAATTGTATAAATGTATAAACTTTGACACGGTTTTATTATAATAACGTATTTATGCTGTTACTGTTTTATTTGAGCCTCATTGTGTGAGGCCACTACTAATTTGAAATTTTAAAATGAATTATTTCATAGTAATTTAATATACAGTTCTGAGGCTGTGTATTTACTAACATAAGAAAGGAATAGAGTTACTAAAGGGAAAAGGAACATTTATCCTCTTATCACAACTACCGGTTTCTCTTTATTGCATCCTTTGACCCTACATTTTTGAATTTATTTGATAATAACTTAGGTTTAGGTAAGTGAAACGAAATGTAACTTCTCAACTTTGTTTAATTACGAAGCAGAGTTATAAGAAAACTAATTATTTACTTATTTTATTATAAAATATAATATATTGTTAGTTTTAAACACTAATTGATATTAAAATGTTTCATTATTGTGTATAAGGAACTACTCGTGGATTCTCAAAATGAACATTCAAACCTTTAGTCCCAGCTTCTAAACAGAATATTTGAAGTTGATTAAATACTTTGCGAAGATACGATAGCACATGATATTACTAGCTTAAAATTATAATTAATACAAGCATATGAAAAAAAAAAATAGTAGTACTTCCAGATATTTTTATGAGTGAGTTATATTAGTCCTCTTGTGTGATAATATATTGATTACTTTAGTTATGACATAATAACTTATTAAAACAAGGCAATATATTTGAAAGTATATTTTTAATACAAATAATATATACTTAGTTCATTAAAAACTAAAATATACTTAGCATAAAAACTATAATTCATGCTTCAAAAACAGCATCTTAATGTAAGAGTAATTATGCTGTATCTAAAAATATTTAAGAACCATTTTCAATAAGTGATTGATAAGGAATGCTATATAATGATTGAATAAAACTACAAAGACAAGACTACTTTTCTGGAGGCCACATACCAGTAAATATCAAATATGACGCACCTGTTGTAGTGTTATGAGTAGAATAATAAATAAAAGTCCTTAACACTTTTAACAATCATTGGCGTCAAAAGAAATCATTAGTCGATATGAACAACTAGAATAATTTTATTTTCTAAGGCGCCTTTTTAATGAAATATGAAGGACAAAACAACATTAGTAGCAGTAACACGACAGGGTGGGGATTTAAGTATTAACGTCCCCATTTCGTCCAGCTCTACTTTGTATGTGCATTTTATAGAGGCTTGTTTTGCATTTGAAAGACATGTTCAGCATTTCCAAAACGAAAACTCATCCTAACTACAAAACAAGATTGACTATATGTAATAAAATCCTAAAATGGAATAGCAATGATTATCCTTATCATGTTGATCAATAAAACACTAAAGTAACTTGTATGTAATTAAAATTAAGATATTTATTTTGTATGAACTATAAAAAACAAATGTTCACACACTTTATATGGGTAATAGTGAAAAATATTAATTTTTATGTGGTTTGAAATATTGCTTCCGTTTAATACTCTAAGATATGCTGAATTGTATCTGAAATTTATTTCCAAAATATATTTGAAGCTAAAATGTTGTTTATTATGCTAAATTAGTTTACTAATATATTTCCTGGAACATACATAGACTAAAATACTGAACATCTCATGGTTAAAACCAATAATAAACAAAATATATTTCTTATAGACAGTGGAAGTAATACTCAATCAAATGAGGCAAAGATTGATTGATTTCAATATGTCACATTGATCAATTAGTTATTAGTTTAGAAAACTAATTTGCCAAAGCGTGTTAAATGATGTTTCAAAAACTCATATTGCATTTTAAAATAACATTAACTACAACATATTTGAATAATTTGCTTTCTAAGTATCTTAATACCTGTTATTTGTTATAATTAATTCATTACGTATAAATTTTTTCTGTTTTGGTCTTACAATAATTAATTTTAAACCAAACAATTTTTTTACAAGTATGATTAAGACTAGTAGAGGATAATTGAATATTCAGTGTTTCAAATTTAATTAAAACTTGTACAATATAGTGATTCAACACTTATATTTGTAATAATGTGTTTAAATGCATCCACTTCGTTCATTGTAAGATAAAAGTTAACTATGATTGTAAACTCTCATTGTGAGTTTCATAAAAATAAAATGTTTAAACCAATTTAAATTTGCAAATATTTTTAAGTTTAATATAGTTTATGGATTGATTTCAATTTGTAAATTTGTTATGGAAAAATGTTTGTACCAACAATAGTATTATGTTTTCATTTTACAAAATATATATATCGATAGCAGAATTTACACTGAAATGATTTTTACGAACAAATCATGCCAAATTGATATTATTTGCACCTAATAACTTAATTGTTTATAACTAACTGCTACCAGTAGCATCTTCTTTTTTTCTGTTTTTTAATGAGTCCTTATTTATAACTTTACTGATACAAAAACAAGGTCAGAATCACAAGATAGGTATAGTCTAAAGGTTTGCTAAAGGTCTTGCTAAATCTGTCTCAGATGTCGAAATGTGAAGCATAGATACAAGCTTCTTAGTACGAATTTCTTGAATAATAAATATAAATCCTTTACCTACTAACTATTACCAAGACAATTTAACCCTTTTTCAATTACGATTCCAAGCTAACATAAACAATGTATAAAAGAACTTTACCTGCACTGGAAGATTTCAATGCCATGATATCATTCATCTTGATGACAACCGTACTGGGGTTACTGTTGTTCTTCATGTACTTTGTTGCCACCACTTGAAGCAATTGTCTGTCATATTCATGGATAAAGTTAAAGATCCTCTTATTTTACCAGGCGAAATTAGGGCTAAGAAACCCTCTAACACTTAACCTGAGGACCAACGGCTTTACGTGACTTCCAAACCACGGGAGCGGCAGGGCAAAAACTGTTATAGGTCATATCGGGACTCGAACCCGGACCGGCTGCGAGGCAAGCCTACGCCTTAGCCCCTTATCTACGGCCGCTCCAAATATTAGATATACTTGGGTGTTTGAATTAAGGTAACATATTTTTACTTGATGAAAATAAAAATACAAAAAATTAAACGTAAATGTTTTGTTGAAATCCAACTGCTAACAAAAAATTTACTATGGATAACTCTTTAAGCATCAGTCACGCACCGTAAGGTGAAGTAAATGTCAGATGATAATTTATGATAGTATATTTAACATATGATACATTAACTTAATCTAACATAACAAGGAACTTAATAACATAAATCGACTCTTAATGAATGTCATTAAACATTATTCAATTACTTGCTATAAACGTGTTCTGAAAATAATCTTTGTTTATATATTATTTTAAAATTACTACATTAAGTCAACTTATTATTTAAATACCTTTAATACTTTCAACGTATACGAAGTTAAATCAGGGACCGGAACAACATAAGAACAGAACCGTTAATTTAGTCGGAAGTTTCAGCCTAAACATACTATTTATCGTACATAATAATACATCATAATGAATAATATGTATGTACTATAAGTATATGTGGACTATAGTAATAATTTGGAAATAAAAACATGTAAGTATGCATGTAAATAATAATAAAATAATAACAAATGTTATTGTAAATTATGAAATATTCATCAGCTGATTGATTTATGTATGGTGTGCAGGGGAACAGTGAAGTAACTGAAGAAGGAACAGTGGAGAGGAAGATCGTGAACTGACGTGGCAAACGTATGTTTTGTTTGTGGTTTGACTATATGACAAGAATCCATGGTTAGTATATGAGTGAAGTTGTTCAAATAATTCCACAAGGATAACCTGTTTGTGATTCTAAATGGTGCAAAATAATATGTACTAATGTAAGATGCTTAGGAATGTTTTAGTATTGGTTAAATGCTTTCAAGATGCTGTAATTTCATCATGTTCAAGTTTTGTAAAGGTAGATTCCCAACAATATTTTATCGTATTGATCTATTTAAATTTATTTTATAAATTACAGTAAATTTATATCAAATTACAAACATTTATGGTATAATAGTAGGCTAATATTATGGCTATTTGAAGTCTTTTTTCTTTATTTATTTAAAAGACTTTCCTTTTATACAGAATAGGTAGTTGGATGATTAGAATAATTTATAACTAAATGCCAGTACTACAATTATGGTCGAAATACACTTCATTAAACTTCGTCAATATCTATTCATTTCTTTTTTAACGCAACTCCCATCATTGTAACTATGTAATTAACGTTCTTTGGGTTAATTGTGTTTTGTTAGGCTCTAGTTCTTATAGTTTTAGTAACCATTGCGCTAATACGTACAGTGCCTTATTCTATAGACTTCACGGACTACTGTTTACACGTACATTCTAACTTGTAGTCTAGTCGTAATGTGTTTGTTAACATGCATTCAAAGTTTGGGGCCTTAAATAATATAGTTGAAGATACCCAATGCAAATACTCGCATGATAGATACGAAAACAATTTTAACGTAGTAAAACCATATCCATTCACGACCACCGTATCACGAACATATAAAATCCACATATACTTGTTATTGATGTTATTTTATGAAGGTAGTAACAGTATACTTGGCCATATAATCTGTCTGACCTGGCATCGCATGAAAAATCACATAATTATGTAATCTAGCCTGTTGGCATTGTAAAAATATCAATAATGTTATTTGGTGAGCACAAATGTGTGTAGAAAATATTCATTTTGACATGTGGATTGGATCTTTACCTGTTTACAATCACATAATAACATTTATATCCAATTACATTACCCTTCTCCCAGTGATGTTATTGATAAATAATTCTAATCCACCATAATACATTATTTCTTGAAGATCAAAATCTCAAAATGATCAAACATTTGTTTACTGGGAACGTAATGTTTACTTGTATTACAAAAATAGTTATTAATAAAAATAAAAAACTATGTTGCACCTACATTAAAATGATTATAATTTGTTTCCGATCTCGTATTACTGTATTAATGTAGGCATTCGGAACATTTATGAGCTAAGTTTTTTTTTCAATAGTACTTTGTTACTAAAATTTAATTTTTAGATACAATTTATGGAACAAATTCGTTGACATTTTAGTATTGCGTAATATTACTGTAGTTATTTTGTTATTTTTACATGAATTTACCCTCAATTGTTGGAATCCTAGCCAATATGTTTAAGGTTAATAGTTAACACATAATAGAAAATAAACGAATCTATTTTCTACCTCTTTTTGTTATTGTTCCTTACCTTGTAAAATAAACTTGATTCGTCAATTTATTACTTATATTATCTGTGTCAAAGTTGTAATCATCATTATATTTAGTTTATGGCTATGAATCATTATAGTAGTTAGAAAACGAAAACAAATCTCAAATTTGTTTCTTCACACTCAAACAGGTATACTATTCAAAATAAATCACGTACGGTGTTTCCCAGATTTATACGCCTTACACTCTGCTGATAAAGAACTCAGAGAATCACACCATGTCTGAAACATACTTCTAGACGCTGAAACAGCTCCTTATAATATCTTAGATTTTCAACGTTTATAAACGTGGTACATTATAGAACGCAGATACCTAGTAAGCTAATTGTATTCGTCTAAATATGTGTTTCATTTCTTTGGATTTCTTTTATAAATGTTTCGAAATAAAAAAATGTTTGTTTGCTTTATTTTATTTTAGATGTGAAATTATACATGTAATATTTTCCTCCTCATGTTTCTTGTTTTTGGCTCACAAAAAAAGATTTTGTTGGCTAGGATATTACTACGGGTTGCCATTAAATTAACATTGTCGTAAAAATATAATGAAATATGTTCTTTTATATTTTATAATGTCGTAAAATTGAATAAATGCTTTGTTCAGCCGAATAAATACTTATAATATTAGATATTTGTTAATATAAAAACAAATAATCAGCAAAAATAATGAAACTGAAAAAATGATGTGGAGTAAACAATAAATTTAGTTGGATGTACATAGTGCTAATAATGTTTTTAATTATTATTTTTGGTTATACTTATAGTTTATTCTTGGTTAAGTAATAATAAAATTCACGTTATTTAGATACCCAGTTTATTTATATAGGATATTTATTGATTCCCAAACTGCAGCCAAGTCAAAGTCCATGAACATCAAGGTTTACATGTTTGAAGTTTTAGTGTAATTGTAGCAAAAAACTACATAACTTTAACAAAATATTCATAGGTTTATTTCTCTTTTTTAATAATCATAAAGTTTTTGTTTTTCCCATTTTAATATTACATGTATATACATTTATCTATGACCTAACAAAACGAGAAATTACTGATTATAGATAGTAGTTTTAAAATAGACAGTTGTTTTACAATAGTGTTACGGTAAGCATACTTTCAGATTGTGTGATAGACTT
The DNA here is from genome assembly GCA_035578905.1 of Stictocephala bisonia. Classification (NCBI taxonomy): domain Eukaryota; kingdom Metazoa; phylum Arthropoda; class Insecta; order Hemiptera; family Membracidae; genus Stictocephala; species Stictocephala bisonia. The sequence goes on from JAQJVL010000031.1 coordinate 4,436,564, forward strand.
GTTACGTTAAGTTACAGACAGACAGTTCATCCTTAATTACAGTGTGGGGAGTAAACTACAGGAGATGTTCGTGAGACATAGGGAGATGGCTACGTCATTTACACCCTCTCAGCTGTTCTGCAACTGAGCTTCTGTTAATTGTTGCAGCAGTACGATTGTTAACTCTAACATCTGTCACAAGTTTTTAACTTTAAATGAATAAATTTCCTCAATGACATTTTACCTGAAGATCATTTATTTTCACTATATTTTATAGTTACAATTATTAATATGTTGTATAGTAGTTAAAAACAATAAAAACAAACTTATATTTGGTGTATTCCGATTAAAAACAGATATATAGTGTACGTCAATTGTAAACAGTTTATTGTCTTTACTGAACAGTCATTTCGGGAAGATATTTGGTGGATATAATGTATATTATAAAAGCCAAATATCGCTCATTTATTCAAAAAAACTACTTGACCTTTGTGGCTGAAATTTTTTAGAATGATTGGTCCTATGTTTTAGTTATGCAATAAGACGAAATTAAAAAAAAAAATAATTCTTCGTAATTCTAAAATAAGTTTTGTGCAAAAAATATTGGAACGTCAAAATACTGCTTAAGAATTTTTCCTTGTTCTATTTAAAAATCAATAAAAAGATTCATATAATCTAAAACATTGTTCCTAAGAATGTATGCCTAAGGAAGAGTATATTTATTTATTTATTCTTTCTATGGATTACGCCATTTTGTACATTCAAAATACAATACAAAGATTCAACGGATTTCAATTCAAGAGAGACTACATTATAAACAACAATCTTATATTGCACTATATTTTACTATCAGGTCTCATTAAATTAACAAGTTTCATGAAAAACAAACTAATACTGGTAATTTTCATACCAATACATGTATTCATACATAAAATTACAATAGAGAATAACAATAGTGATAAAAAACAAACAAACAAATAATAATAATAATAATAACTATATTATAATGATAATAGCAACAGCTAGACAACGCACAAAAATAATAACAGGATAAACTATTAAGCAGGTTCAGATATTGTGACTATAAATATATATATATATATATAACAACAAAGATAGAGTAACAATAGTAATCAATAATCAAAAGATAACAACCATATAATAAATAACAACAAAATATTAAAAACAGTGTTGATCATACAATAGATTAAGCAAATAAAACATTCATAACCTGACTTGATGTGTTTCTTCAGATGTGCCAAAGAAATCAACACTATTGGCAATCTCACAACCAACCCTCATTAGCCTAGACACTCCATGTTGTAGGCGTACGATGTGGGATGGAACCTATCTTTAACCTTACGAAGAGCTATATTTTCAATTTGAAAGTGTCAAACTCAATTTACGTAGTCTAAAAGTAGACTTATATCGTTTTTCGACAAAAAACTTTTATCTCTAATTGAACAAGTATACATTTGCAGCAAAAAATAAAACTTTGTAGATTTTTATAAATCCTCATATTGTAAGAAACATATTCAGACTCATTTGCCCTACTTTGAGACACTAAATTTAGACTTAATGATTCCCCTAGCCTATAAAACTTTGTAATCTAGGGGAATAAATGTATGTCAGTTCGGAAATTACAAGAAATTTTCATTTAGCCGTAGCCTGCTGACACGATATGGCAAAACCTGGACTACCCTATCTTCATGACTAACTTCTTCACAATCTGATCACTTTTTTTAGACAATGACAGAGTGTATAAAACAGAAATTTGACACAGAGTGTCTCTTTATGGTGTATATGGACAATAAGGTTATAAAAATTGGTTAGTTAACTGGTTTACAATATGACATATGTAAGGAAATTTCCACTAACTCTGTTACTGAGCTACTTTGCATCCTCCTACAGTACACTTAGAGGGTTTACTAGACCATGAGGAAGGGATAAGCAAGTGAAACTCAGGAAGGCAGCTGGTAATAGACATATACATCATGACTATCAAACTCTTTCGGTGACTACATCAGACATGCGGTACTCTACACGGAGACTCCGAAAATGAGATATCCTTTTGCGTCATATTCAGGCAAATGGATCTCCTCGGAACGCCATTGGTTGAAATACCGACCTCCGGAGTGTACACTGCTCAGAGATTGTGACATCCACCGCACGCCATTGGTTGGAATATGAGACTCCGACCGTACATTGTTCAGGCATTTTGACATCCGCTATGCACTTATGTATACAAATTATGAAATACTTTAAATTTGATTTAGAACATTTTGTTATAGACACGTGTAGGTTTCGTCTAAATACAATCTATAACCTTTGAATTACTCCACCATCTCTGGAACCAATCCGATTCCCAACTAACGACCCTCCTAGTAATATATATTTAATAAGTGATATGTCATATATATATATATTATTAAACTGTAAAAAAGTATAGTAGTTTGATTTTTACTTTTGTTCTAAGGAGAGGTAAATTTCCATGTTAACCTTACTCTGCCCATTCCCCATACTCTACTAACCTATGTGGGGAACGTATTAAGACAGGGTAAGGGAGAGAACCAATACAGTAAAAGGTGAATAATTCTGATGACAACTTTCAAGCAAGGTCATGATTCAAACCCACACTATCTCTAACTGTTACACACTTTAGACCTCTCGGCCACCAGATCGCAGCTACAAAATAGTCCCTATACACTCAAAGTTTTTCAACGAGGCTTCACTCTGTGACTACCAACCCCTCAACCTGCTGGATGACTCGGCAGAGCTCCACATACAAGTTTGATGAACAGTTCAAACCCTTCACATAAAATGCTTGTCAGCCCATATGAATTTATTAGATTTGCTGAGGACAAAACGTTGATGCAGGTGATAGATTATATGCTACGTCCTTTTAAAAATAACGGCATGGCGTCCACTTAATTGGTTGTCATCGGCGTGGACACAACAGACTAATTTGTGGTGCCTATGTTGAGTGGTAGTCATGGACTGAACGATTCAGAGGGAATTTAGTATAAAACTTATCAGTTAACTGAAAATCAGACCAATACTACGTAGTTTGGAATTCATGTAAAGCTGTAGTTCCTCAGTTGCCCTGACTGTTGGGAAGCTAATAAATAGCTCTTTACATGGATGAGGTTATGTACTAATCATGTTATCAACAGTTATCACTCACAGTTAGGTCAACAAAAACTCACCTGTCATATTTCCCTATATCTCTACGATTGTAGTTTGGTATTGTGTAATGTATTTGGTGTCTGTAAATGTTGCTATGTAAGTTAGTTTTCAAAACAAACATACTACCAGGATACGTAATGGGTAAAGACAAAAACGTATTTCATTAATTTATTATGATTTATGGTAAATTGTTGAATCGTAAAAGGATTTTTCTAAAGACGCTTACTTTGTTTATCTGCGCTCACATACACAACAGGTTAGTAAATATTCCATCCCGATGTGAACGAGTGCTACTTGTGAAGATCCGATAACACTGCTTGATATGGGATTTGACAAACGTGGAATATTTGTCGAGCACGAGTGTATCATGTGTAAATAAGACTGCTATATGATCTGTATGTGTTTATAACTAGATTTATGGGCAAAACATTTTAGATACAATAAACGTTCGTAGACTGTTAACGATATATTTGCAAGTTGTAACGTAATTTTTTTCCCCATAAATCATGCTAACACTTGCAAATCACACAAGTTCCATTAACTATTATTTATCTTATATTGATTACAAATATCTATATGAACAACTAATAATATCTCAAACATAAATTATTCTAAATAGCACTCAACCTATTTATGATTTTAAATACTGGTGGATGTATTGTTAACACAGCAGAATACAAAAATTATATCCAATTTTATTACTAAAATACTAAACATTTTTAAAATCTGGTAAAAAATTTGTCAAATGACTCAATCACTGACTCCCGACACCAAAGGAAATGCATTGCTTCAAAAGAAAATCGGGTATGTAATTAAATATTTATGTGTTTAAATGTATCATTTTTAAAAGAGGTTTATGAATATTTAAATTATAATAAAATAATTTAAAATAAAACTGTAGTAAAACTAAATATTTATCCCTGCTAAGATTTTATATAGTGTATATATTTACCAATAAAATATAATGAAGCAATACTAATAACACAAAAATTAATGAAATTAATTTATGAAATAACTAATCAAATAAAATGAAATAAATACCCATGCTTACCTGTAATTTAATTTCCTTTAACTCCACAATGCTACGTAATATTGAATTTAACACACATAACCATTTATTTAAACATACATAACCATACATATTTTTATACGATTGGGAATTCATTATAAGGCATTTAATAAAGTTAACAAATTGCTCGTGACACCTTTCCGAAGCTGTATTTAAATCCTAACTCATAATGCTATAATCATTGGATAGCTACGTTTAGATCAGATAACATGCATAGTACATCACAGTCGCTGGCCAATCAGCTGACGGCTTTGTTGCTAACGAGTTGGCAGCGCAGAGTCAATAGTGACTTTTAATTACATTCTCCGTGCATGACCACATACATTTTCGATGTATATATGACGATATATACAAATCTTTACTCATCAGTACATGGACATACAGACATTTGCATGAAAATTAAATAACAGTTGGAGTACAGAACATTAGCTCATTTGGGGCTTTGAACTTTCATGACGTCGGATATGGGATTTTCGAGTATCCTGCAAAATTTTGACAATGGTATATCCATTGTTTACACATATTTCCTTTAATTCTAAGTTTTGAAGTAAAGTGAACAATAAATCAGTATTCCCTATCATTTATGAGTAATAAAGTATTGGTAAAATATTTATTATTATTTTTACCTTCCCTACATAGATATATTTATTTTTTCTATAGCCTATTTCATCGGTTATTCAGATGAACGTAAAATTTTAGGATAGCTATTTGTAATAGCCTGTGAGAATTCTCTGAGTGTAATTGAATAAAAGTATTTGATATGCTATAGTTAGTGATATATGTATGGTATTGTTTTTAAATTGTTAATTCTCTTTTTTCATTTTGTCATTACAATTTTAAAGATAACTCTTAACATAATAATTTTTTGAGGATATTAATTATTCCAAACTTAATAAATGTTAATTAAAACTATTTAAGTTTTAATTAAACATTATTAAAAATTAACCTGGCTCACACTATTATTTACATGTATAATAGGAATGCAATTTATTTTACTTAAATTTAATTTAAATTTAATTAAATTTAAATTAAATTTAATTTAATTTAAAAACCCTTATTAACATTATTATACTATTAAAAATTTTAATGACCTTGTAATATGTAAAGGAATTGTAAATACCTTTGTTATGTAGGACGATTTACTGTGTATTGTAATGTTTTAAAAATAGCATCTGGTTTTAGCATACACAATATTTTCTTTATTGTTCAATGTGTTACGGATTGAATATGTTTTAATTTAAGATTTACACAATAAGTAAACTTGCCAATGCATATATATTATATTTATAAAAGTGCCTAAAAATACATTTATTTGAACAAGACCTTATATTTAGACAAAAATAAAACACCACTTACCCAGAAGTACTCTAGTAAGCTGGTCTTACTTATCATACTACAGTGATATCTCTAAAATATGCAGTGGATATTATAATTTACAATGGATATTTTATAAATTAGTTTTGTGGACATTTATAATGGCCAGAAGCCGAGTCGGCTAAATATTCAGAACATTCAGCCTGAGTTAGAGATATTCACCTTGTAATAAGTTATCACTCACTCTACCTGAATAAGGTATCCGTACAGATTAATAGTCTATAGACAATAGGCAAGGAATGGTAAAATAGATCATCCTTTGTTTTAAAAAAAGGCTACTTTTCTGAACCATTTAAAGCATAAAAACATTCTAAACAACATATTTCTCAGATAATCTTAGCTAGTAGCAAAGACTACACATATGTTTATTCATTTATCATACTCATTTCGCGACCGTAGTTAACCATATTCTATAATGAATGTGTCAATAACAACCCCTCCCCCTCAGTGTACGATAGGTATTGTTTACACACTTAACAGTTGTGTAGTGTACAATGTTGCAGTAAGAAAGTGGTTTACGACTTCATATAACCCTCGAATGTGTTGTAACCACAATCAACTCGGATATTCTCAAGAGAGTAGTTGCTACTGGATATCCGTCAGTTCAACAATAGGTATAGTACTTATTTTACTTTTATCTCATTTTTATGGTGTTTTATTGAGACTGTTGTTTTACGAAAGTCTTTCATAATTTATAAACAAATAACTTAATTGTTTAATGGTATAACATTTATTGCTTTCTCTAAAAAAATTTTAAAAATCACTTTTTAAGCATAAAAATAAATTGACTTTGGAGTCTGGTCATCTATCATGTACACACACATTTGTATGGAGATTACAAATAAATATACACACACAAAATAATAATAACAGTGTTTTAGTCCATCTACAATCTACAAAGATACAATAAATGCCTTACAGTTTTCTACTAACACCTAATCTAAGCATAAGAATTACGTATACATAAAAATACATTTTTAAATATTCAATTAAATACAAAATAAATATTTACTTATTTAACACAAAATAAACTAATAGGCAGCTTTATATGTTGTTTTCTGCATAGCTAGAGCTCTTACAGTTATTATTTCAGAACTCTTGTTCAGTTCGATAGACCTATATACTTTTAACCAGTTATAGCTATAATAGCTTTAGGTAATCGGTTATCATTTTAAAAGGTTAACAGAAATATAAATATTAGTACTTATAATAAGGAAAATGTACTTTATAAATTATGTACTGATAAATTTTCAATTTATTAAAAACGAGTAAATGTACGGCAGCAACTTTATCTAGTAAACATTTATGTTATTTTACATTAGACTCAAATACATTTTACTTGTACTGACATGATACAAATGTACCCTTACACTTTAGACTAATGTAGCATACACACTAATGACGAACAACAAAGTGCAAATGTTATTTTACATTAGACTCAATCCATTTTACTTGCACTGAAATGAGACAAATGTATCCTTAAACTTTAGACTAATGTAGCATACACACTAATGACGAACAACAAAGTGCAAATGTTATTTTACATTAGACTCAAATCCATTTTACTTGTACTAACATGATACAAATGTAACCTTACACTTTTGACTAATGTAGCATACACACTAATAACGAACAACAAAGTGCAAATGTTATTTTATGAGTATCAATTCTTGACTGTTTTATCTGGTAACTGTACAGTGTACATTGACTATCGATAAGGAACCTAATGACATATTTTGGTCTGTGATATAAAACTTGATGAAATATGTTAAATCAGATATTACCATCACCTGATTTTATACCATCGTTAGTTTTTGTCGATAAGTTCTGATGTTTATATTTTCCATTCTACTTAAGATCTCAATATGTTCCTCATATAGGTGACTCAATCAAAGGTATACATTGAGTTTGAAGTGTAAAAATAATAATTACCTTATTTTATTTCATAAGCTTAAGCAGCCGGTGTCATTACTAATAACTAAATCTTCCGGTAACGACCGCGTCTCAGAGATACCACTGAGGATGCCACATCACAGCATGGGCGAAACGTTTAGTGATATAAATATTGTACATAACACCTTGACGTGGTCGTTACCGGAAGCTTTATTAGTAATATTTACCTTGTCTATGGTGAAAGTTTTATGCAGAAAAGAATTATACCTATCCATGTAATCTGGCATATTTCTCCAAATACCTTATATAAAGTGGTTCAGAACCTCTCAAGAGATGTATTTTCCTCAATCCAGGGCCACATAAAACAACATTATTCATAACATTAAAAAACTAATTGTCTACATAGATTTGTTGTAAAAGCATGTGCATGATTCACAGATGTTCGTTAAGTTTATGTTCATTTGAAATATTTCATTAAAAGAAAAGTCATAAATAAATAATATTAAATTATTATAAGAAAACTAATCTTGATCGTACAATGTGTGTTAGTTAAAGGAGTAAATTATACTGTTACATAAAGACTTTATAGTTATTTATTTAACTTTGCTTCTTTAGTCTTCACAGAAATAATTAAAAGAATAATATTTTGTGTCAAAATGTGGGCCTAAAAGTATAATGTAAAACTTGTGTTTTTAATTTTTATTGCAGCAATGTTATCGTATATAACACTTTATTTCAAGTCTAATTGACATATGGTACTATTTCGTTAGTTATAAATATATCCTATTAAGAATTTTTGTAGATAGTAGCTTTATTTTGAGGAATTACTGACAAACATTCTTAGTTCCAAATGAGTTTAAGAGGTACAAATAATGTATTTAAGAGGTTAATATTGTTGCTTAAAAAGCCAATTTACCCTCTTCACGTTTTATTTAAAAGTCCGTTATCTGTTTTCAATGTTTAAGCTGAGTTGCTCATTAATCTTTTTTTTTTCAAGAATTCAAGCTAAGAATCATATCTAATGAACATAAGAACTACGTGTAAACTGCTGGTATAGGATATTACCTTTTTATACAATATAGCACATATATTTTTATAATATTTATTTTACGCAAAAAATATTTGGTAAGCAGTACACCAACCACATGTATTATGCTAGATAGAATTTCATTTATAAAAATGAAGGTAAAAACACTATTAGTAGCAGAAGCACGACTGAGGATGGGATTTAAGTATTAAAGTCCGGCACTACTTTGTATGTGCATTTGTTACAGCTGTGTTACTCTGAAAGCCAAATCCGTGCCCGTACAACCTTTTTACATTCTCAAAGGTATATAGCAATATTTGCCTTCAGTAGGAAATGATTTATCTCAATTCATAAAATATTAGTCTTTAAACGTCTAAATTATTACATAGTTCTAAGTTTTTCTAAAATTATTAGCTCCGATTATTTAATATTTGTAATTAGTTTTTACCTTTTAATTGTTAAGCTCTATTAAAATTTAATTAATAACTTGAAATTAATTTTACTTCACCATAAGTAAGCTGCAAGACCTTTTTAATCCAGACATGATATAAGAATTATACTTAATGTTTATATATATATATGTATTAATAAAGGCCTCAATTGGTCAACTAACTAAGCCTTAAAACCCAAACGGGAAGAGTTAATTCTTATATTTTGAACATAAATAGAGTTTTTAATAGTAAAGCCTATTAATATATATACACATATGTGTGTGTATGTATGTATGATTATTTGACGATTGTATCTCATTCATTTTATCTCGTTTGGTTTAATTTCTTCATGTATTAAATATTTTCAGTAAGGTTTAAGTAACTTGCCAATGTTATGAGGTTACACTATTTGGAAAAAAACAGGCTACGTGTGTATTAATTTGTAACTGTCTTACCCTCTCAAAGATAATCATATTAGGATTCATGGAAAATGTTTCCATGGATACTTCATAAATATGTACGAGTCCCCTTTCTATTCTGCTTATTCTGAGAATTCATTTAAATTCTGCTTGAAATAAATATATTTATATATTTAAAAGTATATAGTTGAATATTTCCAATGCTAATAATTTTTCCAAATCTGTATAGATTTACACAGCAATTGATCTGTAATACTACAAGTTATGCCAATTTACAAAATAAAACTACCTAATATTAAAATTAGTAAGAATCAATGTTGGCTTTATAATCATAAGTAGGCTCACAAAACTGTTTTTAAAAGTATTCTCTTGTAAATATAATATTATAATGGATAAATTAGATGTAAAATTATAGTGAAACTTATAACTAGGATATACAGTAATAAACTTTTACAAAGATAATTTTGTTCTCTAAATATAGGTTTAAATTTGTAAATATTACTATTAATATTTGGTAAATTAAGCTAAAGGATGAATATTTTTACTAGACGATGTTAAGGATAAAAATATCTCCCTAATTCACTAGGGCAGGCTTGCTGCGTGCAAGGATGGGATGTCGGTCACCCATCCAAGTTACAGCCACGCTCGATGTCATGTAATAACATCACTGGAGCCCTCCGGTCAGAGCCACTGTATTATATATAAACCCACACCGTATATATAATATAACCCCTAACGTATATATAAACCCACTCACTCATATACGTTAGGTGTATTGTGTACGTATGAATGAAATAAGAAATGATAAAAAGATAATTCTATAACCATTATAAGTAATTAAAACTTTAATGGAACTTGGTAATCAATAACTATAGAGATAGAACAGAATAGTGAAAGATAGAAAATAAATAAGATGTAACTTAATAGAGTCTGAAGAAGAAAGCTATCGAGATGTAATAGGCAATAGTGTTGGGTGAATATGCTTATCTCGAATTGAACTGTTTAACCACGTTAGAAAACATACATAGTCTAATGTGACAATAAGTACATAAAATATTATAATAGGTTTTAGTAAATGAGTTAACTAATATTTATTTTAACAGAAGAAGGATTATAAAAATGTACTATGCCTTGCTAGAATAGTATGAAATATAAATATCACTACTTGAGAAATATAAGTAGGTATTCTCTTTAGTATTAATAGATGTCTCTAATTGGAAGCTAACCTAAGAGGATATTGAATTGAGAAGCTTAACAAAACACATAACCGTAAATACTGAGCCACTTGAGAGTTGGCAAGCCTGGTGGTGTAAATATTTGATGAAACTTAGTGGGAGAAATGCCATTTATACCGTTCAGCTTCAAGACGTGATAGAATGAGTTAAGGGTTCTGAGGATTTTAAACTGCAGTACGTTGGAACAGTATGACACGTACAGAAGTATTTATATATGTTCACAATAATATATTAAAAATAACAAAATAAATAAATAAAAATAATATAAACAATTTCTCATGCATTTGTACACAGCCTGACATTTTTATGAAAATCGTTCTTTATAAATTCTTGGTAATAAGTGAATTGAGATAAATTCATAATAGGAAATAAACTAATTTACTTCTATTATTTAAAAAAATGACTTATACATTGATTATACGTTACCTAAAACTTCTATATATATTTCTGGGGACTTTTTATAATAATACAATTCCTGTACCAGACAAAATTATGTACTATTACATTATAAAACTACCAATTAATTAAAACCCATTTAACATATTTTAAATTTTATTTGGTTGCAAACATATTTAGGTGAATACTAAGGATTATTATACTTCAAATAACATAATATAAAATATTACCTTAGAGTGACTTATTTAGTTAATATTTATTCAAAGTTTCACTATTAAATAGCCTGTATCAAGTAGGACTTGGTCTTTATTCCTCTTTATTTATATACACTAGTATGTAGATGTAATCACCACCAGGTAATACGGGCTTTAATTTCATCTAAATTAGAAAAATAAAATGTCTAATAAATGATGTTGAATATAACGTTTCTAAATATTATGTTCGTAAAATATTTTGTTCAAGTAAGTAGATCCTTAAACGTAAGAGAGAGTCACACCACAGTAAGCTATAAAAAGATTTAAGCCAGAGATGAGTAGAAAACTAATGGTCAGAACAATATGTGGGGTCATCAGCTGACGGATAACTAATTGGTTATTTTCCCAAAGAAATTTAATTTAATCAATGTAATAAACAACTTAATGTCAACTAATATTAATTGATCTTTCTACTGATTCACTATAATTAATCAATTATGTCCGTAAAGAATATTCCCACATAAAAAAATTTCATCAGACCTTAGTGAACTGTACCTTGAAGTGACAACAGCTGATTAATTCGAGAACCCACCCGGATGGGTTAGTACCATGGTTTTGTAATAGATAATACGTACCACTCCTCATTACATGGTTAGTTTATAAAATACAGGATTGTTCTTTAATTGGTTTATAAATATTTGTATTCGCTAATACTAACATAGGGATTATTAGGAGATTAAGTTTGCAAAATAATAACAGAGAATGCTAAATAAATCTTTTTTTTTAATAGAGTCAAAATAAATATGCTACAATTTATATAAATTATGTTTTGAGATTGGATTGGAAATAACCTATAATGTTTTATTTTGTTGTTTCTCTTATCACATCCTGTTTGTTCTCCCTTCAGCTGATATACTTTTAATTTAGTGATGATATGCTTTTGTTAGTTTAGTGCTGATATGCTTAAAAAAAGATCGATTAATTGAAAGCTAATTTCTAGTAAGATGCATATGTATTTTTTAATATTGGTTGAGTTTGTTATATATTTATATACACTTTTTTTCATTTATTGTGTTGATATTACCAACCTTCTCACTGACGGTTGAACTCATTAAATGTCCACAGATAAATGGGGCTTATTTAACTTAATGTAAGTTTAGTTAAACAGTCAGAGTTATATGTCACTTTCACTTGCGTTACATTACAAAACAATTATGGTAATCAAGCATTTTTTAGTCATGGCACACCTGCCAACAAATTCAAAATATTTTAACAACATCAACTTTAAAATAAAAAGAATAGTATATATGATTGTTTGGTGTTGATTTAAAAGCAGTTGGAGCAGTGTATTTATAATTAAAATAAAAAATATAGTTGAATGTTAATTTATGAAGAGTTTTAAAATATTTAACGTGTATTTTTTTCAAGAAAATTCAGAATATAGACCCTCAGAATGTATTAAGTTCTTATTACAATCCATTTTAAGTATTAAATTCCCTTTTATATAGCTATATATATATATATATATATATATATATATATATATATATATATATATATATATATATATATAAGGAAACTTAATTATATTTTATAATTTTATTATAAATACACTGCCCCAACTGCTGTTAAAATACACCAAACAATCATTTATACTATGATTTTTATTTAAAAGTTGAATTTTTTAAAAATATTTTTAATTTTAATATATATCACCTAATAGGTACTATTAAAATAAAACAGTTAAAAGAAATATTTGTTTGTTGTAGTGTGTAGATCAGAGTATATCGATAACAACGTCACTACGACTCAAAATACCGATAATTTACCAAATAAATAGAACAGCCAACATATCAACTACAGTCGCTGTCCAATCAATCAGCTGACGGCTTTGTTACTAACGAGCGTCAACAGTGACTTTAAACTATCTCCAATTAAACAAATGAACTTATGTGTTGTTCAACTAAAACATAAATCGCTTTCTTTGCTCAAATAATAGTTTTGGGATGTTCAAAGTAAAAAAGCTTTATGAAAAGAGCGTTGTCAATTTTAATAATCAAGAGCTAACATAATCCAGTAAAATATTTTTTGTTAACAGTGGAAAGTATGTTCTTTACAAGAATTACCGAGTAAAAATATGGTCCCATTGACTTTACTTATTTTATTTTTATATGAGCTTTTTGAAGCCTTTTTTACCAACGTAACTCCTCTCTTTATTTATGACAGTTTTTAACGTTTTGGGTTCCAACTTATTTGCCTATATTCGCAGTTGTGCACAAAGATATCATTAATTATTTAATACTTGCTCCCTCCTTTCACCCTTATTTTAAAAAATTCAGCATCATTATAATGAGAGAATTGTTCACCCCGTGGTGTATTTTCTGTAATATACTACCTTACTAAAATCAATAGGGAAATAAGACTAATATGTGGAGACATTTACATTGTTTTATAAATAACAGCTGTTTGATTGTAACTAATATGATCTTCATAAAATATTAACATCTATTGGAATGTCAATAATGATGGTGTTACCATAATAACGTCTGAATGCTTCAAATTTTCCATAATGTTAGAAGGAGCATGTTTGTATTAAATTAAGGTTTAGATTAATATCTATATATACAGGAATGCAAGTCTGTTTGTGTATCTATATATTTTAGTGTTATGCATTGGTACACTATTAATTCGATTGTCATGTCACTTTAGGAAGTCATGTATCTTTTTGCAAGTAAAGTATTAGCATGGTTTTGTATGGCTCCACTTTTTGAGGAAGCAGTGGCAGTCAAATGGGGTTCTTTTATTTAACTAATCATAATCTGTTAGAATGAATAACACTTAAAAATCATGTTTAATTAAAACATTGGGCGTTTATATTATTAAATAGGTATCAAGTCAAGACCAGTGAGTGAGCTACTTAAATAAATTTACATACTATGATTTCAACTAACATAGTATGCCTAGTAATATTTGTGGTCAAAATCACAAACCAAAGTAAAACGTCGAGGTATCAGGAGTGAAGTGAGTGAAATCTACCATCAACTGGCAT
>JAQJVL010000031.1:4455815-4591868 GCA_035578905.1 Stictocephala bisonia
TGTGTAGAGATGTTAAAAATCAGATAAATTTGCTTTGGGACCTTCAAATATTTAGCGTCTAAAATGGTTTTACTTATCACTATTTACAGAAAAACCAGAACTTCTGACAAAATACTAAACTAGAAGTTCTAATTAAAAACTCTATAAATATACAGATTACGAATTGGCAAAGCTGTCAAGTAAACAAAAAGAGGCCAGCTAGGGATAAATTGGTGACTAAAGGTAATGATGCAGAGGAAGGATTTTTGGAGTATATAATATAGCGTGGAGACATACGTTCCACCCCAAGATAAAATCCACTATGTTTGCCTTTATGAGGACTTATAAAAAAGGAGATTCCAGTTTATTTTTGCAAATAATGATTCGTAATAAATATTTATATTTTTGTTAAAAAGTTTTTTTATTTTTCTATTTCTACTTCCTGTTACGAAATTCATTCATATTTTAATAATATATGTCATATAAAAGTCATTGTAATCGAATTTCAATGAGATAAATAAATACTGTATGCCTAAATAGCTAATTCTTCAAAGCAGCATTCAAATGACTGACTAAAATTGGATAAACACCCACCATATTGGTAAATACCCCACGTTTGTCGACTCCCATATTGAGAAAGGTCTTATCGGCTTCCCTTGAGGTGGCATCGTCGATCTCAACCCTTGTGAATATTTAGTAGGCCTTTGTGTACGTGCAACCTCACGGATACAAATTTGTGAGTAAACACAAAGAATTGTTGTAAGAGACATGTTTATTTTGTTGAAAATTTTTATGTATGTATGTTCACTAAAAGCCTAAATACAATATTAAAAATATTCGTGCCCCTAACTTTTATTTATTATTAACAACGACTTTTTCAATTAATAAAATTTCCTTATTTTTATTTGTATTGGTTAATTAGTATTGGAATAATAGAAAAGTGTGTTTAACAAAAAATTATTTTTTACTTATTACAGTATAACTTTTTTTTATAAACAATACCCAATAAGAAAGTAAACTAAGTAATTTTTCTGTGAATATAAAGTGATATAATGCTATGTATTTATATTTTTGGCTCATGATTTTAGTTCAATCACTTGTCGTATTTACATAAATTGTAAATACTTATATTTAGTATATCATGATTTTGTTACTCAATGTAGGTTTTCTCTATATTGATAATGTACTTATGTTTAAAGAATTTGTTTCTGTGGCATAGTTCAACTATGGCAGCCGTAGTTGTTTTACAAAATGTAGATGTATCCGATAACTACCGTTCAAAACTACACTATCAATCTGTAAGTTATGTAATGTTAAATGCTGACTAAACTGAGCCCAACATATTAACACACTATTTTAAAACATTGACAAAGCTTTAGGAAAGAAAAACCATGAAAACAAAAATACACATATGAATTTACATATATTTTACAGTACAAAATGAGAGGTTGGCTGTTTACATGAATGTTAATTACTTGTTTTTTTAAGCCAAATTAATTTTGAAGTTATTGCATTTCATCTTCTATAATTATCTATAGTAATTTTCTAAGCACTAATATTATGAGTCAACAACATATATAAGATAGATAGCTAATAAACAACAATTAAAACTAGCAATTTGAATACGAAATGTGACATTGCTCATTTTTTACATCTTTACATTAAAAATGTTTAAGTAAAATATAAATGAATCTCAACAATAACAATGAGATATTCGTTAAACAATCTAGGCCAGTGAATAACTTTTTCAAGTTTTAAAAAGACAAAATTTATCAACATCATTATTGCAATGTAAATAATATTTAGAAAAAATCGATGTAATGAAAATAAAAGTTTATCATTTAAAGTATTTTATTTTATAGTATGAGGTAAATAATATATAAATGACTTCATCAATAGACAATTGTCGTTTGAATCTCTACTAACCTTTGTTTATATCAAGACATTTTTGTGCAGGTTTAATTAATGAAATATATCATTCAGAACTATATGTTTAATCTGAAAATTCAGGTTTTTCTTAAATTCAGGAAAATTACATATTATAATTAGTTTAATGAAGAGCAAACCAAAATGATTTCAAAAATATTTCATTTCTAACCAATTATATTTTCAATATAAAAAAATCAACGAGCAATCAATTAAATACAATATATTTTGGCAATATTGAATCATTCTATTTTTTATTGTTTGCTATAATTAAAGATTTTGCTAATTTTACGGTACCCATTTTCGACAAATGATTAAAAAATTATTATTTCAAGTGAATTTTAATTTACGAATCTTGTTTGTTTGTTTAACTTAATTGACATAAGCAAGAATAAAACTTACGAATTTCTTTAACACAAAGGTTACGAAAACAGAGAGAAATGTACAAAACATGTAAGTCCACATCACCATTACTCTCAGTCGATTTGCCAGATTTGCTTCCTTAACAAGGTCTTTCCTAACAAGACCTTGTTTGTTATTTCAAAATGCATATTATAGCTTTCTTTAACAATCAGCTATACGAGTATTATTAAAATCCTTATAGTATATAAATTGTTATAATGTTTATATTTTTGAAATAAACGTCCAATATTATTTCATTTTAACTTATTATATACTTTGTCACAGATCTAAACATACAAACAAACGTATAAAATGACACTTTTTATAAATATAATAAAAAATATTATGAAAACTTAGTGTTATTACTTTCTTTTTAATTTCGGCATTATTGGTTTGATATTTCCACACAACTACTTGTTTACATTAATTTATTAATAAAAACAAACCATTCCTAATTAAGGTTGCCAGATAAATAATCGATACTACTTACATTCCTTTTAATAAGATTCAAACTAAGATAATATCTCTTCTATAAAAGATGTTCAATATTTTACTTGATAATATGTTAAATATAAACAATGTTTGAAAATGTTTTGAGTCTTAAAACGCTTGATGGCATCTCTAAATCTAATTTTAATTAAAGTCAAAATTTAGTTTTGTTTACAGACATTTACAAGACATCTTCTTCAAAACATAGCACCAATCTCTAGTCGAATTACGTTGATTTTGTTTAAGTTTTATGTCTTTTATAGTATTTCATAGTCGCTTAGTAATTTTTAATTTGGCCCCGGCTAATTTTGAATGACTGAGTCTGTTTTCAATGCGGATGGTGGGATATATTATTGTCCAGTTTTTGTAAATTCTTTAATGGTTATTGTATCTAACCGTCTCGTACCGCCATTATTAGCCACCACATATAATTCCTCATTCTTTGTGGTATTAAAGAGGATGTAACATTTGAAATACAATATAGTAATTCTTTAAATAGTTCACTGTAATAATAGGGTTCTGTATTATAGGGTTCTTTTAATGTACACGAAACCACAAGTAAGTAATATTTTTTTTTTCAGTTCAGACTTATACGAAGTAAAATCAATATCCAAATTCAAATTAAACATCAATAAACTAAATAATAAATAAAGAACCCTTTATTCATTTTCTATTATAAAACACGACCAGTTTCGGCTCTTAGGCCATCTTCTGAGTGTACAAATATATAACCTAAAATAAATGAACAATTATAACAATAAAAATAAAACAGACGTAAATAACATAACATGTGATTAATTTAGTATGTGGGTAAGTTAAATTTAATTTTTGACTGCTGTATCTTTTAAATACTCTTAATTTTCATATATAGGATTTTTCATGTTGATTTGTGTATTTAGTATGTTCTGTGGTTTATTGTAATTGTTTATGTCTATAAGTAAATTTACTTTTGAATTCATTTTTCTCCTTTCTTTTCAAATTCTAGAATTATAACATTTTCATTATAATATTGGTAATTGATTTGACTGGAGAATATGTATGGCAAAGTTTAATTGATGGAAAGTTGTTTTTTATTGCTTTTATGTATTCTTGTTATCGTGAATTAAATCTTCTTCCGGTTTTTCCTATGTAGAAAGAATCGCATTCTGATCATTTTCTTTATATACACCAGATCATTCATATTTATTATTTTTATTTTATCTATTAGATATTTTGTTAATTAAATAAAAAGCGTTGTTATTCGTTTTGTAACTGATTGTATAATTACTGTCTTGAAAAGTTTTTATAATAGTCTTATTCATTTTTATATTATAAGGAGGACTGATAAATGTTTTCTTATCTTTTAGTTACATTTTCTTATTTTTGTTTACTTTTATTTGTTTTATAATTTTGTCAACAATAGTTGAGTTATAACTATTAATCGAAGCTAAATATTTTGTTGTTACTTTTTCTTCTTCGTAGTCAGATTTTGTCATCAGGATGTTTAACATTCAGTTTATCATTGATCTGAAACCGGCTAATTTGTATTTACATGGGTGGTTAGAATTAAGTGGAAAAAGTACATCACTTTGTGATAAATAGTTTATTTCTTTTGTTTGGTTTTCTTTTGTGAATTTTATCGTGTAATTAAAAAGTAAATAAATTTGAAATTATCAATATTATTTCATTTTACAGTTTTATTTTCAAAAACAGTTAATACACTTTTACTCGAAAACAAAAATAGGAACAGCTCCTTAAATTTATATATCTACACATATATTTTCGATATAACAGAAAACATGTTTTATTTAAACATCAAATTTCATCAAAAGACAAGGAGTTTGTAAAAATCGATTTTACATTATATAATTTTGTTATTTTCTCATTTTAAGTGCTGTTTAATTCATATTTAGCTTTTAATATATTTAAACAGTTAAGTAAGTCTTAGTTTATTTATATAAATGATATAACGATGTATATATAACCCATTAATAAGAGATCTACTGTTATAAGTTTTTTTTTTTTTTTTTAAGTTTTATTTCAACGTAGAGCGTAGATGGGAGTCATCTACCTAATGGTTTTAATATACCTGAATACTATTAGAGAATTTTGGGGTGTTCGTGTTGGGTGGTAGCCAGTGTTCGTATTTTTTATTTTGGAAGAGAATTAAGAGTCAGATTTTACAGTTTATTCTATGTGTAGAAAACATAGATGTGGCGTTTAAAATTTAATTACATCCTCATTTAATGATTACTTCGTTAATTTAAATTAAAGTGTTATGTAATTAACTAATATAACAAAAAAGGCAATGACATTTCATGTTCAAACGTATTATCCACAGCTGATTGAAGCCCCAACACAGAAATAGGTTTGAAGTCCAATCCCAATTAATTCTAAAAATAGCTTGTGAGAGGATGGCTTTTAACATCCTTGGACATTGTTCATTGACCCTTAACTTATTGGTTCAATCTAAGGATGCCGACTATACTTGGCAACGAAGATGACGTTTTCTCGCCCTCGTCTGTTCTAAAACCATATTGTTTTGTATTCAGTGATTGGGATCATAAAACTAACTTTAGTAAGACAATGTTACATCACTGCAGACTACTGCAAAATAGTGAAAGCTCATATTTTATATTGTTTTAATTTTATTAGTCTCACAAATAGTTTGTGTGGATTATAAAATTACAAAAGATTTTTACGTTAAATAAATTAGGAGTTGATAATTATTAATTAGTCTAACTCGGTAATCATATCCGCGCTAAGGAGTCAATAACAGAACTATGAATCACAGACGGATTAATTATTCTTTAATACTATATTTTAGTAGGAATAAGGCATTGAAGTAGAAATAATTTAAATATACTAAAAAACAAAAACGTACGGTTAATTTCAAAATGAGTTTTAAAAATTAGACAGCCTACTGTGATATGATAATAATTAGTAATTAGTTCTTTGTCCTTACCTGAAATACGGTGATCTATCGGTAAAAAAGTTAACATCAAATTTTATGAAAAATTGTATTTTTGAAAGAAAAGTGTAATTTTGAATGTGCTACTGACCAATTTGTGATGTTAAATGCAGGAATATCCGTTACGACATATCATAAACAAGACCATAAGTCCAATCTTTTATCTATGCCGTTAAGTTACGTGAAACGTTACAAAATAATTGATCCGCTACCGGTCCACGAATCAAAAATAAATGTTCTATCGTATTTAAAATAAGCCTGGATAAGCAGAAAAATAGACAACAAAATGTTAACACCGAAACCATTATGTGTTTTATATAGACCACAAAATACCTCAAAATCATGGTTCATTTGCTGGTGTGTTCACTAAAATACTAGTGTTTTAAAGTTCGAAGTGAAATTCTCAGAGCAAAGGCAAAGAATTCTATTTAATTCGATTGGTTCAGCAAACGGAATCGAATCAACATCAAATCATCCTTGAGTTGACGTTAAATTAATCTCTCGTCAATTAAAACTCACATATGGACCAAAATGACAAAATTAAATGGCTGCAAATGATTATATATTAAACAATAAGATAATTAGTATTATTCATTATTCATCAGTAGAGATATCAGTGAATATGAGGAACGAATGAGTATGAAGTGTAGATGAACGAGTGTAGTCGTTGCTACTAACTAAGATCGAAAGCTCTGCATGGAATACGTATCACGGAGTATTGATCTTATTTTCAGCTAATCGACACTCATGATAATCTACTATCTTCCCTGCACAATATGTAAAAACTTAACTACCACACAACAGGGACACTCCAGGATTATCTAGAAGTGTCCACATAGATGGAAACCAAGTGGATGCCATTTTGGTAATAATATCACCTAAAATATCCTCAACACTTTGTCTCCAAATAGCTGTGTTACAGCACTGCACCACTAGTACCAACAGAATTTCCTGTAGACATATATTTTTCTTTTATTCTCGTATAAACATAAACGTACCACGTCAGATATAACACATAACACTTATAGTAATTTACAGCACCGAAAAGAATAATCTTTATGTAATAAACAGTAATATTCGTTTGATGCTTGGATTTCCAGTATTTTCTTGTCAGTTATATAAAATAAAATGCAATTGTACTAAAATTTTTATGTAATAATATAACTCCTATGGAAATACTGCACTTTATTACCGTTTAGAAATATTCTTGGATCAATAAAATATATTGCTTTTGGTTTTACTTCGTTTTAAGTACATCAGTACTTAGTGGTACTGATGTACTTAAAACGAATAAATAATAATAAATAAAACTGGTAATGAGGCTTGTCAACAATCATAAAATCATAGTAATACTCCGTAGTTCGTATTCTGAGATAAGTTTTAGAACACTTTGTTGCCTTGGAAGTTAGGCTATCTAATAATGGTTTGTCATACTTGATAACAAAGAGTACACTGATCACACTTTCTCTGCATGACAACTGATAACTAAATGAAAAAAAGGTACTTTACTTTTTTATAATATAAGAAATATTTAAAATAGTTTCTCATAAGCACATTTTGTCAAATAGTTTGAAAACTGCAATTCTGAACTAAACTGAATTCTATCATTATATATATTAGTATACATTTCGGTGCAGATACTAAAAAAAGGTTAGGTTAGTTTGTTACGAGTTCCAGTTAAAATAAAGTTATAAGGACAATACATTTTACTTAAAACAAACACAATTTATTTTTTTTTTTATCTGCAGTATATTCGTAAAGCTAAATGAAGACAAGAAATAAAAACGTTTCAAGTTGTTTGGTCACAACACTATTTATCTAGCTAGCGATGAAAAGTAACAAAGGGCAAGAAAAAAGAGTGGAAAACTGAAACTGAAAGCCCTGCTTGAAGTTGCAGAAAAAATATTGTAAATTATTTTCTTGTAGTGTAATATTTCTTAAAAACAAATTGTTACTAAGTTTGTTCAATAGTTTATACCACCTCGTAATATAACTTGATAGTAGTTGTTCAGTTTATGTGAACAAAAATTAGGTAAATTAAAAAAAACTGAAACAAAAACTTTTACGTCACATTGATTTTATGTGTACAACTGAAACTTACAAAGCTTATCGGACTGTGTCAGGTCGAATAGGTTATGTGGTGAAGTAAACTGTTATTACCATCATAAAATGGCCTTACAGACTGTTATGGGACATTCACTCATCTTTAAACTGTGAATAAGAAAATAAATGACAAACTTGTTCACCGTACACTGCAACTCTTGCCGATTCACTGTAAAAGTATACATAAATTACTTTGTGTGCTGTCATCGACATTTATATGAGAGCACTATTTTATTACAAATAATGTAAAATAATGTGTCAATTGTATTGCAAATAATGTAAAATAATTGTGGAGATAATATACTTGTATTTTTAAATGTTATATGAATAATATAAAATTGCTTCAACATTCCAGTTGAATTACATATTGAAAATATTATTTAGAAAGTATTATTTATAAATACTTTTTAAGTTTTACTAAGTAATATTTGCAGCAGGTTTATTACATTATCTAAAATGTAATAAAAGCGTATACTACGTTCTCCTAAAATGTTAATATATAAGACATTTTATATTTTCAGTACTAATTTTGGATTCTTTCCATCAATTCAATACCACTACTTTTCCGTTACGTCACTACCACTATCTTTTTTATCACAATAATGGTAAGGTTATATTAGGTTAGGTGGCTACTAAAGTTGAACACAAACTAGTAAATCCAATGATTGGCTTATCACCGAATGCGCTCTTTGTGTGCAAGTTCTTGGAAAGCAGTAAGATAAGGCCAGTGATATCGGATTCCTAGCGGATAAGAAATACCAAAGTGGACGTGCAAGTGTGTGGGAAACAGTTTTTAGAGAAATAGAATATTTATCAAGTGGTAGTGAATTAGCGGAAGTAAAAAAAAAAAGTAGTGGTAATGATTTTTTTTCTTTTTTTGAAGAGTGAATCAGGATTTAGATTTTCATGTTAGCCAATTGTTTTCTATATTATTTTCTATTTAATTTTTCTAACAAACTAACTACAATCAAAAGAAATAATTGACTAAATAATCTAGTTACATTTAATACTACGATTAATTGTGTTGCTATACTAGATATGATACTTATAATTTGTTTAAAAATTATTGTAATTATATGTATTTGTCATCGATAGAAATATTAGTTTCTAAATTAGACTATTTCATTCAGCAACCATTTCGTTCTGCGACTATGTCATACGTTATTATGCTTTAGGGCATACACGTACTCAGTACTGTAGTATTGATTCACCCACCCACCCATGCAAGTACAGTGGCATTAACCCATCAACCCACCCATTCAAGAACCATAGTAGTCACCCACCAACCCACCCATACACCACTGTATGTGATTGGTTTAAGTTGGGTTAGTTTGAGTTGCTAAAATGTCTTTCAGTTTCCACAATCACGTGTTAACCTACAATAGATTCAATACATGTACTGGTTTGAAGCCAAATATTAAGGGCAATAAATTTTGGATAGTATGTTGATATGTTTATTAAAAAACTATTAGTGTTAAACCTCGTCATTAGTCTTATTTGAAGTTACTTATGATATTGAAGTTGCATAAAATAAACTATAAGAATATTTCAACACGACATTTTTTATTATTATCTTTTTTTTAATCAAAGTTTACTTGAGTTAGAATAAATAGTGGTAAATATATGAATAAATAAAAAGCTTTAACTAATAAAATAACTGTTTATAAAAATCCAAATAACTTTTAAGGTATTAGGCCGTCTAAAAAACGTGTATATTGAGGTTCAAGTACACAATGTGTAATGGAACTTATTTTCCAGAATAATGAATCAGCAAACACAGTTCATTTTGATAATATAATTTTATTATGTTATGTTTATTTCAATTTTAAAAATATATAGGTTAGGTTTTTGAATGTAAACAATTTATACAATTTAGATAGCCTTCTTATTTGAAAAAAATACATTTGACTAATATTGAAGATTTTTTTGAATAATTTAGAATTCATGAGAAAAAACGTTCCATGAAAGTGTACAGAAAATGGTATTTTGACGCTCATTTTTATATAAACGAGATATATGAGGTAATAAATAGAGGTTAAATAGAGATGAAATGTCGTGTTAAAGTCGTGTCTAGTACTTTATATTTGTAAATATCTAGTATTAAGCAATTTATTTAAT
Organism: Stictocephala bisonia; assembly: GCA_035578905.1. Taxonomy (NCBI): domain Eukaryota; kingdom Metazoa; phylum Arthropoda; class Insecta; order Hemiptera; family Membracidae; genus Stictocephala; species Stictocephala bisonia. The sequence goes on from JAQJVL010000031.1 coordinate 4,465,783, forward strand.
CAGAGTGTGTAAATAAAGAAATGGGTTATAAACCACAGAGGGGAATTCGTCATGTTGTTAAGGGCATTGTTTTGCCATGAAAATTAGAAAATTGTACTATTATTTTTAATTATTTATTTGTTGAATGCATATACAAAATAATAATATTTATTTTATATATTTATTATTATTTAATTCAAAAACTTATAATTACATGTTTTATTAAGAAATAAATTAACCTTAAAATTAAGATTTGTTGATATTTTGACACAAATACTATTGCTTTTCCTAATTTGATTTTCAAGAAAAAATATTCACAATTAAAAAACAAAAATGGGTTTCCCGAGTAAAATAATCTAAATAACAAGGTAAGTACTGAACAGCAGCCATAACGGTTCGATTCACCAAGTCAGCCACATTCAGTTTTATGGCACATATAACATATGTTGTGACCGAGTTGCAGTAGAACACACCCCTTGGATTATAAAACAAGTCATAAAGCTACAAACTACCACCTCTCTACCACACGGCTGCTCTATTTTATTTTTGAACACAGTGGAACCTGCATATTAAGGCACTAACCCAATGTGTCTACATTTTCACTAAAACAGACGTATCTTATGTACTGGAACATCAACCTTTGACTGAATGTTCATCTGATAATAAACTGCTGTGTTTTAATCATATATCCTGTATTTGGCATTACTTGTAAAGTAAGTGTCTCACCAGAGCATGTTTTATTTTAAAATATGATTCCTTGACAAATGGTTTATTCTTTTTATATAATCCAAATAAACGAAAGTACTTTTTAACATGTAATGTGAGAATGTAGTATAATTCGAGTAGAAATGTTCTATAAACTACCGTTATGTAGTACAATATAAAAAGCTTTTTGGAGGCTATAAATAATAAAACAACCACTTTATTGTATAGTTAACAATTTAATATTACTTAATTAACTTAGTGGTGACTTTTTTTTAAACTCTATTAGAATTCATCCTATATATTTGTTTAAATTTAAACTAGTTTTAATCTATAATAGCAGATTTTTAACTCCCAGGAGACATGTAGGATATGTAGGGAAAATATATGTTAACATTGAACTTAGTAATATGTCTCAGGGAGGTCTCATATAATTATAAAAATCATACTGGTATTGTGTAACTCAGGTCACATGTGCTACATTTCTCTTACTATATCTGTAACTAATAAAATAACAAACTAATGAAGGATTCTATATATATATATATATATATATATATATATATATATATATATATATATATATATATATATATATAAAGATCCCTGTCACATATATTTTCCTAGATTATGATCAACCATTCATTCACTGTCATACCTTCATGATTTCTCTTTTATTTGATATTTCACCTTTCAAAACTCTTACAGGACCGTAATTAACTGAAGATTTACCAAATATAAACTTAGTCTGCAAGAAAGTATGCGTAAATATACATAGTTTAGTATTTTAATTAGGCTTTAGGAGAGCCATAGGCCAAGTGGTCTAAACCGTCAGGACTTGAAGCCTGAGTTATAGATGGTGCTGGTTCGAATCCTGACTTAAATTATAACATTTTATCAGTTATATTTACCTTGTATTGTAATGTTTCACTCTTAATTTGACTTAATTAGCTCTCCTGACATATTACTAATCCATGGGAAATGGACAAAGTAGGGTAATAAAGGAGATCGGATATACGTTTATTTTATATACAGTACATAGTTCAGATTAACCAGTTTTAATATAAATCACAGTAAATATACACACTTTTAAATATTTTCCTTAACAATAATTAATTAATAGCATCCAACCGTCAATTAAGTTTGTCAAAACTTTTACAGTACATTATAAAAAAGGTTTTTTTTTATTTAGATGTATAGTATTTAAAATATAACAAATACTGAGTATTAAGGTGCATTTAGGATGGACGGAATGGGGGGCAACATAAGCCATGAATATCCAATACTGCCAGGGATTACCCATGCAATATTCACACTCACTTTCACACATATATGCCCATCCAAATTTCCGTTCACTATGAATAAAACAAGAGCTTGTAATGGAAACAATATAGGAAAGTGTCGAACAAACAGCTTTGTGTTTCTCCATGAATATTTAATTACGTTATGATAAAGAAAGTTAAATACAGAGTTTAATAAATTCCTTTCGTACCATTCACTTTACTTACTAATATCAAACTAAATTTATTTTACCAGGTGAAGTCAGGCATAAAAAACCATCTCCTACCCTCAACCTGAGAATCAACCGGTTAAAGGTGACTAGCACGCCTGTATGAATTACCACCAGTGACGAAGCAGGCTGTGTGTAAGGACAGGAACCCTCAGTGGTCATCCATCCAAGGTGCAGCTTGATATTGCTTGACGCCATTATCTTATGATAACTTCAAACCTACACTGGCCAGATCAGATAATGATATGGTAATATAGTTATTGTATTATTATACTGATTATTTTTTAAGCTTCAAGTTATTGTCCATAAATTTAATTTCAACAATTCTAGGTTATAATTAGTTATCATAATTTACCTCACTTAAAAATGATCTTATTAGAGGCATTGTATATTTTCATAACGCTTACAGTATTATTCATGGAAGGTAGAATTTTACTAAGTAGGTCAATCCATAGGTATGAAAAACTAATTTACTGTTAACTATACATTATTATAAGAAGGCTTTTCATATAAACATCATAAGGAGAGAACACAAATTATTTTCTTCAATAAAAACTTGTACGGATAATTTAAAATCACTTGTTACTCAACCTTTATAATGCGAAACCACATAACTTTAAAAATAATTCAAGAATATGTATTTTTTGTCATCTACATATGTAGAAATTGGCACTAAATATAACATTATAGAATAAGAAGTATAATGTTTTAAATTTATTAAAATTTTACTCGGAGATTTTAGTATCGTAGACATAATTTATATCTAAATTTAAAAATCAGTGAGATACTAAAATTATTATAAGTACCTAAAGAAAACGTCTCCGAAAAAACAATAATCCATCCCCTTTAGAGAGAAATATTATTCTTTAATTTCTTACGTAATACAGGTAGATAGATAAAAAGTACAACTAATTTCAGAATGTTAACCCATTTTTGAGAGGAGCTTATAGGAAGTTATTAACTTAATTTGAAAAATTAACTTATCCATTTATTCTTCTAAATGTAGAAAAATCTTTTTATATTGGTTTCTGTACTGATGCAGGATACTATTTCAACGAACAACTGAAAATCAAACTAATCCGTTTCAAGTCTTAACAGAATAAAATTAATCAAAATAAATACATTTTAAATTAATTTTAGGAGAATGATTAATCAAAATTTAATAACAAATAGTCATTTTCATACAAATATAATACATCGTTCATTTTTCATTTAGATACATTTTGTTTATTTAAGTTAAATAATGAATTTAACAGTAAGTAAAGTTATTTTGTGGATATTAGAGTAAACTAAACTTTTTTAATATCGAACTTTGGTCCATAGCCTCCGCAGTCTGCAGCCTTAGCCCATTTACATTAAAACAGCTTGGATATATAAAATAATAATACACCAATAACTAAAAACTAATTAAAGAAGTTTATATGCATTGGTTTTCATTTGTAAATAAAGGTTGTCACCAACTTCAGGGTTTATAAAGTCTGTAATACTCAGAACACATCAAGCTTGGAGGTTACATAAGGTAAAAGTCACGCTCGGCGCCTCTTAGAATACTGAAACTGTCAACACTGAAAGTCCTACTAATGAAGTAATACCAGTTGTCTTTCCATGCATTACAAATTGTTTTATTTCAGAATTTTTAACTTGCTATTGCTGTACGTTTGAAAAGTATTAATAACTAATATTAATCATTTTTAACAGTCTCAATTTTTGTTAAATAAATATTCACATAATTATAATATTTATGTTGAAATAGAAGTAAGTGTTAAAAATAATTTACTTATTAAATTAACTAACATGATACAGAATAATTATTATACTTTATGGTTTGATTATATTCAAATGATTGTTATATTTACGTAAACACGTAATTTTTAACTATTATAATAATAATTAACGTAAAGCCTAAACCACTATTATTTTAAATAATCAATGCTACTAGATATATACTAGTTTATATTCATTCAATACCAGCTACTGTCCATGAACTTAGACTGTTTGGCACTTTTCACTTTACTGTCACAAGTAAGCACTCCACTTTAATTTGTTGACTGAAGACTGTTGATTAACTCTGACAGAACGTTCTAGAATTGTGATTTTATTGCCATAATCTTCAAGTTCCACCAAAAAGCAAATTAATTTCAATGCTTGGAAATTCACGCACTTTCTAGGGGCTACTAGATTGGTCGAGCAGGTGAAGTACATCCAGCAATATACCACATAGAGTGAGAGGGAGGAACTTCCAAATCGGCATGATCCACATTAATACAGATTTATACATACTTAAGTGTTCAAGAGTTATTACGTAAGGCCAAGATTTACCAGCACCACTACACGTAGAATTTCTAATCCTTCCACTTGACAAATAGTAATTTCAATAGAGGATATTTCCTTGCTGTTACAACAACGATATATTGAGAAAAAAAGTTACTGTATTTTATTTTCTCATTTTTTGAATTTAGTAGTAAAATGTCATTACTGTTCAATAAACTGTAACAGTAAGTACACTATCAGTAATCGGAATGTTCGGATTGCTGATAGGTTTTCTTCGAACCTATCAGTAATCGGAATGTTCGGATTGCTCATAGGTTTTCTTCAAATCTAACAGTAATCGGAATGTTCGGATTGCTGATAAGTTTTATTCGAACCTATCAGTAATCAGAATGTTCGGATTGCTGATAGGTTTTCTTCGAACCTATCAGTAATCGGAATGTTCGGATTGCTGATAGGTTTTCTTCGAAACTATGAATAATCGGAATGTTCGGATTGCTGATAGATTGTCTTCGAACCTGTCAGTAATCGTTAACTAACCAAGTATTATAATTTGAACATATTTTTGAGGAGCTGTTTGATCTGTATCTTGGATTGACCTTTATATAATTGTAAGTAATTGTTCCTAGTTCAACATGTAGTGAATAATGATTCTCCAAATGAAACGATTAATAGATTAATAAAATCAGGAAAAATACGGAAATACTTTCTCAATTACATATATTACAGAAAGAAATACGTTAACTGCATAGAACATTTTTTTTATTTACTATAACCTGCGATTAATACTTTTGAAATTGGGTAGTAATTTTGAACTTGAACCTTAGAATGGAATGCATATAACAAAATTATTTTAAAAAGCCAAATATCCACCTTCCCTCGTAATTTTATTATTCTCGTGTTTGTTTATTTTTTACCAATAAACAACAGAAAAGACTTAAACAAATTTATTTTACTAAACAATCATTCCGAGACTATATGTTTTAAGTAAGAAAACAATCCATTGATATCTCTGTTGTTTTTATTACTTATCTAATTAACGAGATATGAAGTCGGGAAAATCTTTAAGTCATTTTCTATCGTTAATTTATCATTTTAATATGCTATAAACAAACAAGTCACTTATTTATCCACATAGTTAAACCTGTTTATGACTACTATCTCTGTGTATTTAATAAACTACATGATTTAATAAATCTGCATACTAATCCTTGTAAAATGTTATAGTAATTTCATTTTGTTTTTTATGAAATATATATCCGTAAAAAGGTATACTATTTGTTATTAATTATTGAATTTATAAATAAGTAAATGATACAGGTCATCTTAAATTATATTCTATCACTTTAAAAAGTTTCTACATATACTATATAATGTTTTTAGCACTCTGTAACACTGTTTTACTAACAAGAACAAATTCAAAACCTATAACTACCAAGAATTTGAAAATAATTGACACGTTAGTCTATCATGTATGATCTTTACAGTTCAGTGCTTAAAACATAAATTTGTATTCAAGAAAACAAAACATTTAACAATAAATAAAGAGAATATTCCTTAAAGTAGTCACAAGGGCGCGTCTAACTTGTTCCTAACAATGTGCCAATACGTCACATTTCAAGGTTCTTTCCTTGGTCTTATCCTCAGTAGTTACGCCCAATTTGTTAGTGAGGACTTTCATTTCCCTACAAATCACAGATTCCTACATGATCTATAACTTAATTTTAAATAAATCTGAATCAGTGTAACAAATCCTTATGTAAACCAATTATTTAGTTTACTTTACTTATCAGTAATGAACTATCAGGAATATTATCGTAATCCAGACATAACAAAGTAATTTTAACTTATTCTAAAAAATTTGGCGGAGTGTCGTGTTTAAAGATATTATTAAATATATCGAAAAGGCATAGATTACCAATAGAGAACGTTGTTTGCTTCAGTTAATGTAACATGACACAATTTCATGCCAGATACAGTGAAATGGTGACATGTAAGTGTAAACTAGCCATGATTAGTTGAACAATCTGAGCCTTACCTTTATTAGTTAATGAGGAAATAGAAACTTTTTGGTGATAATAATATTTATTTTGAAAGCTAAGTTAATTTTGGTTACAAGTGCATGTTTCATGAGCTTTAACGTAGTATTCTAAATAATTAAAAAAACACAAACACAGATAAAATACGAACCCACATTTTATTTAAATTAACGTTTGAATATTTTTCTCAATAACAACTGGATGAAGCCCTTACATTTCGTCAAAGATATGCGATCAGAATGTTATTTTATTAAAATAAAGTCGGCACTTCACTATAGTTCATTCATTAAATCACTGAACTACTTACATATATTAAAGTAATGTCTTCGTAGCTATATCGTAACGATTACAACAAGACCGAGTAATTAATTTTACGACCTCTAGAGGCCAAGAAACAAATGTTTCAGAGAATTGATAAGAACTTTTTTTCCCAAAAATTTAAAATTCTAAAATGTATTAAACTTATAGAAAACGTTCCTATAAATCAGTTATCAAAATACAAAATTTAATACATTAACGGATTTTTTAATAATAACGGTGTAAATTTTATGTACAGTGAAAACTAGTAAAAATTCCGGTACTTTTTTTTAGTTCCAACTAGGACAAAAATTATTAAAACATTAAATGATATTTTTAAATACAAATGTGACAATATAAAATTAAACGGGTAAAATAATGGTATGATTAGGTTTTTCGAAGGCATCTTAGTTCCTTAGATAACAACCTTCAAACTCTGGTGCACATCATTCCTGCACCGACAATAGAGCCTTTTCTCTATTTTACAAAATTCGTTTTGGTCTCAATTGTACATAGATATTTAAAAAAAATATGTTTACTAATTCCACAAAATTAATTTGCTATGTACAGTTAAATTTAAATATGTTTTTTAGCCATTCAAAATCTGCCGTGAACAATAGGAAGGCACTATGGTTAGTTGTATCTATAATTTAAATCTGCTTGATATTTTGTTAATTTATATATATGAGTTTTAATTTTAAAACCTTTACTGTGGTCCAGTGTATGTGATTTGTAGTGTAATTTCTTATCTGTCATATACTTGTAGCATTTCATAAGTAATATAAGATTTTAAATACAATTTGGCAAATACAATATTATTATAATTTGTTTTCCATTTAATAGATATTGGTTTAAATTTATTTATTTTAAGGAAAATCAAGATATCACGTTGTCAGGTACAATTAATTAATTCGATATGTCTTAACACAACTCATCCCTGATATCGAAGTCAATTGTTGAATTTAGCATGAAAATATTAAAAACATTACATGAGCTTTAAAAGAGATGATCTGAAAATGAATATTGTCCAAAAATCAACTTTTTATTAAGTTTAATTATTTTTTACATAATACAGAAACAGGTTTCCCAATCATATTAAAGAATAGTTATGACACAAATGGATTCACACCAAATTACAAATGTAAGATATTAAATAAATGGCATAGAACATATTCAAAATAAAAATTATGTATTAAGCAAAGTCGAATTACAGCTCGTATGCACATTTTCAATTGTTATTGTTGTAATTTATTAATGTATAAATAAACTGGTGTAATGACTGTAATCATATGAAATTATATTCTTTCACAAGTAATATATATTTACTGCTTTATCATAGCGATAATGTAATGAATTATTGTAAATGCAATCACTTCCAGGTGTCAGGTGTTTAATCCGATTAAACCACCAATTTTCGGTCTATCTCACCCATCACGGTACGTTGATGGAATAACAGATGATTAAACATATAAAATATGCTTTCAATTAGGAACTTTGCGATATCGTGCAACACAGGTGGCTGATGTGAAATATCCAGTAAGCTGTAATAGATGAGAGAGGATGATTCATTGAATGGTCCCGCTTTACAGGTTCATTCCATGAGTAGTCAATGATTTTTCAAACCTTTTCATGGACCAACATTTACGTCAGGGTGCAAACATTCAAACAGATTATTGTGAATATAGTCATTTTAATGTATATTCTCTGTGAATAAAGCAAATAGTAGAAATTAATGACGATTAAATAACGTTTTGGACAAGGAGTAATTTTATTAACCTTAACAGACATAGTTATAACTAAACTACATCCATATCCACATTATTTCATATGGTAATTAATTTACTTAATCCATATCAGTTAAGTGAGACAAAGGTAGTTGGACATTTGCCATCATTACGTGAAAAATAACAATCACGACGTTTCGATTTGGTAAAACCCAAACCTTTTTCAAGTGCTAAAAACTAAATTACATCTACACAAACATGTTATAAAACTACGTTCTTACTAATAAACTTATCTACTTTAATAATTATCTACATTTTAACCTAGATCCTAGAATGGAGTACAACAAAATGAACTTCTACTAAATATAAAAAATATTAACAGGGTTAAATTAATATAGCCAAATAGGCGCTGTCAAGGTCACGATATCAACGAAAAATGTAAAACACAATAAAATTAATATTTAAATCAGACTGAAATAAGATTACATTAACTAATCATAAATATATGGTACCTGAAAAACACAATTAATTTAAAATAACATTCAACACGCACACAAAATTATATATATATATATATATATATATATATATATATATATATATATATATATATAATATATATATATAATATAATATATATATATATATATATATATATATATATATATATATATATATATATATATATATATATATATATATATATATGGCTCGGAAGGACTGAGGCTACTATTAAAATTACATTTTAACCTGAAAAGACAACAATTATTAGGAATAAAACAATACCATAATCAAATATTACAAAAATGATGAAGTCTTACGACCCGCAGTGACGATGGCGTCTAGACGTCCCAGGTACGAAGTGAGGATGATACAATCCAAATGCAGTGTCTACGAAGTTCCCTCCAAGGTGATAAAACACGGGGACTAGACAAACATACACACTACACTTCACAACAACCATACACAGACTGACGAGGTCAGGGACGTACGCTCCGAGATCGCCAAAAATGCGGTGACTCAGGTACGGGGACGGAGACTCATGGGGTGTTTAATTGTTATAGGTGCAGGTGGTGTAGGATTCTGGTTAGATGATGTCATGAGTGTATTGCACTTTTTATCAAGTGTGTTTTTAAGTAAAGGAACCCACATGGATCTAACTTCTATGCTACTTTGACTGATTACTTGTTCATTATTTAGTTTCATAAAGGCACCTTTGATGAATTTACGTTTAAAAAAATGTGGTTCCCTGTGAAGTATTTTAGTGTGATCCCAGTTAAATCTGTGCTCATTGTTCCAGGCATGTTCAGCTAATTTAGAATGTGTAGTGTTTCCTTTTTTAATGTTATTTTTGTGTTCTTTTAGCCTAACTTCCAGTGGTCTCTTTGTTTCCCCTATGTATTTTTCATTGCATTCACAAGTAATGCAATAAACTACATTTTTGGAGGATTGCTCCTCATTCTTTGGTTTAGTTTTAGTTAAAGACTGTCTTAATGTGTTTTGTGTGTTGAATGATGTTCTGATTTTGTATTTCCTAGCTATGCGTCTGATTTTTTCTGAAAGGTTAGGCGTATATGGAATGGACATGAATGCTTTCGGCTTTTCTGTGTCAGTGGGTGTTTGTTTGCGTTTTCTTATTTGTTTGCATTTGTTTATGAGAGACTGAGGGTAGCCATTGTTTATTAGATCTTTGGAAACATTGTTTAGTTCATTGTCTAGTTTAGTTTTATCCATATCAGTTAGGCAGTAAAATGGACAAGAATTTAATACTTTTTTAATAATAGTTAATAAAATGATTTAGTTAAGATGGAATTTTTTTGTCAAGATAATTTATGGTTCAGACTTCTTTAGTGCTGGTGTTGAGTTATATGGTCAGTGCTTACTATATGGGTTTATTTAAATTTATTTATTATTATATATTGATCAACACCCATAAAATGTGATACAGTACTTAAGGTTTATGTTACAAAATATACTGTACTTAAGGTTTATCCTGTGGGTCCAGAAATACGGTTGAAGCTTGATAATGGTATTATTTAACATATTTTCCTGTTTCTATTACGTTATTTTCTAAATACAAATATCTAATAATTATTTATAGTCTACATATTACTGTTTCATCGACCAAAATATATCATACAATACTTCAAGTGTTTGGAAACATGTTTGTATAAGACTCCTTCGTCTTCAGGTGTTATTTACTACCACCCACAGACAGAGGGGTTTGGGCGTTTGTACATGTTGATACGTTGTGTTTGTTTCCTGAAACACTTGGAGCATTGGAAATACCTAAATAAATTACCAATCATGAACAATCTAAAAACAACGAATAACATTAAAACAATATTGTATTATACATACATTTCTATGGCTTATATATTTTGACAACCATTGTTTGGATATTAATATTAATCACCTTTTTCTCATTTCAACCTCATTTCGCAGTTGTTAGTCAACAAATGTTAAGATTTGTATCGTATTTTTATATCAATATTAAGTAATCGTTTAAAATATTTCGCAAAGAAATTGTGATTAGTGAAAATTTATGATTTTAGTCTTCGATGCTAACCTCACTTTGACTCATCCTTAGGAAGAGAAGTAGCATTGTAAGACTTTCCAGAGGAAGTCAGCATCCAAGATACAGCATTTCTTGTAACGTGAACTAAGTTGCATTGGTCTGATCTACAACTAACTGACCTGTTAGTTATTTTGACTTGCCTCCACCCACCCTGGGAAGACATCTCTAGTGTGTCCAAGCTGTTTGTAACTAAAAATTTAATTCCGTACCAAATTAAAAGAACCAAAACAAGTATTCAAGTAGCTAGGTTACAGCCTGAGAACAGTTTTGGAATAAACATAACAATTCAGGAGGTATCTAATTTAAGATTAAGCGTGTATTATAGATATAGGCTACAAATGCTAGACTATCACTTGTTATTTTTAGTATTTAAAGTAGAATGTTATAGTTCTTAAATGTATTACTTCCCACAGGATATTCATTGCTTGGTTAAACAAAGCCAATATTTCTATTATGGTGACAATGACTGTTGACCGTTTACATAAAACGTATTATAAAAACATTCAGACAATGCGTTTACGCAAATTATTTTGTAACTTCTAAAATTGTACATTTTATTGTTATGAGCTGTTATAGTTAAAGCGAAATTCTGTATGAACGAACGTCTGTATTAGGATATTATAAAATGGACGTTATTACACATATATAACGTTACTATCCATATTCAATTTTTTTATTGTAAAATTTTTAAATATGAGATTTAAATTATAAATTTTAGTTTAGCATATATAATTTATAGAAATTAAATTCATTACGCCAAAAATTTTAATGTTATTAAATGAGGCCTTTCGTTGTCAAAAACAGCATCATCAGACTGACCAAGTTAGTTTAGTATTTAAAAAAAATTCAATTTATACATACATATTATAATCCTCCTATAAAATGTAAAAATCTGTTTAGACTACAGAACAAAATTTATTTATTTTAGGTAAGTGAATATTAATTTAAATTAGCTCAAATTATTTGATTACTCTGATATAACATTCCAGAACTGTATTACCAAACATTTATGAATATTAAATGCACCACTAGTTATAAACTTTAGTTACCTGAATCATACGGTAAACTTAACTCATTAATTGGTTTTATTATTCTATTGGACTTGCTTTAATCCACTTATCTGTTTATAATATGGGTTGATGACCACTTAATTTTATTTATATATTTTACCGAGATCTCATGATTAAATTACTTAATTATATAACTCGTATTTTCATAAGAAATAAAATTAGTATAACAAACTTAATATTTTTAATCATAAAGTTTAATTTCTTAAATGTTCATTAATTATCTTATGGTGAATAGTTCGTATTTTCTAAGTATTTTTTATCTGTCCCTTAATCTGAACGTTTTGAAAACAAACAGCACATGATAAATTAGGTTGTTTGTGTAAAACGCTATTTTCATTTGAAATAAAAGTTGGCATATCGAATTTATATTCTACAAGAGTACTGTGTATATATTTATATAATACAGCACTGTACTTGAAAAGTTTTTGGATAATTATAATTTTTACTTTGGAAAGAGTGTACAATTTATAATTAGTGGTTCTACTTTTCAATTTAAAAAAATTTTATTTGTCATAAAATAACAAATATGACGATTAGCTCATTAATTTATAGATTTTACGAAAATTTAAATTAGCAATGAAACTTTTAAAAAGTTTATCCACTAATAAATGTTACGCTCTTTTAAACGAGGTAAAAATCGTATTTTTTCAAATCGTTCCTACAGTTCCGTTCCACATTTAACATTGCTCTTATTGCACATAAATCTAATATGGTGACTACCTCTACAGACTCGTAAAACAACGACTAGCTAAGGATAAGTTAGCAAACGTAAAAAATAAAAGACATGAATTTCCTGTAGAGCTTGACCAAATACATAATAATTCCTAAAGTTGTGGATACTTTCTTTGTTAGCTGAAGCTAATCGATGTTTTCAAAAATGACAAAATTACATTTAAATTGTTTATTTGATGTTATATATCATTTGGGATAAAAATCTGTTATTAGCTATGTAACATTTTTTTTTTAGTCTAAAATATGGAGTACTATCTATGTTCAATCGTAAAATGATATGATTGTTTGTTTTTAGTAATTCTGATTTCAATATACTCTTACAGAGAGAACAAATACAGGACTCTCAGTGGTTTTAAATCGTAATTATTTTAGATACTCATGAGCCCAATGCCATGGCTACCATCAACATTGATACCCGAGAACCCTTCAGTAATTACTAAACCAGAGGCAGCCCATAATCTGATGTCAAACGCATAAAAAGGACTGATAACAGAACGCATATCCTACTTTCTTTACAATAGTTAACGCCAAAATATCTGGGTTGCAGGAATTATTTAAAATGCCTTTCGTGTATTTATGTATTATTTCTAAGTAGTAGATTTTTTTTATCAAAGCCAAATTAACTTGATTTTCGTAAAATATATAAAAATATGTCTACTGTTCTTTCTATTTTAATTAAATTTCTGGGCTACTTAATGTAGTGTACGACAATTTTTCTTAAGATATGTAAGATATATAGTACTCATGACTGTACTGTCCAACCATTACGTTATGTTTATTGAAAGTACAATAAGTGTAATGTATACAACGTAAGGATATAGTGAATATGTTACGCATTATTATAAAATAAAAAAATAGATTTCCAATCTTTTTTACAAAATAACTATTGATTAGTTTACTTAAAATTAAAGAAAAGTTTTTATTGCTCAAGTGTTCTCAAGTAAGATATGTTACCTAGTGGCCTGTGACGTGAAGATTTTCTCAATATTTGTTGACATATTATCAATATCACCTGTATAACTGATGAAAGAACGCAACTGAGCCGAGTACTTTGAAAATGTCTTAGAATACAGTTATATCCAAATAATTAGGATTTAGACTATTTTAAAAATTATTTATGAACGTTGAAACTCTAACATATATTGAGTTGAGAGAGCCGTAACAGTATTGTGACGTTTTTAATTTGTCCTAATTTATAAATAATTAATCGCTATGTGGGTTTTACAAATAAGCAACACGTTATACTAAACAATTACTAAATTTATTGACTCTATAAAAATTAACTTATTACAATTAAATGGGTATTTCCTTTACTTTAAACTATTGTGAAAAGTACAATTTTCTATTAGGCTTACTGTTACAGTTAAACTAATTTATATTTACAATCTTAGATGGCATCAATAATTACAACTACTAATTGCAAAGTGACTTTACTAAATTCCTTTCTTTTAATTACAATTCCTAGCTCTATAAAGTGGCTTTCCTAGATTCTCTACTATTATTTACAATTACTAACTATAAAGTGACTCTACTAGATTCCCTACTATTATTTACAATTACTGACTACTAATTGACTTTACTAGATTCCCTACTACCTACAGTCCAAAGCTAACAGTTCACTCACAGTTTCTTCAGTGTCCCTTCAGAAGTCGTCCACAAGTACCGCACTGCTCCTTCGTTGATCCCCACAACGAACCACTCACCGGTAACTTCTCCGTAGACCACTTCACTATACTCGGACACTTCACTCGCACTGTAGAACTCGCTCACTGTCGCTGCAAACACCCGGGCTGTAGACTCTAGACTCACTGACTGACTGACTGACTGACTCTGGTATCCGGGCCGTATATATCACCTGCAGGTCTCCATCTAGAAGCTTCTTGAATTCCCCTGCGTCCGAAGTTCCATGACAGAGCTGGCTCGTCAACCCAGAAGATTCTAGAAGTCTATTGAAGAGGTAAAGGGGCGTTCATGCGTAAGCCATTGTGCCCCAAAGGTTGTAAACAAGCAGGGCAGGTGGTCAGCGACCCATCCATTACTTCCGCATCACCGGTTCCCAGGATAGAGGCCACTCGGAATGTCACACTATTAATCAGAGATTTCATTTTTTTTTCTTTTTGTCCTTTGATTTTTGCTGCTCAATGCTTACAATGCTGGAACGGTTAACATTTAACTTTAAAATAGTTATGTAGGTTAACCAACATAAGTAGCCAAAGCACCAAGAAAACTTCACATTAACAACAAATGCTCGGTATAGAATCAGCTATTTTATATTACAGCTCCTTGATCATTCTTCTTTATGTAAATTTTCTGAACCTATAACAATATTTTTTATCAAATAGTTATCATAAATAATCAGACTTTTAATTTTATTAGGAGAAGATTTGTTTATTCATTAGTAAAATAATTAATATTTATTTATTATGCAACGTTTGATGTTATAAACTGAGAACAAATCAAAATTAATATACATATATGAAACCACTAAAACATACATATTATATTAGGTCGTGAAATTCCAAACTTTGGAAGTAAAGTGATGGTTTGGATTTGAGAGGAAAATGTTTGTTTTCTCTTCAACCAGAAGCAATGTCACGAGTCACTGGCTGTCTCTGGAGAACCCATTTCTGGTAGAGAAACTCGTCATTCTGGATCCATTACAAATAAATTATTTTTATTAATATCTAATTCGTTGTTTTTTACGATATTCTCCATTAGTTAGTTAATTGCCACTACATGTTCGTTTTAAGTACGTCATTTCATTACCAGTACCTTCATCATGAAGCTTGTTTTTCACCATCTTTATTGGGGCATATTTAGTAAGCTGGGGCAAAAAAATAAAACTTATTTTTGTGCAATACGACACTGTGAAACTATTAATTTTATCCATGGCGAACAGACTTTACGGCACCTGTTCATGCTACCTGCTCGTAATATGGCATGGAATAATTAAAAAGGGCAAGAGGAATTTGAGCAAAATATAAATTTTAAATTGGTCAAAGGGTAGAAGTTCAGGAAACAAAATTGATAAAAATATAACAAGAAGTTAATTTTAGAAAACCTCATGCTACACTCGTAAATATGTACCAGTGTTAAATATTCAGATTTTTAAATATGTTTATTTTATTGCAATGGAATTATAAAATTTGCTTAAATACATGGCTAGTAATATATCATTTATTTAATGTTGCGTAACTACTACTATTTAAAAACAACAGATATAATGCACATTCATATCCAACTAATGATCTGTGAAAAAAGTTAAATATTTTTACTGAATTGAAGTAAAGCTTCTATCACTACAGTAATATACTTTAATATTTAGGTGTTGTAGGAAGCCCCACACCATGTCCGGCGGGATTCTCAATAATTCTGTCCTCATTTTGAAAGCAAATGCGCATCAACTGCTCTCATTCAGTTTCAATCATTGCCTCAACTTATTGATTATCCCGACTTGACTTCAGAGCACTCCTGCAGCAAGTGCTGGAACATCAAGTAGGTTCAAAATGATAGGACCAATCATATGACGAGTTTAGCCAGCCGTAACCCTAGTAACGACTTACCGCCTTGCATAAGTGTCACATTTCAGCTCTTTATCTACACTTTATCTGATAACTACTTGTTTCAGTATGTGAATTTGTATGCAAGTAAACATTTTGTGACCACGGATTGTTATTTTATTTATTTAGTTCTTTACGATTTATTTTTACTTTATATATTGCAGTATAAAGTGAAATTATATATCTGGGTATCACCAGAGGCAGTACCATGCAGCGCGTCAGAGCTCCATTCTAGTGCCACTAGATGCACTCATGTCAAGTTGAGAGATTCATTTAATCGAGTGTAGATGAAGCAGAGCTCCAGATACAATCCTATCAAAATTAAATTATGCATTATTTCTAAGTTTTTAGATTTTATACTGCGTACTTTATAGTTTGCATTGTTATTGCTCGCTTTTGTATCCTCCATCACAGTGTCATAATTACTTTCACAAAAATTAAACTAAATCAATTATTTACTCACATAACCATCCAGATAACCATCAATTTACATTTATTGATATGTATTTTTTAAGTGGAATACGTATTGGTTGTGATTGGATTAATGTGCGTTATATAAATTATTTTTTATTTTCATTATATGCTTACACAATATACTAATCAGAATAACGTTTACTCGTAAGTAATATTTGTAATTACTTAAAACAGATATTGCAACATTGGGATCTTTTTGATAATCCAATACCTCTACATTTTTTTGTTTTCGTTAATTTACTACTACTTGATTACTATTCAATTTATCTAAAAACGGTTCCCTAATAGTTTTTACTTCCGTTGTGTTATTCCATTTCCGCTAGGAATCCGATATCGCTGGCCTTATCTTATCGCGTTATAAGAGCTTACACACGGAGCGGTACATTCGGTGATAAGTCAATCAATGGATTTACCAGTTTGTAATTAACTTTAGTAGCCGCCTAACCTAACCACATTCGTAATAAAAATATAGTGGTAGTGATAAGAAAGTGGTAGTTAATTAACGGAAAAGGTTTCCACATTGTTTTTGTGATTTTTATTATTTGTTTATTATTCATAATTTTCAGTATATTTCCTTCTTATTACTATTCCAGGTGAGTATTCAGGTTTCCCACAGTCGCGTGAAAAAATAATCTATTAAATAAGACTCCACAGATTCTTAACGCATGAAACTAAAAAATGGGCAGTCATTTGTAAATTATCATAACTCTCCGAGGTTGGAATTTGACTGTCAAATAGTGAACATTCTCCACCTATGCCAATGTGATTATATCAAGCAATTATACTGTGACTACTAGGAATACAAAGAATTCGATACATACATTTTTCTAATTCCAACTTTCATATTTTAAATATAAATAAAAAATAAAAACTAATAAATGTTATGTTAAAAACTAATACCAGTTGTTACACAATAATGGACTTGTACAACACACATACTACGGCCATGCTTGTGAACTTTGGTTTGGGGAAATACAGATCACACAATCAAAAATTATTCTTGATTAATAATAACTACTGTAAAAATATACTATGGATTGTAATTATGAAGAGCTTAATTACAGAGATTTGTTTACTACTCTTTCCATTTCTAAGATTTTAATGATTTTTCAAACTAAATTTTTTAAGGTTAGTATTCAGAGTTAATACTACTATAAGTAACTAAACTTTTCATAACAATATATAAACCTTTCTGATTAAATTATTTGTTGACCTTTACATGGCGAAGCTCACACTACTCAGTTCCCAGCTTGTTATTAATTTAATTTTAAATATTATCAGCTGCGTAAATTAAAAGCATTAAACGAGGTGTGATAATCATCCAAGTCCATCAACGTGTGTATGGTTCGCATAAAGAATAATTCCTGATGTGTAGGAGGCCGTTTACTTGTGTCAAACGTGGCTACTCAACCTGATTGTCACCTCATATTGGTTACGAAAACTTCAGTGAATAATTAAACATGAATATTCATAGTTGACAGTTAACTTTTGTCGGTCCCATCAAGTTGTCAATCAATGGGAATATACCACAGAAGTGTTCATATCTTTATAGAAACAGTGTCTTACTTCATAATAGCTCTTAGGTGTTGTTCACCTAAGAAATAAGTAACTAATCTTAATTTGTAAAACAAAAACCATAACATTTAAATAAAGGAATACATACTGAATATCAATTACAGGTATAATCAAAAACAATTTGAGGTGAAACACTAACCCTAAATTTCGTCTGACGGACTACATAATAAAATAAATAAACATGACTAACTATATTTTTGTAAATAAAGCAATGATTTTACTTTGTTATACATTTTCAAAAATCGCCACTAAAAACACTTTTCTACAAGGCCTTTCACCAGCAAAAGTAGAAAAGTTCAGCTTTTTATTGAAGATTTGTGAAAATGTATAACAAAATGAAGATTACCAATATCAACTCTATCTCAAACTGTCATTTATTTTGTTATTTAAGTAAAAATAACCAAATTAACAGTTACGTATTAAAACAATAAATGTTCAAAAAGTAAACAATATTGGACTTTTTTAAGTCGACCTAAAATTCAGTTATTTCAAAAAAGGTGAATAAATAAATGAAGATGAGATAATAAATTAAAAAGCCTTTATTGTATAAATCCTTATGTTATTTTTGATTTAAAAACTAAAGTACATATAGATTTTAACATAATTGAAAAGCTATATATCGATTTACTAAGCATTTAAACGCTTACACTTTCATCCATAGGACTACTTTATGGAAAATCTCGTCTCTAAGTTCAACATACAAAATTATTATCACATGAAAATATAATCAGTCAGTACAGAATTGTGTTATTTAAGATTGCACTTAAGTTTAGTTTCGCTATGAGTTGTTTTCATACCAAATTTTAAAAATTCTTACAGTTGTGTCATCTGAGAGACAAAAGTTATCATTACCTTTATTTATCTATAAATTCATGACCCGTGATACACTCTCCTACTTGGTGGGGACTACATATGTAAAATACACTTTAAACATTTCTGCTTATAAGATTTAATGTTTGATCTCTGCAGCATGAAAATGCTAGTTGTAATAAACGTATTTTCTGTGGCCTTAACAAAAAATAATATTGTATTCGCTTTGACTCTCCTCAATAATTCTAAGGCACTATAATATCATGCTCTTTATCATGCTCTCATGCACTATATCATGCTCTTTAGTATGATCTCCATACTTTTAATTTTTAATCACTCTACCTGTATGTACCCATCTTAACGAGTTTCTTACCTTTCAACATACTATTACAATACGGAAGAAAAACTTATTACTGGGTTTATATGATACTTTTATATTTTTTCAGGTTTTCAGACAAATATGTATGATTACCTAATATGATTTTTTTATTTTAAAAGTATATGATAAATATTGTTACGATCAAACAAGGCACTAAATAATAAGTTAAGTTCTACCATGTGGCTAGTAACTGTTTCCTTTACAGTTACACAGTTCGAGATATTTACAAATATGATTTACTATACATTATTTTAGAGTACCAAACCACTCTTATTCACAATAATTAGATTCACTTAACACTCATGAATTTACGTTCGATCAATTGTTCACTGTTTGTGTTCGTAAACTAACACTGTTGCCCTTAATAGTTTACTGTCACGTCCACTCCAATCTTGCTGAAGGCTGAATACTCACAATGCCACTGACATTTTAACTTAGACGATCGAAGGATGCTGTTTTATATGGCTCTGCTTCAATTCAGAAATTTAAATAGGTCAAGACTAGAATAGTTCTGGCTCCATTTTGGAAGGTTCTAACTATGCCGAGAAATAATCACACTGTTTAGGGGCTTCTAGATTGACCGAGAAATGGAAGCGACTCACCAAATACCCCAACTCAGACATAGGGAGCGCAGTGAACAAGTGGCTTGATCTAAACAATATGTCCAATATCCCAATTAAAAGTGTTTTGCTTTAGCCTACCACCAAAACTCCCCGTCTTGAATAAAAACTGAAGTTCCTAATTTTAGTATCCACAAGCTGGTACTGTATTTAGATTTTTTTCTTTTTCTCAAGCCCTCCATTATTTCCTTTTTTCAATGACTAAAGAAAGTTTTAAATTATTAAATAAATAATTCAAAACTCTTAATTTTATTAGATAATTATACTTTTAAATGAGTTTTAAACGTTAAAACGCCATTGTTCAATAAAGGTAAGGTTATACCTTAAAAAAATTAAAACGTTATAATTGTAAAAATAGTTTATTTACATTTCAGGGTTGTAAATACGGCATTTTTCTCATAGCACGTTCTCATACAACTAAAGGCAAGAGTTAATATTACAGTTTAGTTCAGGTTTCACAAGACACGGCAAGAGGAAACCTTACAGAATACTGATGAGTCCTTAGCCTTCATCTTGTGTCACTGCATTTATTGGTTTACTCTTTAAGTTGACATATTTTTAAGATCCGCTTAAGGCGTTCTAAGTTTTTAAGGCATTTAATCACTAAATTAAATTTAATACTATAAGAATGTAGAAGTATTTCAACTAAAGAAAAATATATATACGTCAAAAACTACGAATTAAAGTCATACAATTTTAGAAGCCTACATATAGCTAGATTATTGAGCCAAGTATCATAATATCAGTTTTATTGAAATTTGATATGTATTAGATATATTGTGAAAAACACCTGTGACATTAAAAAGTCAGTACAAATTGTATACAAATATTTTAAAATAAGCATACCAAAAACAAAAACTGCTTATCTATCCGTATTTTCCTTTTGATAAATTTAGCTCATGATCTGCCTTTGAAAAATTTAAGGCAGGTTACTATATGAAAGCTTTTATTTATATTTTGTAAAAATTAGTAAAAAAGTACCTGTTTTCCATAAACTACTCACCAATAAACACGCCATAAATGTTCAAAACTTTATTATTTACCCTCCAGCCATATTGGGAATCGCTTTAACATTCTTAATAAAGGTAATTTTTTATGCTAAAATATAGTATTATCAACATTTCAATTTAGTTATAACTAACTGGTTGCATACACCTCATTGATTATGTAGATTTCTTAGCATGTATAAATGTTATATTACAGAATTTTTCTCCGAATAAACAAGTATATTGCGTTAGCTATAATTGTTTATAAAAAATACTTCACGTTAAAAATCCGTGAAGTATTTTTTTACGCATTTCTTCCCCTTTATTTCTTGATCAGTTTTGTCTAATGAGGTGTCAACGAATGTTTTCCCTACATTAAGTTGTGCAATAAGCGTCTCACTGTTCTATATGTTTACCCTGAAGGACACGAAAACTCCTCATAGTACTCTTTTTTGCCATTATAATAACAAGGATACAGATTTAAAGTACTTAAAAATCAACGGATTATAAAAATATAATTATTTATGTTTGAAAAAATTCAGCAGCTGTTGTTATATAAATAATAACTTTTGCAATATAATGAGAAGGTTATAGACATTTCTGAACGTTAAACAGAGGAATTTTGATTGATTTAGTGGAAATTCTGTCTTATCTCTAAGTATTCAAATGCACGTGCGTTCTATATATATTACACCATTCATCCGATCGCAATGTATATCTGTCTTTGTCTGTTCCAGTGCGTCCTATATATATATTACACCATTCATCCTATCGCAATGTATTTCTGCCTTTGTCTGTTCCAGTGCGTCCTATATATATTACACCATTCATCCGATCGCAATCTATGTCTGTCTTTGTCTCTGCCATTGCGTCGTACATATATATTACACCATTCATCCGATCACAATGTATTTCTGTCTTTGTCTGTTCCAGTGCGTCCTATATATATATTACACCATTCATCCGATCACAATGTATGTCTGTCTTTGTCTGTTCCAGTGCGACCTATATATATATTACACCATTCATCCGATCGCAATGTATTTCTGTCTTTGTCTGTTCCAGTGCGTCCTATATATATATTACACCTTTCATCCGATCGCAATCTATGTCTGTCTTTGTCTCTGCCATTGCGTCTCTGCCATTATCGATAAAATCGGATAATATTACACCATTCATCCGATCGCAATGTATTTCTGTCTTTGTCTGTTCCAGTGCGTCCTATATATATATATATATATATATATATATATATATATATATATATATATATATATACATATATATTACACCATTCATCCGATCGCAATGTATGTCTGTCTTTGTCTCATCCATTGTGTCCTATATATATATTACACTATTCATCCGATCGCAATGTATGTCTGTCGTTGTCTTTGCCAGTGCGTAAAATAGTTTAAATAAAAATGTAAAGGGTACTAAGTTTGAATTTCATTACATCCTACAAGTTTACCTTTTTTAAGAATTTACCTCATGCATTTAATCCACGAATACAGTATTCAAGTCATGCCGAAGTCGAAGGCCGAAAGCGTGCATTTGTGTCTCCTAGTTTATTTATAATGAGGAACTTTTCTTTTGCAGGAGTGTTTGTATTTGTGTTAATATACATACTCACCATACGTACACGATCTATATTTGCGATATATTTAGGTATAATTCATCCTTACACTCTAACTACACATGTCCCTTGCAAGAGGACACAGAACAGATTTGCAATATTGAAGTGTATTCGGTCGTAAACCTGGATTACGGAACCAATCCAGGGTTACGGCTCCCGGAGGGTTAGCAGCCCAAATCGTGTATTCTAGATCACAAAGTGAGGTTTGTTTTTCAATCTTATTTCGAAATACAGTTTAGGCTCAATGGGCTGTGAATATATTACATTATTATTATTATTATAACTTTAATATACTTGTGAAGTGGCTCAGTGGCTTTATACTGTAAAGGATAATTTCCGAGTTTCAAATTGAGCGGTCGGTTCTTCACAGTTGAATAAAATTCACGCACATACATGTAGGCCCATGTAAATTGGAAAGTAACACCTATTATTTACTAACGATACCTAACTAACCATTAAAGTGAAGTTTGTATCAATACGTGTACATAGCAAAGGAATGTTTCATATATACAGGGGGTCAAAAAATCTGGCGAAAGCAATATTTTGTTTAATCGATAAAGATTAACCATCTAAACATTGAAAATTATTCCTACATAAAAAAAAAATTGGGTGTGCGTCGGACCACACGGTGGAAGTTATACTTCTTTGGCCATTCTCATACACCCACTCACGCACACAAACAGACAGGATATATAAATTAAATATAAGACATTTTTCAATATTATTCAATATATTTATCTTCAATATATTATACGTGACTTCATTATTATATTATACACCTATATTATCATTATCAGTAATTTCTTCGATTAAATTTCTTCGATTAAAAATCGATTAATCGATAGTTCTTAAAAATTTGTTCTTACTTTTCAGCGTGACGCGGTTTCTCGACCAACATCCCATCCCAAAGTGTCTAACGGGCGCAAAGAAGTATAACTTCAAAAAATACTTTTTTGAGAAACTTTCAAGTTTTTATCATATCAGGAGGTTGTTCGTAAGTCGTCAGGAGAAACTCTTAAACTATACAATAAGTTGAATTACGCCTCAAATTAAAGATCTTCTTTAAGAAATCACAATTCCACAGAGCCGCCAACCTCAAAACTGTTTTTCATATGAAAAATGGTGTGTTTAAAAATATAGCTTTGAGCTTAGTAAGAATTTGTTTGTTTATGCGAACTATTTTAGATTAAAGCAGTAGTAACGGGAGGCCCATAAATACCTGACACTTTTTAAACAGCTGTTTATAAATGGTTCATTTGTTTACAGATGTCATTGTTGTAGCATATGGTAGGTAATATAGGTTACGCCATTTTAGTAAACATGGATCAGTGGACGGTTCAACATCGTGCCTTTGTCACTGAAGTGTTTTTTTTTTGTTTTTTTTTAATAATGAGCATGTTACTATTACACGACTTCGTTTTTGTAACAATTTTCATGTTCCACGTTATGGCCGTGTTCCCTGTCGTAACACCATTAATAAGTGGGTTTGCAGTTTTAGAAACATTGCATCCGCACTAAAAAAGTAACCAACTGGTAGACCTAGATGTGTTCGTACCCATGAGAATGTTGGTAGAATTTCTGAAGCAGTGTTTCAAAGCCCAAAACGATCAGCCAGGAGACAGCCCGTACATTAGCAGTTTCCAGAACAAGTATACATCGAATTTTACATATCAATTAAAACTTCCATTCCTACTAGATACAGGTTGTGCAAAACTGAATGACACAGATCCTGGGGCTCTGTCAAACGCTACTGCAGTACTGCAACGTTTGATAATGTCTCAAGAAGCTCATTTTGATTTGATAGGAAACGTTAACCTTCAGAGTTGTCATTAATGGTCAAGATAGAATCATAAATAAATGCACGAACAACCCTTGCATAGCGAAAGAGTTACTGTGTGGGGTGGTGTTGCACGTTTTGTAATAATTGGAGCAAACAGCATTCCTAGTAGGGAAGAAACTTTCCTCTATTGGAATAGTTCTACCAGAAAGGTAACACCATTTTTGGAGTAGCTAAATGCTGTAAATATATAGTAGGACTACTGCTATTTCAAGTAGGAATTACCTTTTGTGGTCCGATTTGTGACATTGTGTTTTCCAAATAATGGTCTTTGATGTGAAATACAACTTAACAAACTTATTTGTATATATATTGTCATGTTATGCATTCATGATTAATACATATATGGGTACTTCAAATAGAAGTGTCATTACTTCAGATTTACTCATGGTAGCCTGTAAATGTGCAATTTGACTACCTTATCGATGAACCCAATAATATAGTTGCACTAAAAATACATATACAGGATTCTCCTTCAAATTATGCGTTTCAAGTTTGTTTGTTTTTTTTTTTGTTTTTTTTTTAGTTTTTATTTAATTGAAAAATTCGTTATGATGTTAAAAATATTTTTAAATTAGTTAATATTATTTTTGTTGGATTAAAAATTTTTTACTCAATTACAAATATTTAACGTAAGAATAGTTTTATATAGTAGTTTAAATATTTTAAATATACCGGCCTCAACTTTGTAATGCATTATTTGCATTTATGTGAAGGCGTATATTTATACTAGTATGTCAAAATTAATAATTAGGGTTGAAGCAATTAAACCAAAACTTAATTATCACAATGAATCGTTTTGAGGTATAAGAAACTAATTTTCCTTCAACCAGTTCAGTTCCAAAACAAAAATTAATATTGATTGTGCATTTTTATATTCATGGCAACTT
The DNA here is from genome assembly GCA_035578905.1 of Stictocephala bisonia. Classification (NCBI taxonomy): domain Eukaryota; kingdom Metazoa; phylum Arthropoda; class Insecta; order Hemiptera; family Membracidae; genus Stictocephala; species Stictocephala bisonia. Next base: position 4,491,449 of record JAQJVL010000031.1, read on the forward strand.
CACGGCGTTATCTCATATCTTACAGACGCCGTGAATATATAACATTAATTATATTATCCAGTACCTACGTATTAATCTGAAATTAACAATAATTCTATTTCGACAATAACAATTACATTTTATCCAGATACTAATATACATTTACTTTTGACCTATTAAGCGCTTATCACTTTGATGCTAACTCTCACCATTGAAATTGTACCCTAGTGTGACATTTGTATCACGTCCCATTATTACATTTAGTGCTGAGATAAACAAACTTTCTCATTAGAATCTACAGTTTCCGGTGACAACCGCGTCAAGGTACTATCTACAATATTTACAAGATGACCAGACGTTTCGCTCATACTGTGATGTGGCATCCTCAGTCTCAGAGGAACCACTGAGGATGCCACATCACAGTATGGGCGAAACGTCTGGTCATCTTGTAAATATTGTAGATAGTACCTTGACGCGGTTGTCACCGGAAACTGTAGATTCTAATTATGACACCGGCCGCTTAAGCCTAAGTTCTAAGATTAAAACTTTCTCATGTCTATTTTTCAATTTTTATATTTAAACAAACATAGTTATGTCATCTCTATCTTTTACTTATATTGATACGTCAACTAATATTTCCTACCAAATATAAAACTTACATTCATAAATTTAAATTCAATTTCTGGAATATATTTTATGTGTTTAATTTTATTTTACCGTCATAAAATGCTTGACTATAATTTTTTTTAAACCAACCCCAAAAAAACTTTTTATGAACAACAATTATATCGCATTCTTTTTTGCTCAAAACAGCTTGCTATATAAAGAATCGTGCATATGTTTTTCTGTATATATATTTTTCTGTACAATAAATTTTTCTGTTCTACAGGGAGGAAAAAGGAGGGGAAAAGGAATAACTAAATCGATATCAACCGAAAGTCGATACTAGATAGCAGTAATCGATGAGGTGGTATGTATGAAAAAAAAAATACAAGATTGTAGTAAACAATAAAATAATAATAATAATAATATATTTTTTATTGCATCTTGTTAACAATTGACAAAATTGTATCGCAATAGTCATTAATAAATTAAATAAAATTTGCCATCCATTCAATCATAATAACACTTTCAAACATACATTTTTTCACGCACCCAAATTCCCATTCATTCGCCAATTTTATCTCCAAAATGTCCTCCAGTGTCAATTTTAAAATTCAGTGGCTTCCCAATTATATGCAAAAAACTCGTCTATACTATAAAATGCCAGTTTGGCCAAACATTTCTTGAGACGGTTCTTAAACGCCTTGGGCGTTGTAGCATTTTTAATACATTCTGGGAGTCTGTTAATTATACGAACACCAATCTGTGAGGGTAGGAGTTCGTAGACTACCGTCCTGTGATTTCCAATTTAATTCCAATAATAATTTATCACTACTCTAAAATGTAGGCTACAGTTAATCTGTGAAACTTTTAAGACTTTAAGAGTGCAGTTTTAACAAGTATTTTACATTTATGTTAAGAGAAAAGATATTAATTGATGTTTTATAGAATATAAGTAGTTGCCTGCAATGATCGTAAAAATGTTTATATTAGTCAACCAGTAAATAAAAATCCACTCTGCGTTATAGCATTGAGGGCTCTTTGCGTTTCAATGCCGATATAAGGAGGCAACGGGGTGAAACGTCTCAGTTCGGAAAAAGAGTTTAGGAACCTTAGGGTGGGCAATGATGAGAGGCCTTTGAGGTTGAATTGTTAACCTAAGCATTTACTGAGTCCAACTCGTTCGAAGTGAATCCGTCGTGTGTATACTCGACTACCGAATCCTGGAATTACCTCCCTGAGGTATTAGGCGAATAAAATCGAAAGGCTATTAGTTAGGGGAAATAAAAGGTATTAGTACAAAAAATAATTTACACTGACGAAACGACCTCACAACACATACTGTGGAATTGACCCAACCACACACCCAACACATGCAAACCAGTTGACACACCCACCCACCTATATACGTACAGTGGTGTTGACCCACCCACACTCCCATACATATACTGTGGTATTGACCCAACCACTTGCCCATACACATAACTATGATGACCCAGCCACCCACCTATAAACGTACGGTGGAGTTATATTAATAATTTTTTTAATAGGAATATGAAATGAAGACTAGAAATTTTTCATTAACAGTGTAACACCCATACCCGTTCAGTGGAATTGACCCACCCGCACATCGATACACGTTCAGTGGTATTGACCCACCCACCCACCCATACACGTTCAGTGGTATTGACCCATCCCCCCACCCATACACGTTAGGTGGTATTCACCCACCCACCCACCCATACACGTTCAGTGGTATTGAGCCACCAACCCACCCATACACGTTAAGTAGTATTGACCCATCTGCCCACCCATACACGTTCAGTGGTATTAACCCACCCGCCCACCCATACACGTTCAGTGGTATTGACCCATCCGCCCATCCATACACGTTAGGTGATATTGACCCACCCGCCCACCCATACACGTACAGTCGTATTGACCAACCCACCCACCCATACACTTACAGTGGTATTGACCCACCCGCACACCCATACATGTTCAGTGGTATTAACCCACCAGCCCACCCATACACGTAGAGTCGTATTGACCAACCCACCCACCCATACACTTACAGTGGTATTGATCCACTCGCACACCCATACACGTTCAGTAGTATTGACCCACCCACCCACCCTTACACGTTCAGTGGTATTGACCCACCCATCCACCCATACACGTTCAGTGCTATAGACCCACCTGCCCACCCATCACGTTAGGTGGTAGTGACCCTCCCGCACACCCATACACGTTCAGAAGTATTGACCCACCCGCCCTCCCATACACGTTCAGTGGTATTGACCCACCCGCCCATCCATACACGTAGAGTGGTATTGAAATACAAGTTCAATGGTATTGACCCACCCGCCCTCCCATACACGTTCAGTGGTATTGACCCAGCCACCCACCCATACACGTTAGGTGGTATTGACCCACCCGCACACCCATACACGTTAGGTGATATTGACCCATCTGCCCATCCATACACGTACAGTGGTATTGACCCGCCCGCTCTCCCATACACGTTCAGTGGTATTGACCCACCCGCCCATCCATACACATTCAGTAGTATTGACCCACCCGCCCATACACGTACAGTGGTATTGATCCATCTGCTTATCAATACACGTAGGGGTATTGACCCACACGTCCATACACGTACAGTGGTAGTAATCCACCCGCCCACCCATACACGTATAGTGGTACTAACCCACCCGCCCATCCATACTCGTACAGTGGTATTAACCCACCCGCTCATCCATACACGTACAGTGGTATTGACCCACCCGCCCACCCATACATGTTTAGTAGTATTGACCTACCCGCCCATACACGTTCAGTAGTATTGACCATCCAACCATACACGTACAGTGGTATTAACCCATCCGCTTATCAGTACACGTAGTGGTATTGACCCACCGCCCACCCATACACGTTCAGTAGTATTGACCCACCCACCCATACACGTTCAGTAGTATTGACCACCCGCCCATACACGTACAGTGGTATTGATTCATCCGATTATCAATACACGTAGTGGTATTGACCCACCCGTACACGTTCAGTAGTTTTGACCCACCCGTCCATACACTACAGTGGTATTAATCCACCCGCCCACCCATACACTAACAGTGGTATTAACCCACCCGCCCATCCATACTCGTACAGTGGTATTAACCCACCCGCTCATCCATACACGTACAGTGGTATTAACCCACCCGCCCACCCATACACGTACAGTACGGGGGATGTTTGTTTTATAACTTATTGAAAGTGCATAAATTAGCGGTGCAGCTACTTGGGTACAAGGCGTTGTGGATATTGTAAGTGATAGGTTCTATGCTCAGCCCTCTTAACCGACATGACATCCACCTAATTGTTGTCATCGTTGTGAACACTACAAAATAAGTCTATACTATCCATGCTGGATGGCACACTTGTCCAGTTGTTGTATAGGGAAGAAAACTTCGTATCAAGCTTGTCGATGGCTGAAATTATAGTAATACTACGTGTTTCGGATTCCACGTAAAACAGTAGGTCCCTTAGTCTATGACTTACTAAATGAAGACATTATTTAATCATATGGAAAACTTGTTTGTCAAAAATTCGGGAAGATCAACTGCCGAACCATAACAGGTCGAATGCCGTTACATCTCATGGTTAGGCAATATGCATACAGTATCTATATTGCATCGTCCAGTGGCAGGCGTTCCTCTCTCAACAGAATACTATAATACTGGTTGGCATATAATCAAAAATGTTGTTCATGCTAGACACTTACCATATGGGCTCATGATAAAGGTCTTGTTATAAATTTCTATAAAACGAGCCTCATGTACATATGCCCTAAAAATATGAAAACTGAAACAACTTTAAACATAAAAAATCATGCTTTTGAATGTTTACATGGACTTAAGCAATGTCAAGGCAAAGACATAATAATTCTAGATAAGGTTAAATACCTAGACTTACTATAGATAGAAAACTGACTTGAAAAGAACATATACATACATTCACTTCATTAAAGACAAAGACCATTTGTTGTCATGGTGAACAAGCTAGAAAACAAACTTAGTAGAACAGTAAAACATACTATATACAAATCTCTGTTCGAGTCTATTATGAGATATGGTATAACAATAGAGAATGTTGTACTACTACTGTACGTATATGGGTGGGCGGATGGGTTAATACCACTGTTTGTGTATGGGTGGGCAGGTGGGTTGTACCACTGTACGTGTAACAGATATAGTCTAAAAATTACGTTTCTGACTTTAAAAATAGAAAATCAATAAATCAAAGTATTATCTACTGGACTATTATATTTTAAACTACATTTTAAAATTATGTTATACATTCACCGATATTTTTATAATTTGTGTTGGTAGTGTTAAGAATGCATTAGGAAATTAGTTTATATTTCGATGAAAAATTAAACAGCGTAATCTTAAAATACAAAATATACCTAAAAATAAACGAAATTAAATCAAAATGAACAAACTAAATGTAATAAACATGTTAATTTTTATTGAAAGATAATTTCTAATAATATATTTTTGGAAAGTAAGAAGGAATAAAGTAAAGTATATCTAACCCTCAAAATTTAAATTGTCACCATTGTTGAGATACTAACAAACCGGCATGAAATACAATACCGTGAGTTAAAAATGTTATATATAAAAAGAGTATTAGTTGAAAGCAATTTTCATTCTTTTCTGGAACCTTTTAGTCTGAGGATTTTAAACATTGCTTAAACAAAATAGATACAGTGTTTTATATCCTTGGTTATAATTTTAAAAATTAAATATGAAATAAAAACATTTGCAATATGTATTTCCTGCTAAACCCATCTGAGATATTATATAATATTTAAAATACAATAGTTACAGCATATGTAAAATAATGTTTTGAATAATCCTTATATTTTAGTTATTAAAGCTAAACGTTTTAATATCCCTCAGTAGGAAACACGAAGTCTTTTCAAACATATTTTCTTTTATTAGATTTTCGAAATTGTATGAAGAAATGTTTAGCCTCTTAAGAGTTCTCTAGCGATATATGTGATGAAGAGGCCCGTAAAGGGAAAAGTTGCCAACATTTTATCAATGTCACCTGCAAAGCACTCTTCTTTATGAGATGTGGGAAATTCTTTTACATGTCTTTGCCAAGCACTTTTTAAATGACTTGGTATTTTATCTATATAAAAATATGTTTACTTTAGAGTAATTAAGATAAATACATGATCTTTACACATATTTGTTTAAAATATTTACAGTACTAGTATTATGACCACCCAATGGTAATCAATTTAAAAACCGGATGGTTTCTAGAGTAGGGGGAGAATTTCATAAGAAAACCCTCATTAGATTAAGAGATTGTTCAAATAAGTTCATTGATACAACAATTTAAAATAGCACTTTTTCAGCAAAAGGCCAAGTAAAATATTTATGGTTACATGTAAAATTGAACTAGAACACTACAATTTAAGTTACGTTGTTCATGATCCCTTAGCTATGGTTGATACTAATTTTCCAAAAGTAATAAGAAAACTTATAATCAAATAATTATTTTTTAAATTATGATGATTGGAAACATATTCTAAATTAAAAGTGAACTAACTTCATATACATAATTTAATAAACTTTAAATTTTAGTCTTTAAACCAAAGTAATAATTTATATCTTTTAAAGGTATAAGTTAAGTATTTTTGCACAAAAGTTAGTCATAGAATTAAAAAAATATATACACAAAGATGATCAAACATTATACAATTGGTGAAACTCAATCTACGATTATTAGTGCGTTACTCGATCAGATAAAGCAGAAAGATATAGTTTAGATTTACAAATAAATATTGTTTTCTCTTCATCCAGAAGCAATGACACGACTCACTGGCTGTCTCTGGAGATCTAGAAACCTATTTCCAGCTGAGAAACACCGCTCTGGAACCCTTACAAATCAATATTCCACTTGTTTTATCCATATCCAATGTATTACTTTAATTTAAATCAAGGTTTAAATAAATATAAAACATTTCTATTGCAGGTGTTTGGAGCTTGTCCATTACTTTAGTTAGTTGGATTACTTACTTTGATTTATAATTTTGAAATATTAGAAAGTTCTCGAACCTAAAAGTTAGAATATTGACATATTTTAAAGTGAATTTTGATTAATTATAAAGACTATAATAAAAACAGAAGACATAAAATAGATCCAACCGTCTGTTATACATTGTGTAGTATACCATAGAATTAGGTCACTTTTTACATTTCTTATACCATAAAATCTAACATGTTTATCTGTTAACTTCCTGCCTGTACAGAAAGTTGGACTTTTCGCTCACGGAAACAAGCGTTAAGGGAAAAAAATAAAATTAATAAAATGGGCCTTAAATGTGTGTACCATTTTCGATTAAGCCTCCTATGAAACTGTTATGACCTTTGTAATAACAAGTGTTCATGCACTTTTTATAACAGTTCAACCTAGTGAGTACTGAGAAATAAACCATACAAATGAATACGATACGACAATAATATAATACAAATAGAGTATAAACAAAATTGTATAATGATCAGCTTCGTCGAAGCATGTTTACGTCGTTCGTCTACGTTTACAGGAATTCTAAAACTAATCAAACGCAATAATATTCTGTACCTATATTATAACACATTGTGTCGTGTGATGTTCACTTGCATTACACTTTTACCAATATCTAATTGTCTGACTAAAGAAGTACAGAAAAGTTACTTTTTATTATCTATTTATGGTGTTTATAATGACATTACTATATGCATAATACACTGGTAGTAATAGTAGTTTGTAGTTATTTTAATTAATGATCATTATATACTTATAAACAAACTATAAATGCTTTCAAAATAAGAGTCACAAATTCATTATTGAACTGAGTTGATTACAAAACATGAAAAGTGTCTACGAATTTAGGAAGGGTATGAAGCCCCTGTAATAGTAAAAGAGGTAATCCTGAAATACATGAAGTTATTTAAGTGTAAACCTAACTTTATTTATTTATTAATATTGTATAGATATGGGTGAATGTGAGGGGTGAATGAGTGTGATGAGTGTAGATGAACGAGTGTAGTCATTGTTACCAACTGAGGTTGATGCTCCTTACAAAGAGCCATTTAATAATATCCCAATATCCAGGTAAACGAAGGAACCTACAGCTTTACATGGAATACGAATCACGTAGTATTGATCTGATTTTTGACTGACAAGCCGAAAATTTCAGTCTCGTCTCTATAGAACATCTGGACCCTGATTACCAGATACTTAGTCCGCGTAGATGGCAACCATTCAGTTTACGATGAGTAGGTATTAAGAGAGCCAAGCATAAAACTCACCTACATTTTCCACAACACTTTGTCCCGAAGTAGTAGTGCCGATAGTGTATTCAATTTTAAGTTTACAATAGTTAAACATATCCCTTACCATCGAATGAATTTGTTTTGTGAATTTTGAACGTATTAACATTCGCCAATTATCGCAATATAACATAAATAAAATTGAAATTTTTGAACGGTAAATTCATGCTTGCTATACAAAACCTTCTTTAAGCAGCAAATCATCTTGAGCTTTATGGTGACGTGTCATTCCTGTAGTTATTTTAGTTTTTTCATCAATTGTGCTAATGATTTTTGTTGTGAATCCTTTTCTATGGCATTATTGGTAAAAATAAGAACTTAAATGTGTCAAAAAAGTGTTAATGATTATACGTTGTATGTGTGTATATTAAGCATGCTCTAAATTAAGTGTAAACACTTTTATTAATATACCATTTGGGAAACCCAATATAATAATTTAATATAGAAGGCAAGATTATACTAAATTAATTATGAAAGCTGTAATAAAATATTTATTTGCCAAAATGAAAGAAAAACTAGATTCAAAGAACACAAAGGAAATTTTAATTATATACAGTAAGAAAAATCAACAATAGTCAAACACACAATTGAATAAGAAATTATCTTTATAAAATCTGAAATGATAAAAGAATATTCTAATAATCCATATAAATGTCTCTGAAACCATATTCATTGAAAAATATAATAAATCAGTTGTAAATAATTAACTTCGCCCTTTTTAAATTACCTTTTTGTAAAGTATAACACAACAAAACTGATATTTATACTACCATATACTGTTTAACTTAAGTTTATTGTTTAAATCCTACACATTTTATAAGTCTACTATCATCATATTTAGTAAACATATTTTTTAAATTGTTTGTCTGTTGGAAAGTAACTGTACTTATTTTATTTATTATGTGTTGTTAATATTTAATATATTCCATTCAAATATAACTCAAGCCAAGATGGAGAGGGGGATATCTTAGTCACAAATTCATATCACACCATACCAAATTCTAGCTCTCATTGGTTGTCCAACGTAAACTTACCTCGAGTATCTCTCTCGATCTTCAGTGTGTGTGTTCAACTCAACTTTTAGCATTTAAGTATTTATTTCTTTTTTATAAATTTCAGCTATTTTTCATTAAGCTTAGTATCATCGCTCTCTCCCAATTGTTCTTCACTTAACATCCAAACCTTCAAGAACTTCACTTGTGTGGTGCACGATCGGATTCTCGACATTGGAGCATACGCACTTACGAGGCCAGATGGAACGACCACAAATGGTCCCTGAAATGTCACCATCTCTGTCAGCTCTCATTAGTGGTCAAATAACCTCTGTGGTTAGTCTCTCCCAAACGTTATTTTGGATAAACTCGCTTCATTCTTAAGTTTTTCGTCTGCTACATTGAGCAGTGATCCTCCATTTTGATTCTCAGCAACTGTTATTCTCTCTCTCTCTCTCTCTCTCTCTCTCTCTCTCTCTCTCTCTCTCTCTCTCTCTCTCTCTCTCTCTCTCTCTCTCTCTCTCTCTCTCTCTCTCTCTCTCTCTCTCTCTCTCTCTCTCTCTCTCTCTCTCTCCTCACACGCGCACGCACGCACGCACAGACACACACATACGCACCTAATTTTCACTTACTTTAATGAGTCCGATAAGATATATTTAACTATCTCTATACCTTTTTATATTCTCTCTCTTTACTCCATAATATATGAAGACGCTTATTGTGTACGTGAAAGGCGTAAACATTAAGGCGTAAAGGATTTCATATGGATCCAGTTATGGTCACATTAGAAATCGAACTTGAATTTACTACGCTGCAAGTCACCACTTTAGCTCTTTAGCTACGGCCGCTCTACCTACCAAAATGAAAGATGATTTAAAGAAAAGGGAAATCATCTATCACCTTTTAGAATATACGTCAAGTAATTAAATAATTAATACTCATGTATTTAATTGCTTTGAAAAGATGCTAAAACACGTGATATTAAAATTTAATTAAACAATTTATGAATATTACATATCAATAAATACTATATTCTTAAGTTTTTTTTAGAACATATAACTAAAGTCAATGGTTAATGTTACAGTTAGTTCAGGTTTTATAAGACACGGCAAGATGGAAACCTTACAGAATACTGATAAGTCCTTTAGCCTTCATCTTACGTCACTGGCTTGATTACTTTACTTTCTAGGTTAACATATATTTACTCTTCAATAATTTAGCTGTTTACATATTGTTGTAATGGATATTTACAAAACCTATTGAAATATTATACATCGTAAATAAAATTTAATGTTAGTAAAGAGTTTAAGTAGATAGTTGGAACCTTATGTATGTCCACACATAAACATTTTATTTTTTAAATGTTTTAAGTGTCATCATATGTCAACTATACAATTGAAATGAACAAGTCAGATAAAAAAGTACTTCAGTTCTCAGTACACAGACAATTAAAACAATCTGTTAGTACAAGCCAAATTTTAAAATATATCAATTTTTAATATTGCTTGAGTAATGTTTTTTCAGGAAAAAAGTAAGTAGAAATATTCAATTGAAATATACATATTATTATAGATCTACAAATCTAAACGTATTTTTAGATTTTGGTCACAATTGTTAAACTTAACAAGGAAAAGGATCAGGACTTTAATATACAAAATAAGGAGAAAGAAACTGGTACACAAACACAAGTACAACCTAACAAAATGGGACAGGTCAATATTAAAACTTCCTTATATTTCTGTACTATATCACTATTGTATTATTTGTATATAAAGTTATCAATTGATTGCTCTATCTAATCGATAAATACAAGGTAAATAAAATAAGGGATTCAACTTCAGGTTACCAAGTTAAACTGACCTGAGATTATAAATGTATGAAATTTACGTGTGCATAAATATGTTATCATTATGGATTAAAGATTATTTGAATGCTCCTTAAACTTATTTGACTTTTAATAAAACACATATTATCTCACGAAACACCATAACAATGTTTGCAACCATAACGTTTTACCCCATTGAACAACGTATATTTTTCATAATTTGCATGTAATATATTTATATTTTCTTTACATATAACATGTATTAGTAGCATTTTTCATTATGTACATCAATATAATGGTAATTTCCTCTAAAATAACAGGAAATAAAACCATATGAGATCAATTTCCTCTCGTCGCTTTTCGTTTTAAAAAGTTAATTAGCCACTTTAAAAAGATGGATACTAGAAAACTTTTGAACACCTTATGAACCTCTTTCACACCGTACATACTTCACAAAACTAATATGTTGACATCCACATCTGTTATGTATACAGTTCAATTTAATTGTTTGCAGTCATTAACCCTTTTCATTCAACTACACTTTCGCAGCCCTAGAATGAAGACCCAGACCAGTTTTGCAATATTAAAGTGTATTCGGTCGTTACCATGTATTACGGGACCAATCCAGGGTTACGGCTCCCGGAGGGTTAGCAGCCCAAATCATGTATTCTAGATCACAAAGTGAGGTTTGTTTTTTAATCTTACATCAAAATTTACGAGAAACCAGAGATAAGCTTTCAATCTGAATTTTAATAGGATGTTTTTATTACTGTTGTACATGGGCATTAAGAATAAAACAACTTACCAATATACATTGTAAACCTTTGGTGATGGTTGACCACTTAAATTAAAACTATAAAATCTTTAACTTGTCTAGAATTTTGTTTGAAATCAAATTGTATTAAACCTAAACATTTGCTTGGCAGGTTTGAATAAATGTGAGATGTATGAATTAAACTGTTGGAATCGGACCCAATTAATGCGCACAATTAAATAGATAATCAGACATGTTTATTAAATAATATGGTGGGACCCTCTTTATCTACATTTTTAAATTTACGTGCGATTTAAAGGCATGAACTAAACAATACAAATATATTATACGTCTAGTTTAATATAGTTACTTTTAATAGACAAAGAGGGGATTTCAGAAACTGGCCTATTGTTCATGTAAACAATAATAATAGAGTACAGGAACTGGTCAGGCTTTAAATCCTTATATTACTTTAATAAGGTAAGATTGCAACATTACAAATGACAAAATAAATCTAGTCTGACCCTTTTTAGATAATACATTATATACATTGAAATAATAACTAAGTTATACAACAAAATAGCCAGTTTATAAATATAAAACATTGCACTCAGTCAAAATTTATTTGTGTAAAAGTGATAAATTTAATTTACAGAATAGCAATTATGTTGAAGCAATCTTTAAGTAATTCGTATTTGATTTATAATTACTTTTGTTTCATATATATACATCTTAGTTACAGTGTGTACATAAATGTAAAGTGTTTCAATAAATACAGCTCTTAAATAGCCTAATTGGGCTAGAGAGCTCTAGATCCACTCATAATGAACATATGTATTTTTGATTAATTAAATAATTGATTTATTGATTGATATAACGGCTGAAATATAGTTTTGGATAAAATAACAAAGGATTGTTATAAAAAGTCCTTGTAGTAACAGCTGATCCTGGAGAACTATGTGGGTGTAGTGGACATGTGGGAGATATATTTTATTGTAACTCTCTGTGTGTGTTAATATTGACTATATCTACTATTTATTAAACCATGCTATAAAGACCGTAATATTTAACTTTGATTCAACATAAATTATTTTCTTATTGAGCATTTAATTAACTCATGTCTTGATTACGTTAAGTGTGTAAAAAATGTACGATTCATATTTGATTCGACAAATATTCACTGCCATCAAAGACATGACTACAGAGTATTGATATTTTTATAATTTTAGTTTTGAACTCAACAGGCTGGTTTTAATGACTCAAATAGTTTTTTTAGAATATTTATATAAAACTTAGGAACTAGGAAAAACATATTCTTTCAAATTGCCTGTCTATAAGCAATATGTTTCACTTATTATAGGGAGTTTAAGCAATTTTATTGGCAGCAGTGATATTTCAAATGATAAACAAATGTTAAATATTAATTAATGTATCACTAATATACTTATGCCAACCTATATTGTATAACACTTTCTTCTTGGAATTTGACTGTGGTATTAATATAACTCTATAGAGATAAACAACGTGTGTTAATATTTTATTAATAAGTACAAACTGTACAAGGTAACAAGAGTTTGGAATTATTATTATAGTAAACTACATTGTTATTAAACTTGGGATATTTATTTAAAAATTACATCTAGCATATACAAATAATAAATAGATTGTCTACAAGGTCGTATTGTAATAAAGGTTGTACCGGGTCTTGGACCGGTACAGTTTCGTTTTTTTCGTCGTTGTCTGCCAGGCTGCCTGAGATTCGTTTTTGCCCTGCGTTTCGGTTAGTTGGTAGCCGTTGGCCCAGTTCCGTTTCGTTCCGTGTTCCAGCAGCTTCGGTCAAGTTGGCCTGTCTGTTCACTTGTTCTCTGCTGCCGTTCGTCACGAGAATATGTTAGGCTAAGGTTCTCAAAACGTAAGTGTTCTTTTGTAATTTCTAATATTTAATCACCCTTTTGGTGAAAATACTTTGTTTAGATAATATTCAACGGGCTTACTGGTGTTTTCAGGGTTTTGTCTAATTTATATTCTTTGTCTAGATGTGTTCAACCTAGGGTTAGACCCATGTGCTCCATGTTACTTTTTACCGTTAATTACCGTTAATGCTTTTTATATCTGCCTTTATTGTCAATAGTAGTTCTGTATAATGTTTATGGAGCCTTTTTACAGTTGTAGTTACCGATATCATATTTTTGTTCATTGACCATAACCTAGCCTAGCTGTACTCTTTGATTTTCATGTTATAACCTATTGCTCATGTATCCATAGCCTAGTTTTCCGTTTACCATTTTAAGTCCATATACGTAATTACGTTTTTTATAATTTGTTAAGTTGTAATTTGTTTTAAATCTGTTTTCCAACATAAATTTTCATAGCCTAAAAATAGGCCTTTTATTTTCTAGTGTGCTTTAATCATGTACAATTTTGTCTGTTCCTGTTTTGTTTGCCATTTCTTATATCAGTTGTTATGTAGAATATTTTGTTGTGATGGCTGGACTGTGTTTAATGTGCTGTGGTGTTGACCTAGCAGTCCAGGGTCCTCGAGTGGGACGTTCAGCCCTCGGCCTGCCGTCCGGGGATTTTCTACCATCTGCGCTGCCAGCCTGGCCTGAGGACCATGTATAGAGGCCATTGGTGACCCTTCTGCCCCAGCTACATCTTTGGGTATGAGTCTTCTGTCCTCAGGTCAGTGCTTTCTTTCTTATTTTCCCGGCGGCTGAGCTGGGGGTTGCTGATATAAAAAAGAAAAAAGAAGAAAAAAAAAGTTTGTGGAACTGTATGTGGCCTAGGCCTAAAACCTGAACAGTGATTTATGGAACTCAGCCATGGGGACTTACATACATTTATTTATTAAAGAAAAAAAAAACTTAAAATCCAAAAAGAACTTGTGTTGTTAATATTCATTGTTATTTAGTTTAATTAGTTTATTTCTTGTTACATTTGTTTAGATTTTTATATTTGTTAGGTCCCCATTATTCAATCCTGTTATTATTTATTTATATGCTTAGGCCTAGTTATTGTTATTTATTTTTTGTTAAGTGTATTAGGGGGGGATTTTGAAGTGAATTTTTACTCGAACGGTACCGTGTTATATTTTCTTTTAAATTGTTTAATTTTTAAACTCACCAAAAGGGGATTATTGTGCTTTTAGTTAACTTAATTCGGAGCTGCCCCGGGATTCCGGCTTACTCCCGGGCCTCGGTGGAATCAAGGGATGTGGGCCAAATTGCCGGCTTAATTGATGATACCAAAATTTTTGTTTCCAGAAGTTTTCTAAATTTTCACTTTTATTTTGGGGTTATCTAAATTTGTTTCTTAATAGTCATTTTTAAATTGTTAATAATTTGTCTTACGTTTTGGGTGTCTCAGGCCAAAACTGCAGATAGGCCCTACAGTTTGTTAATTGTAGTTTTGGTATTTGTAGCGTTAAGTGTTTTGGTAGCTTTTGTCGTTATATTGTTAAATTTTGTGTTTATTGTTATTTATTTAATTGCAGATTTTATATTGTGGCCTTCTGCCTGTTTCTATTGTGGCCCTATGCCAGCCAGTTAATGTTTATTTGGCAAATAAAAGTAGTTTTGCTCAGCTGCCGAGTATTATTTTGACCCTCCAACTGCCACCCGTGATCCCATCGCTCGATTTGTTTTGAGCCATCCCCCAGTTGGCACGCTTTCCAGCTTTGGTGGGGGGGGATGGGTTTCAATTAGTAGCAGAGCGTGGTTGCCTAAAAAAAAAAAAAAAAAAAAAAAATCTCTCTCGGTTGTTGACGGTGGGTGTTTCCCTGTTAGTAGGTCATGATTGGCCGACCTACCGTCAAGGTGTCTTGGTAATACGTAGAAAAAAAAAAAAAAAAGAAACAAATAAATATTTATTTAAAAACAAAAAACAATCAAAAACCCAAATAAATCATTTAACCTGTAAAAAAAAAAAAAAAAAAAAAAAACTAGGCAATCCGCTTGGTTACTTTGTTGGATGGGTTTCATGGGTGGATTGGAGTGGTCGGCAGTGGCTCGGTAGGCTGAGGGTTTAGTTCGTCTTGGACCCTGGAGTTGTCGTTTTTTGTGTACTGTTGAGAATTTTGTTTTGCGAGATGGCCTATCTGCAGAATGTTGCGCTCCTAGTCAAGGAGGAATTAATTTTTGAGTTGAGGTCGCGGGGTGTGACTCCGGAGGGTGATGTTCTGAATCTCCGGAGGTTGCTGCGGGAGCAGTTGTCCGCGGGTACGGCGGTGGATTGGTCTACTCTACTGGAGGTTGGTGATGAGTTGTCTGTTTGTAAACGTAAGGTGGAAGATTGGGAAGGGGTGTTAGAGGATTTGCAGTTTGAACCTCCAGTGGGTCGTGACCGGGCCTGCCGCCTTGCACGTTTGGGGCATCTGCTTGCCCGTTTAAGGCTGGTCAACCGGGCACCGGGGTTGGAACCATCGGATAGGGCGTGGATCTTGGAGAGTGTGTCTAGGCTGGATGAGATTTTTCAGGCACTCTCCGGGTCCACGACTCCTACGGGTCTGGGTCAGCGGCCTACTTTCGCGCTTTCGCCTAATGTGTCGAGGCCGCAGGCTGAGACACCGGCTCTCACTGTGCCTGAGGTTCCTTCTGAGCCTGCAGGCGTTTCTGTTGAGGTTGCTTGTGGTTCGGCTCCAGCTGCCGTTCCTACTACTTCTTTGGGTTCACCGGCTCTTCTGCAGCTGAGCTACCACAAGCTGCCTAACCCTCTCACGCCCATGATCCAGAATCTCCCTGTGATCGATGGGATGGATCCTGAGGAGCTTCTTAAGTTTCTGGTGGCCTTTCTCAGACTTAGTGAGATGCCCGGCATGCAGGCTGGGGACTTGCTTCGTCTGGTTTTCCCTTATTGTAGAGGTCCCGTTGGGGAGTTGCTGAGTTCTGTCTTGGCCAGTGATGCCTCGGTGGACTCGTTCCATCGAGAGTTACTTTCATCGTTTCTTCCCATTCGACTCAGGGAGAGGATGGTCATGGACAGATTTTATCGGTCGCAGGGTAGGGGCGAGTCTCTGGCAGCCTATGTCTCTTCAGTCAAGGAAGCTCGTCAAGCGTTGCGCCTCACCCTTTCTGAAGCTGACACCGTTCGTGTCATCCTGGATGGCATTTCTCCCGAAGAACGGTGCAGATTGGTTTTTGCTGGTGTTCCTTCGACTTTTCGGGAGCTGCATCAGCTGTGCATTGTTTCGCGCAGCGTGCAGTTCTCAGACCAGCAAGGGAGGGATTCTGAGAGTCATCGTGCTCTCCCCACCCGTCGACCGGCTATGTCTGTAGGTGTGAGTCAGCCAGTGGAGGGTCGTGGTTCTCGGCCTCCGGTTGTGTGCTTTGCTTGTGGCCAACCTGGTCACATTCGACGTGACTGTCCACGTGCTCGAGGTCGTGGGGCGGGAAACGCTCAGCGCGGGGGGTTGCCTCCACAGTAGCTCCCCGCGTTGTTGCGACTGACCGTGGCCATTTGCCTTTGACACGTGCCCATAGCAGGAGTGTCGGGGATTTTTCGGGCCTTGCTGGCATGGCTTCCCTGGGACTTAGTGCGGTCACCTCGGTGTGTCCTGGCGTTTTTGTATCTTTTGGTGGTACGGTGTGTCGAGCCCTTCTTGATTCTGGTTCGGCATGCAGTATCATCAGCCTTTCTCTTTTTGAGTCCCTTGACGCCTTAGGACTTGTCAGGCACACCGAGCCTTCTTCTATTACTTGCTGGACGGCATCCCAAACTCCTCTACCCATACTTCTAAAGGCGTCATTACATTTTAAAATTGAAGGATTTTCCTGGAGGTGGGGTTTTCTTGTTGCCAAGGACCTGGCGGTTTCTTGTATCCTAGGGGCAGACTTTATTTCTAAGAGTGGTATGGTGCTTGACCTCCAGAAGCGCCAGATATTTTTCAAGTTTAATCGGCGAGTTTTGGTGCCTCTAGTAGGTGATTCTGACTGCCCTCCTGCAGTCAGAGAGGTGGGTTGTGAGCCCGAACAACCCAAGGTGGATCCAGTTGGTCATCTCCCCCCTGAGCAGGCGGAGGCCATTAGGAGGCTGTGTTTGCGGTTTCCTGATGTGCTTACGCCAGAGCTTGGGGTCACTTCTCTTCTGGAGTATGAGATCCACCTCACCGATTCTCAGCCAGTTAGAAGTCATCCGTACAAACTTGCTCCCCCAAAGATGGAGGTTATGAGGGCTATGATTGAGGATCTTCTGAGCAAGGGTGTGATTGAACCGTCTCGTTCTGCTTATGCCAGTCCAGCTTTTCTTGTGCCCAAGCCTAATGGTAAGTCTAGGCTTGTGATGGATTATCGGAGGCTCAACGCTAAGGTCGCTATTGACTCGGTACCTCTGCCTGATTTGCATTCTGCGTTTGATTGGTTCGGTAAGGCTAAGTTTTTCAGTGTTTTCGATTTGAACCAGGCCTACCATCAGATTCCATTGAAGAAGGAATCACGGCCTATGACTAGCTTCTGTGTTCCCTGGAATCTTTACCAGTTCACTAGGGTTCCTATGGGTCTTGCTGTGGGTGCCCAGACTCTTACTCGTCTGCTTGATTCCATCTTCCATGATGTGAAGTTCAAGTTTGTTTTCAATTACCTGGACGATCTTCTTGTCTACAGTGAGACTTTCGGGGAACACATGCAAAATCTGGAGGAAGTTCTTAGTCGCCTCAAATCAGCTGGCCTTACCGTCAATCCAGAGAAAGTCACTTTTGCTCGTCCTGAGATTTCTTTTCTGGGTCATCTTATCTCTTCTCGAGGCGTCTGCATAGATCCTGCGAGGACCCAGGGCATTCGGGATTTTCCTCCTCCCAGAGATGCCAAGGGGATTGCCCGTTTTGTGGGGATGGTGAATTTTTACCGTCGCTTCATCCCTAACGTGGCCGAGCTTGCTGCCCCGTTGAACGAGTTGCGGAAGAAAGGTGTCCCTTTTGTGTGGGGCCAAGCTCAGCAGACTGCCTTTGATGCTCTCACGGAGGCTATCATGCAACCTCCTGTCCTGCGTATGCCTGATTTCATTAGAGAATTCGTTCTTCAGACTGATGCCTCCTCCTCCGCCATTGCTGCTGTTCTTTCTCAGGAGTTTGATGGGGTCAGGCAGCCCATCGCTTTTGCTTCGAGGACGTTGTCTCACCAGGAAAGGAAAGCTTCTTCCATCTATGAGTTAGAGTGTCTGGCTGTTGTCTTTGGTACGGACAAGTTTCGGCGTTTCTTGGAACACGCTGAGTTCTTGCTGGAGACGGACAATCAGGCACTGTCTTGGCTTCTTGCCCATCCCCGACAGCTCGGGAAAATTGGTCGCTGGGTGGTCAAAATTTCTGCTTTTAAGTTCCGAGTTCAACATCTTAGGGGTACCCAGAATGTCATCGCGGATGCTCTTTCCCGCATGTACCACGAACCCAGTGATCCACCGGCTGAGGCTGTTGCTCAGTGTGGTGCTGTTCTTCTGGATTTTCCTCTGGCTTTTGACGACCTACTGTCCCATCAGCAGAAAGATCCCGAGCTGTCAGTCATCTTAGGTGAGCTTCAAGAGGGAGGTGCCCACCCTCCCTATTTTCTGTCCAAAGGGGTACTCTGTTGCCGTCCTCGACAGAGGGGTGAACCCCGTGTAGTGCTGCCTAGTCATCTAGTACCGATGGTCTTTCAATATTATCACTCTTCTCTTGTGGGCGGTCATCTTGGCATTCATAAGACCATCGCTAAGATTCGTAGGTACTTCATCTGGAAGGGCATGGACCGGGATGTTGCTGGCAGAGTGCGGGCTTGTCACCTGTGCTCTCTCAGCAAGCCTAGTCAGAATGCAAGGTTAGGGTTGTTATCTTCTGAGGTGGCCGAGCGTCCTTTTGAGAAGGTGTTCATCGACTACGTGGGTCCTTTTCCCCGTAGCAAGTCAGGTAGCTCCTACCTACTTGTTTGTGTGGATGCTTTCTCGAAGTTCGTTTGGCTTTTCCCACTTCGGAGTGCTACGGCTAAGCTCACCATCCGTGCTCTCCAGTCCCAACTCTTCCAGCACTTTGGTGTGCCTTCCACTCTTGTGTCCGACAACGGTAGCCAGTTTACCTCACACGAGTTTCGTAGGTTCTGTTTTGGCAATGGTATCAGGCATGTGACTACCTCTCCTTATTACCCACAGCCTTCTCATGCAGAGCGGTTCAACCGCAATCTTCGGTCTGCCCTTATTACCTTCCATGCTGAGAAGCAGAACACCTGGGATGAGAGTCTCTCTTGGCTCCAGCTTGCTTTTAATTCTTCCAAGCATGAGAGTCACAATGCCACTCACTTCGAGATTCTTCATGGCTACCCTCCTAACAACCCTTTGTCCAACTTGTGGAGGTTAGAGGATCTTCTACCTACGCCAGGTGCCACTGACGTAGTGTCCACGTGGCGGGCTGCTCGGCGCAACCTGCTACGTGCTAGAGAGAGAGTAAGGAGGAGGTATGATAAGGGTCGTACTCCTAACCCTTTTCAGGTTGGAGATCTGGTTCTTTGTCAGGCTCACCCGGTCAGTTCGGCCGCGGAACGAAGAGCTGCAAAGTTGTGCTATCGGTGGTCTGGTCCCCACCGCATCGACAGGTTTTTGTCACCGGTGACTGCTCTGCTGGTTGATCCCCAGTCAGGCAGGGTGTTTAGGAAAGCCCATGTGTCCCAGCTTAAGGCTTTCCGGGGAACGGTTGGTCCAGGAGTTGGTGTTCCTGGGGGTTTCTTGGGGCAAAGAGATTGATCACCTCTGCGCCCTAGGTGGCTGTTCTGAGAGAGTCTTCTTTCTCTCTTTTTTCTTGTCGGGCCCGACAGTCAGGGTAGTTTGCTCCCTGTTCGAGGGGTTTCCCCTCTTAGGTTCTCTTGGACGTCCTTGGAACACCACTCTTCGGAGGTCTTCGTCTTCTCTTGGTTCCCTGAGGTACCGAGTGTTCTCCCCTGCCTGGGTGTGTTGAGGTTTGCAGAGGGAGATTGTACCGGGTCTTGGACCGGTACAGTTTCGTTTTTTTCGTCGTTGTCTGCCAGGCTGCCTGAGATTCGTTTTTGCCCTGCGTTTCGGTTAGTTGGTAGCCGTTGGCCCAGTTCCGTTTCGTTCCGTGTTCCAGCAGCTTCGGTCAAGTTGGCCTGTCTGTTCACTTGTTCTCTGCTGCCGTTCGTCACGAGAATATGTTAGGCTAAGGTTCTCAAAACGTAAGTGTTCTTTTGTAATTTCTAATATTTAATCACCCTTTTGGTGAAAATACTTTGTTTAGATAATATTCAACGGGCTTACTGGTGTTTTCAGGGTTTTGTCTAATTTATATTCTTTGTCTAGATGTGTTAACCTAGGGTTGACCCATGTGCTCCAGGTTAATTTTTACCTTTAATTACCGTTAATGCTTTTATATCTGCCTTTATTGTCAATAGTAGTTCTGTATAATGTTTATGGAGCCTTTTTACAGTTGTAGTTACCGATATCATATTTTTGTTCATTGACCATAACCTAGCCTATCTTTAGCTTTTCATGTTATAACCTATTGCTCATGTATCCATAGCCTAGTTTTCCGTTTACCATTTTAAGTCCATATACGTAATTACGTTTTTTATAATTTGTTAAGTTGTAATTTGTTTTAAATCTGTTTTCCAACATAAATTTTCATAGCCTAAAAATAGGCCTTTTATTTTCTAGTGTGCTTTAATCATGTACAATTTTGTCTGTTCCTGTTTTGTTGCCATTTCTTATATCAGTTGTTATGTGGAATATTTTGTTGTGATGGCTGGACTGTGTTTAATGGCTGTGTTTGACCTTGCAGTCCAGGGTCCTTGAGTGGGACGTTCAGCCCTCGGCCTGCCGTCCGGGGATTTTCTACCATCTGCGCTGCCAGCCTGGCCTGAGGACCATGTATAGAGGCCATTGGTGACCCTTCTGCCCCAGCTACATCTTTGGGTATGAGTCTTCTGTCCTCAGGTCAGTGCTTTCTTTCTTATTTTCCCGGCGGCTGAGCTGGGGGTTGCTGATATAAAAAAGAAAAAAGAAGAAAAAAAAAAGTTTGTGGAACTGTATGTGGCCTAGGCCTAAAACCTGAACAGTGATTTATGGAACTCAGCCATAGGGACTTACATACATTTATTTATTAAAGAAAAAAAAAACTTAAAATCCAAAAAGAACTTGTGTTGTTAATATCCATTGTTATTTAGTTTAATTAGTTTATTTCTTGTTACATTTGTTTAGATTTTTATATTTGTTAGGTCCCCATTATTCAATCCTGTTATTATTTATTTATATGCTTAGGCCTAGTTATTGTTATTTATTTTTTGTTAAGTGTATTAGGGGGGGATTTTGAAGTGAATTTTTACTCGAACGGTACCGTGTTATATTTTCTTTTAAATTGTTTAATTTTTAAACTCACCAAAAGGGGATTATTGTGCTTTTAGTTAACTTAATTCGGAGCTGCCCCGGGATTCCGGCTTACTCCCGGGCCTCGGTGGAATCAAGGGATGTGGGCCAAATTGCCGGCTTAATTGATGATACCAAAATTTTTGTTTCCAGAAGTTTTCTAAATTTTCACTTTTATTTTGGGGTTATCTAAATTTGTTTCTTAATAGTCATTTTTAAATTGTTAATAATTTGTCTTACGTTTTGGGTGTCTCAGGCCAAAACTGCAGATAGGCCCTACAGTTTGTTAATTGTAGTTTTGGTATTTGTAGCGTTAAGTGTTTTGGTAGCTTTTGTCGTTATATTGTTAAATTTTGTGTTTATTGTTATTTATTTAATTGCAGATTTTATATTGTGGCCTTCTGCCTGTTTCTATTGTGGCCCTATGCCAGCCAGTTAATGTTTATTTGGCAAATAAAAGTAGTTTTGCTCAGCTGCCGAGTATTATTTTGACCCTCCAACTGCCACCCATGATCCCATCGCTCGATTTGTTTTGAGCCATCCCCCAGTTGGCACGCTTTCCAGCTTTGGTGGGGGGGGATGGGTCTCAAGGTGATTACTTATTATATGTTTTAAAGATACTGCTTAACAATTAATATTAAAAATTAATCACTGATAAATTATTATCCTGATTGTAGGATTTTCCTCTCATAAATTTATAATATATCTTGCTTCATTGAAAAAATATGTTTCTTTTATTGATATAAGTAAATGGTTGGCTGATTCCTAGATTTGTAGCTTATTTAATGAAGAGCTTCCTAGATCGTTTCTATATTCTGTGTTATATACAGAACACTGAATGATTCTAAAACAGACTCTGAATTAGAATAAAATTTAAATACTGTAATGTGTTCTCACTAATGAAATTGTCTTCTATTTGTTATTTACGATATTATCGTTCAAAATCTAATCACTAACTATTTTGTTTAGAGATTTTGTACAAATGTTGAGGAGAAGTTTTGAATCTTTTCCATTAATTCACTACCACTTGATACATATTCTGTTACTCTAAAAATGGTTCCCCAATTATTTTTACGTCCACTGTGGTATTTCTTATCCGCTAGGAATCCAATATTACTGGCCTTATCTTATCGCTTTCCAAAAACTTACACACGGACAGCGCATTCGGCAGTAAGTCAGTAATTGGATTTACCAGTTTGTGATTAACTTTAGTAGCCACCAAACCTCAACTCATCTAACCTAACCATAATTGCAATAAAAAAGTAGTGGTAGTGAAGTAACGGGAAAAGTAGTGGGAGTGATTTAGTCAGAAAGGTCAGACATAAACCAGTTAGATGTAATATCGATCAACCTCAAAATAACTTTTGAGATTATAACTTCAAATTTAAATAGTAAAAAAATTCAATCAGTTTACATCAGGCATTTTTATTATTAATGGTGTTATGAAACCATAAGTATTTAAACTGCATGCATAGTTCAAGGATTCAAGGAGAAAACGACTACGTTCAATTTCTATTTCTAATTATAAATTTATCAATTTAAACATTTATATTTATTCAATTTACAAATTTTGTATTGGTGAAGTAATCTATCTATATTTCATGTTTTAAAAACTTGTAATAAAATGACTCACATAGATACTTGTGGACTTAAAGTTTAACGGTACTAGGTGAAATTTTACCTTCAACCGAACAAAATTACACTTATGAGAATCCTGAACGTAGAGGATACAATTACGTCGGTCTTTGATGTAGCACGCACCATCAGAGCCACCTAATAGGCCTATTGGGGTTGATAGCAAGGGGGTGTATTACACGGTCGGAAGACTGAGGTAATTCATAGCCGTATTTTACACATTTCCACACTCCGCGAAGGTTTTGAGCGTATGCCTACGTTTACATTCAATGCCATATGACTTTCACGAAAATTCAATAAAGTTTCATTAAAATAAAATCCATTGCCATGAGAAAAAATCCTCTTTTTTGTCTATAGTATAAATAATAATTCGTTAATTTTTATGTGGGATTAAAATATTAAATATTTGTACCAAATCGTGGATATGACATTATTTTCTAGATGGATGTCTTTCATTAAAATAAATCTTATCAGCCAGTTTGGTTTTTCAAAATGCAAATACTAAGCAGATGTTGTAAAATTCTCAGTTTCATCTATTTTCAAATCATTAGACATAGGAACACCACGAAGGATCATTGGACTTTTTTATCATAAAGTACGCCTTCGACTTGGTAGAGCATCACCTATTGTTAGCAAAAATTAAAAGGTTGGGAATAAGAGGCATTCTCCAATCTTGGATAAACACATATCTTCGGTGAAGAGTGAGTGGGTAAAAAATCCATTTGTGGACTAAAATAACTACAGTAAACGGACTGTATCTTCCTGTTGAATTGCTGATGGGCTTGTACTGCCCCTCTACACGTAATAATGAGTTATCTTTTCATAGTCTAATTAGGTAAGTTGGGTGTGTTTATTATTAGATAATACTTTTCTTTTATAAAGTGGTAGCAATTGATCACAACATACGAGAAGTACATTATTATCATTCAGTATTTTATATATGTTAAATTATTACTTTCACAATAAAGTGTAAAAATGACAACTAAACAAAACATTACTCCCATCATATAGTTTTTGGAAGACAACTAGTTTAATACATTCAGAAATCATATTATAATAGTTTTAACTATCACATCAATGTTTTAATAATCTATCAGGCTTATATTGTACGTTAAATTTATAAACCTGTCAGTATATTCAGTCAAGCCGTGTTCTTGTTGTAAAACAGTTCCCCAAAGAAATCACAGGTTGACAGTGCCCGAGATTTACTACATCCCTAGGGGCCTACTACACAGTTCAGAGCACTCAGCGGCCTAGCATTTAATGAAAAGATAAACGTTTTTAATACTCGTAGTTTTATTATGGACTGTTTTATTGTTAGAGTGTTGTTTAAAATGACTGTGTAGAACCGTTGGTGAAGTAGTGATGTCAGTAGAAACTCACTTTTTGTGCACACACAGGGTGGGAGTATGTATATTAATAATGAATAAAAAAAATCACCCTTCTCTGATGTCAATAATTAATTGTTAAATGTAAGTACAATCAGTAAGGGCACATTTGAGAAAAGTTAAATTGACTTAGAGAGTCTCGGAAGGTTTGTTGGTTATGTAAATACCCCAGTCGGGTTGGGGTTCACTGCAAATTACAGGAAAGAAGACCCTCCTGTTCTGTATTGAAACTTAGGTATAACAGTGTGAATTGTGTTGTTTAATTACAAACCTGTGCTTGGTAAAATATTAAGTACATATGCTGTACAGTATACAAAATAACCACTAATAAAAATAATTAATCACTCTGGTACCCCCACTCAATAGTATTTAACAAACATAGAATAGAATAGAACATTTAGTTATTTGTAAAAATAGTATTTACATGAAGTTAGGGCCTCATGGCCCTTTCTTACATTTAACCTAAACATATTACTGTATTCCTATATTTAACACTATTTAATAAATTGGTAAATTTTGAAATATATTGATTTAATATTGAAATTGAAAGAGAAAACAAATAACTTACCTTAAAGTGTACAATATGAATAATTATTAAACATTAAACCACATATCATACAGGTATGAGAAGCAAATGAGTGTGATAAGTGTAGATATACGAGTGTCGTCGTTGTTGCTAGCTAATATCGACTGTTCTTTATAAAAAGCCGTTTATTAATAGCTCAATAGCAGGGGTAACAAAGAACATATTACATTCTTACGTGGAATCCAGAGCATGTAGTATTGGTGTCATTTTCCGCTAACTGCCAACACTGATATTCAGTTTTCCTCACTACGCAACATTCAGACCTTATTCCCCAAAACGAACAGCCCAGGATTCTCTCGTAGTTTCCATGCTAATAACAACCATGCGTGGGCATTGTTTAAGTATATAGAGACTGATAACAAAACCTACAACCAAAAACATCCACAACACTTTGTCCCGAAGTAGCTGGGTTACTACAGCATACTACACCACTGGACCCGAATCAGCAAAATAATTAGAAAAATTACGCAAGTAATAATAAATTTAACATCATCATTAGACCAATGTTACTCTATGGTACAGTATATGTATAGTAATGTAGCCAGTGGCCTTGGCCGGAGGGTTCCGACGTTATCGCAAGATAACGGAGTCAAGCAACATCGAACGTGGCTGTCCCTTGGATAGGTGACTGAGCGATTCCGTCTTTGCACGGAGCCCGCCTGACCGGCCAATGGTGGTGGTTCGGAAGTCATCTTTAAGCCGTTGTCTCCAGGTTAAGTGTTAAAAGGGGCTGTTTAGCCTTAACTTCAAATGGTAAAATAAGACGATTTTTACCTTTTTTATGGTAAAATAGTACATAACTGTATTTTATTCGTTTTGTAGCAATTCATTCATAGTTATAATTTAAATAAAGCAAAACATTGAATGGTCTGTAATTAAACTACATATAAGTTGTGCTACAGCATGACAGTGTCTACTGTCGTGTAAAGTATACAGACAAGAAGTTTACTTTCCGGCTTAGTTCAGGTTCCACAGAACATGATAAAGTGGAAACTGTACGGAATACTGATGAGCTCTTTAGCTTCCATCTTGATTTTTAACTTAAGTAGTTTCCCCTTTAAATAAAAGTGTATAGCTAATCTACGTTAATGAAAATATATTCGTACAATACACGTTTTTTTCAGTTACTCAGTTAAAACTGATCTATCGTTTAACTTGTGGGTTGTTGAAAGTATTTATATTTACTATGTTTTTTTTACTTGGGAATATTTATAATGTATCTATAAGTGCGTAAATATATTGCTAGTTTTATATTTCTATTTATAAAGCACTATAAGAATACAGCTTTCATCTCAAAAAAAGAAGTCATTTTTAATTTAGTGTTATTCTATAATTAGACTTTTTAAAGTATTTAAATGTAAATACAATATCCTAAACTATGTTTCTGTTGGTGTGAAATACGGGGTTGGGCAAAAGTCTAGAATATATTTATTAATTTCAAAACCATTGAAAGAAATGTAATAAAATTTTACAGTTTTGTCCATGTCTTTATACCAAACTTTTTGTCATATTTTACTCGTTTTTCACATAGCCTGGTGAGAGCCTATGAGGGAAGTCTTAAAAATTTTAAATGTAAGCCGACCTCGAGTTATGCCTCATTTTAAAGGTATTTGTTTGTGAAACACAAGAGTGCAAACCTGAGGTCAAAAGGTTGACTCAGTCAGAAAATGCAGCCATTCAAAGAATTTAATGTCAAGGTTAGACAAAAGTCTGGAATGTATTTATTAATTTTAAAACTATTATAATAAAAGTAATGAAACTTTGTAGTTATGCACATGTCACATACTATACCAAACATATTTAACTTTTTTTTTTTCCTAGGGGACGGCCAATGAAGGAAGCTTTAAAAATTTGAAATGTATGCCTACCTCGAGTTGTACCTCATTTTAAAGGTCTTTATTTGTACAATACAAAAGTGCAAATCTGAGGTCAAAAGAATGGCCCATTCTCAAAATACAGCGATTTAAAAAAATTAAATGTTATATAACTAATAATTCTTCTTAGTAATACGGCTATTTATTTAACAGTTTCAGGTCCCTGTTGCTGAGTAAGATGTTGATTGTTAACAATCGTAACAAACGAATACGTTATAAAAATAGCTATGCTTTTTAACTAAGATAAAAATAAGGAAAATGTATTAAAATACTTTTGACAGTAAGTTTACTTAAAATAGTTTAAGAAT
The DNA here is from genome assembly GCA_035578905.1 of Stictocephala bisonia. NCBI lineage: Eukaryota > Metazoa > Arthropoda > Insecta > Hemiptera > Membracidae > Stictocephala > Stictocephala bisonia. The sequence continues at coordinate 4,519,107 of JAQJVL010000031.1, forward strand.
ATTATTATAATAATTTGTTACTCATTTTTTGTGAAATTTAATTTCTCATATTCAGTTATATAAATTATAGCTCTACGCAGCAATAGACAATAACTATCTTACCTTTGTCTTAAGCAGTGTTAGTTATATGACATTAAATTCTTTGAGAGGCTATATTTTCTGACTAGGTCACCATCATTTTTACCTCAAGTTTGTGTTTTAAAAACAAAGACTTTTAAAATGAGGTATAACTCGAGGTAGGCTTACATTTTAAATTGTTAAGACTTCCTTTATGTTCCATCCCCTGAATATGCAAAAACCCAGATAAAATATGTCCATATGTTTGGTATCAGGACATGTACATAACTACAAAGTTTAATTACTTTTCTTTTAATAGCGTATGCTAGTTTATACTTAATAAATGCATTCCAGACTTTTGCCCAACCCTGACATTAAATTATTTGAATGGCTGTATTTTCTGACTGGATTATCCTTTTGACCTCAGGTTTGCACTCTTGTGTTTTACAAAGAAATACCTTTAAAATGAGGTATAACTAGAGGTAGGTTTACATTTAAAATATTTAAGACTTCCTTCATGGGCCATAGACTGGCTATGTGAAAAACAAGTAAAATATGACTAATTGTTTTGTATAGGGACATGTACATAACTACAAAGTTTCGTGAAATTTCTTTCAATGGTTTTGAAATTAATAAATATATTCCATACTTTTTCCAACATATATTTATCAACAAAGAAGATTAATATGCTACTTCACCAAGACCTTTGTAGATTTTAGACTTTAATCCCGTAAGTAACACAAACAAATAATCACCAACCAGTCCATTAGTTGAGCAAACTCCTTACTCCTGAATGATAAATTGTTCTCATAAGTCTCATTTTCTTTTAGTATAAAATAACGTAAACCATGATTTTACATGGCTCAATCTATTTAGGATCGTTAGATGTAGTTTAAAGTTAAATTCCGTACAAATAAAATCCAAACAAAACTAAAATATTACTCATTTATTGAATAGTATATGGTACTTAGTCAACAGTAACTTTAACTTCAATATAATATTTACTTTTTAAACTCAACTCCATATTAAGCTAAAGGAACTGAGTTTTGTTTTCCCGCATATATAATTTAATAGCTGGTTTGTTTATTAAATATGTGTTTGGTATTATAATAATTATAAGTTACTTTCATATATTACTTGTTTATTGCAAAACTCCCATAGTTAAAAACAAGTTAATTTTAGAAAACAACAGAAAAATACATATTAAGGATTCTAATTAACTCACATTCGCATCTTCTATGTTTTAAGTAAAATCATAGAAAACATTTTATAAGGAAAGCTGAATAATTTTGTAGACTTTTAGTTCTATAAGGGTAGTTTTTTCAGGCTGTACTTGTGTTGCTTTTACAATAAAAAAAGTTCTGAAATAAAATAATTATGTATATTGTATTGTAAAAATGCAAGAGTTATTTGTGTATTGACCATTTTATATAAGAAGATTATGACCTAGTTATTCACATATTATATTTTATTGGACTAATCTAGAAGCAAAATGTTTATTGCACAAACATTTTAAAGCTATTATCCTAACAGAACAACACCCGTATCGAATGAGAACTTGAGTAATGTGGCTTTAACATTTAGAGCACTTTAAGGAAGCCATCCGAGTCACAGAGGAACGTGACTCAAATACACAGAGGTTGGAAAATTCCTTGGTTTATATGCTTTCGAAATAGTTGTAGCATTGTTTGTTATATGTATATCGCCCATCTTTGTTATGAGTTAAGCAGAGAAAAGTGTTATGTTCAAACTCGCCCAATATTGAAGTTAATAACTTAATATTTTCACACTAGAAAACTTTAATTCGTACTATATTGGCAGAATTATTAACTTCCTTATATACTAGTGATTGCAAGTTTTCCATATTAATGAGTATATTTATTATCTCTTTTACCTTTTAATGATAGTTAACTAACCTCACATTTTAAAGAGGAAGTTAAATAAAAATTATTTATTCCTACCAGTAAAACATTTATTTGAATGCTTACTTAAAATATAGGTTAAGTGAAAATTATGTCCTCTGTTGTTTGAAACTTATTTGTTGGCATTGGATTGTTAATGATTGTTAGAAAATTATTGGAGATTTTCAACGCTTAAATTTTTTAAAGGATAAACACAACGTTTCGAGAGGTAAATTGACTTATTTCGTCTTCAGTAACACATTTTATTTCACATTTACAACTAGTTTAGTTTTCCATTTTTCTTCCTTTAACCAAAATAGAGTTATCTGCCCAATAAAGTATATTTCAAAATTCTTATTGGCTTCATTATGATAACTTATATTAATTAATGGTAAGTATAAGAAATTTTATCCAACCACTTCATAAGACTTTATTTATAAATAAAGCCATAAATATATATTAATAATTAATAAATGAATAAAAGTGTAAGTGTGTTGATATTTTACACACATGTGCTTTAGTAAAAATCCTACCTGACTAGAAATATAATATTGTTCAAGTTAGGTAATTTTTTGCATTTTCCTGATGAGCAAGAGAGGTAGCTCACAAATATTTATATAACACCAGATAAAACCTATGATAAATCTAAATAATCAATATAAAAAATGAAAATTTATGTATTAACCCTATAATAAACCACTTTTAAATTAAATTGTTAATGTTTTTAACGTTTTCTGTGTTCGTTTTTCATGCTTTATTTAATCTTAAGAATATTTTAATGCTATGGTTATAACAATGCTTTTATTTATCATATGATTTTACAATTTGTCATTGGGCATTAATGACACTTTCTAAGGATTAAGTCGGCCTTAGTTTGTAACAATGACTACATTCGCTCATCTACACTCATTCGAAATCCATATTCGTCCAAATCTTGACGATCGGCGTCTTACGAATAAATAAAATAAAAATAAAATAAAACAACATATTAGAAATATATATATACCCGTATAGTTATTAATAATTCAACTTAATATGTGAAACTATTATTATATTACATGTATTACGTAATTTTATTTGAGTGTGTAAAAATAAAACTGGGCACCTATGACAAGTCTATTTTTTACCTTAAAAAGCTAAAAGATCATGAATGGTTTTGCAATAAGCTTATTCTGTATCCCATCAAAATGAACATTATGTAACCTTCAAGCTAGAGTGTTGATAATGAATGAAAAAGTGGTCACCAAAGTTAAAAATCAAGTGCAACTGCTATACTATTGAACATAACGTAGGCGTTGCTCTTGCCTATTTACGATAGTAAACAATGGTAATTTACTAACCACATCACAGCACAGGGAGTGCCTTGATTAACTGCCAAGCTAATCATGCATGCATTCACTTAATGATGTGCGGATACCAATAAGTTCAGTGTATTTCAGGTCAGGCAATAGAATAATTATGAAGTAATGTAGGAAAAGGGCCTTGTTATTATTTCTTGAGATATTTTATTGTAGGTATATAACTAAGAAAACAATAATATAATTAGTTTTTAAGTGGAATTGCTGGAAAAACTTTAAAAACTTTGTTTTCTTTAAAACAGCGTTGTGGGTACGTAAATTGTGCGGAATTTTCGCTTGATCTTAATTGTGCAATATATTTTGAAATCGGATGAGTATAAGGAGTGGTGGCCACAAAAATGTTTGGGTAAGGTTATGTTTTGTTGGAGTAAGTTACACTTAATTAGGATGTACTATTCTGTTTTATTTTTAAGGTTATGCTAGTTTAGCTAGGTATGTTTTTTTGCTTGTTTGTTTTTTCCTTTTACTTTGAGGTGAGTAAGCTTTTGTTGTGTCTATTAGTTTATGGAATTACATGATACGTAGATTCACTTTCACCATAAACATGACAAATAATATTTGCGGTGAGTCAAACACAATCTTGATGCAATAACATTAAATACGTTTGTTAGAACAGAAAATTTATTAAGATGAAACTCCATTTTCTAACAGAAAACAAAGTATTAGATTGTAGTCTTTATACACAATTAAGCTACATTACAACAATGAGTTAGCCCAGGCGGGGATGAAATGTGTTGGGCAAGTTTTAATTCATAAGTATCGTTTTTAATTTTTCAGCTTTTATATCTGAATTTTTCAAAGTTGCTGCAAATTTACAAAAAAAATTACTTTGGAAGCACGTTAGTATATGTAAACAGTTAAACAAAATCAGCAACCAAACTTGGTAGAAAATTTAAAGTATTCGTTTAGAAATCTGACCACAAAGTCAAGCTATCTTCCCCACATTTAATTGATTAACAGAGGTCGTATCCTCCTGAATAGGTGTTGAGTTAGTAACTATCTACTTAACTTGGGGTGTAAAGTAGATAGTTAAGGGCTAGCACTGTTGTAAGCATCTCCCCTTATTCCCTTCTAATTCATGAAGGATACACATAGTAGTTATTATATCAATTTATAAATATTTACATTATTGGTAACTGTCACTGAGGGACCTCTGTGCCTCTATTAATCTGTAGCTTCTCTTAATCCTGTTGGTGGGATGAACCTTTCTTGTAGGGAGTGGACACTGTTGAATCGATTCCGAACTATCGTTTAGATGCAATTACTGGAAGTATAAATGGGAATTGACACTAGATCAGTCACGTGATTGCGGTGAGTCCATCCAAACGATGGATTACATAATTACAGAGTACCCCTTGCGTTCTTTTGCGGAGGAATTAGTCAGCATCAACAGAAACAGTGAGTCAGGTCCTAAATGACGAACTTAGCTTCGTAGCAGGAGATCACATTAGAATTTTATTTAATTAATAATATCACGACTTGTGTATCATAATCCAAATTATTTATTATGATATACATGAATATTCATAAACTCAGACATATATTATCCAAAGCAAGAAGACAAATAACCCAACATTGACCTGGCAGCACCAACTGGTGAAGTTTGAAACTATGTAATGTCTAATGACGACAGTTCTGAAAATTAATCGTCGTCATTACAACGTTAAGTAATATATTATTAGTAACAATCTTTTCACGCAAATCTCTAAAAAAATAGTCCAGTGGTGTTTATCATGTAAAATGCGTACTTGTTATCCAGGCAGTTTATAGTTATTATTAATTTTAATAAATAACTAAGGAATATAATTTTCTATTCCACCTTTGTTGGCATATATACAACGACAAAAATATTAAAGTACTAAGTGTGTATATATATGTGTGGTTTATTCTTCAAATAGAACTTTTTTCCTTTATTTAGTGATTTTTCCATAACAATTTTGCCAAATATTTTCAATATTCTGACATCCAAATATTATGCTTGTGTCATATGTTGAATAATAAAATAAATAATCTGTCAATACATTACATTCTACACTTTTTTATTATTTTACATATAAAATAATAGCGTATAATTGAAGTGCAACATATTAGCTGAAAATGATGTATACAATAAAGCTTGAAATCTACGATAGCCATTTTTTAGGAATTTAATAAATAATTACCTTAAATTTAGGTGGATCATCAAATTTTTATAAATTTTTTATATATCTCACAGGAGCTTTTCATAATTCTAAATCATTACCAACTACGACTAACAACATGTATCGGAAATGTTCATACATATTCGTTTAAGTGGCTGCACCTAAACAAAACTAGGCTGCTGATGTGCGTCTTCTTTTAATATTGTTCAGACATGATATTTTGTATGCACTTTATCGACCTCCAGTACATAAGGAACTCACAATACAGAAATCCGAAAATGTTTTTTTTCTTTTCAAATACAGCTTTGAGTTGCTAAAATACATCATATTACACTAACAAATAATTTTTACTGATTATTGTTTACTCGCTTGTCAATTAACATGGGCCTGCAATAATGTGCATAAATGTTACCATTCAACGAATGAGGTATCAATCGTTAGCACAGATGGGATTCAAACCTTGGACCTTGCACTCACAGCCTTATCCTCTGAGTAACCACCAGTTCAATCTGAATTGTATTACATATTGTGATATCTTAGGTATTGAGAGTTGAATACGGTTTATTATAAGTTTGTTTGTTTTTTTTTTTTTTTTTTTTTAATATTCTGTGTTGTAAGGCAATATATCAGTTCTAACATAAACTGTATGATTGTGATTCTTTTAAATTTGTAATATGTCCCGGTATCTCTTCTCATATAGACTGTGCTTATCTCTTTACACCACACAGAGAACTGGTGTGCCCATATTGTGTTGAGACAGATGCTGCTATCGTTCTACGTATTGTTGAACTTTGAAGTGTTTTTTTTAAAGGCAATATGTAAATTTATAAAAAAATAATCATTGTTCTAGTAATATGTAACACCATGTAGATTCGTTTGTAAAACTGAAATGTTGTAATAAAACGTTTCTTTACAAGGTAATATTTTTAAACTTTGGATTAAAAAGTAAAATGGTTGAACACAATTTTTAAAGTACATAAAGTACTTATTGTTCTGTTTTGATTTTAATGAGTAGATACATTTAACGAAGCGTAGTTACTTTCTGAAGTATGCATTAATTTACAAATAAGCTGACAACGTTTATTCGTTCAGATAACAAATTGAATTTATTCGTATGCGCTTTTTTAATTATTTTTTTTTTAATTTAAAAACTTAAGACCTAAAAATTAACATAATATTATGGTATACATTTTTTAGTTATAGCTTGATATATTTATACATGTTTTATATTGTACCATATTGTACTATACATAAACAATATTTTGTATATTAATTATATTCTTAATAATATGATATATATATATAAAGATCATAGAATTTCTCTCAAAATATTAAGTTGTTAAGTGCTTATTGAATGAAGATAGATTTTTTTCGGAATGTGAGAGATATTAAGGAGGTTACAATTTCATATATTTATTTTTATTATTTAAAATATTTTGAAGAATAATTCAGAAACATTTCAGTATATGCAACATTATACTTTATGGGTGTATATGGTGAAAGTTTTTTATTATATTCGTTAAAGATTAATTTAAGAACAATTACCTCCCCTATACTAGGTTACTAATCCAAATGACAATTTGATAGCTAAGGGTTCAACATATTATGGGGAATTTTGGTATAGTAATATATTCTAATTAAGTATTTTCAAATGCAATGATTAAAATATAATATCTTATAAGGTAATAGAATTATAAGTAAAGCTAATTTTAAGTTTCTGGCAATGTCTCATAACGCGAAACTTATGAGACACGAACAGCGTTTTATCAAAGTCACCAGCAAAGCCCGTTTCTGTATGAAATGTGGAGAACTCTTTCTTGTCTTTGCCAAGTACTCAAGGAACTTTAAAATGGACTTTAGCAAGTTTAACACACGTTAACTAGATTGATATATACAAGTAAAAAGTACTAACGTATACCAATGTTTTCTACGTTTTTGGCAATGTTGCTGACATCTTAGTGCACTTTTCGTTTTATTTCCACATTAATTTTATTTAGTGGTGATAAATAACAATTTCAAGTTGATAAATTAAAATTAAGTTATACATATTGTAAGTAGTTATAGGTTACAGTTAATTTATTCAATAAACAATAATAATCTTATACAACTCATTAGTGGTTAATAATCAAATGAAGACCTTTCCGCACACCCGTACACGCACAGTGACAGACCTCACCTTTGGTAGTACTCAGTGTATGAATACAATTAATACAAATTAATTAATACAATACTAAATACACAATTAATCTGTCAGTATTCCAGTTTTAAAATGCCTTGCTGTACCCAGTCCAAAGACGTACTTTAGTAGACCTACCAATACAGGTCCCATGTTGTAGAGCCTTTTGTACCTACCATACTATATTTAATATCAGTTTATGAGTATATTTGTAAGATGAAAAATGTATTGTTATCTAATCTACTGTATGTTCAGTAATTCACGTTTGAGTGGAGTCCGCGCATAGGCTTGTGAGTCTAGATTGAAACTGGTAGTGAAGTATATAACAAACATTTTTAACTTATATATTCTGTTAGTAAATATATATATTCTGCAAAAATCTGCCACTCTAAGTGTTCCCCTCTTTTACTTCGTTTTATAGTATATTTCTTATTTACTAACATCGAAATCAAATACTAACATTTATAAATCGTAATACTTATTACATGCGTTAATTAAAATCATATGTCGTATATTTAATTTATTATATAGAAAGATTCACACACGTCTAGGTTATGTTGCCAATGTGACTTTTTCTAATAATTTAACAACGATACTATGTTTTTTTTATTTTATGAAATAAACTAAATTGGTTCAATGTATCGGTTATTTCAGGTAACATACAAAAAAATGCTGTTATATTATTTAAAGAAAAATGCATTTTCACACGTTTGTAGAGTTAAATCTGGACATTTGTATTTTCCACCATGTTGCTACACTTTGCAAGCACAATTCCCCAAGGAACTCCAAATGAACAATGTGTTCGTTCCACGTAACCTGGGACTTTCAATGGCTCAATTTTAACACATTCACTTTCAAAATGGAAGTAAATGTTAAATGTCCGTACATTAGTTGTTATTTTAAATTATACTTTTGTTGTTATTCTTACTTTTAAATGGATATTTCAGTTCAGAGGTTGGGACTAAAAATAAAAAATTGTAGGATAAAAATTAACTCAAATAAGCTTTCCCACTAAAAAAACAAAATAAAATAAAAATCATGTTTACGATAGATTAATAAAATTAAATTTAAACACATTAATCATAAATTAAATTCAACCTACCCTTCTATTATATTAATCGTAATATGATATTTATAAACGTATAATTATTTTCTACAGTTGTTCACTTTATATATTTTGGTTAGATTTATAGACTCTGAAGACGGCATAAGAGCCGAAACTATGTAGTGTCTCTTATTACAGGAATGAATAAAGTATACTTTCTTATAAACGTTACTTCATTTGTGTTACTCTTAAATATTTAGATAAGCAGCACATTCTCCAAAGCAAATATAAACACTGAACATTCAAAAAGTTTTTCTTATTTTAAAATATAATTTCTATACTCTTCGTTTTACTGTACGGATCTTTTTAGCATTACCTATATTATTATTCCAACGTAAATTCTTAGAAACATCTTATTCCCAACTATTACAAATTTCCTGATAGTTTATAGTTTTTTTCTCAACAAGATATATCAAACCGTTAATTCACATGAAATTGTAAATATGTAGATACGAGTAAAATTGGTATTACTGAGAAAATGTCCTTAAGGCCTGTCATACGACAGTTGAAGGAGAGACTTTCTAAGTTTATTAGCAGCCAGGGTTTACAGTCCACCTGTGTCTAACGTTGCAGCTGTTACTTTAACAGTTTTAGTGAAAACTGTTACAGCACGAACAAACATATTTTATTATAATTATATTCTTTGCTGTTCCTCGTCTTTTTGAAACTTTTAAAGTATCAATCACATTTTATTATAGTGAACTTAAATTAAATATGCTTCATTTTAATAACATCTGACAGTACAAACTGTTTCTGGCATGTTCATAAGTATTTTGGAGACTCATTATTAAGGTAAACGTGTTTCCTTAATTATTTTTATCATAGTTTTTTTGTACAATACCACTACAGATATATGGGTGAACGGAAGAGTCAATGTTACTGTTTGAGTCAGTATGAATGGAGAGGTCAAAACCACCATACTTGTATGGATGGACGTGTATGATGACTGGGTGAGAGGGAGTGACCACAGTACATGTTTGGTTGGGTTTAAACCTTCTATGGTTTTAAGTTCTTCTTAAGAATACAAAAGAATTATTAATATATTCTTATTCTCCTTTTGCCTTAAAATGGTATAGGAAAACTGTATTTGTCACTGTAAAATATAGTTGTGACTGTATTAAATATTTAAGGTACGAACTATAAATATTTAATGTATCAAATACTTAGGCCTCAAAAAAACATAACCTTAATAAACTAGCATAACCTTAAAAATAGAACAGAATAGTATATCCTAATTAAGTGTAACTTACTATAACAAAACATAACATTGAACTGTTTAACTTTGGTGACTACTTTTCAAGTATTTAGGGGTTTTTAACTTGGTATTTAGGTTCATTAGAGTGGATTCCTTATAAAAATTCGGCTTCTTGAAGAAACTCTATAAGATGTAAAGTGTTTTTCGAAATTTTTTTAATTTTACAATAAAGGTAACAGAACTTTTCCTAATTAAATAAAGCATTACTAAACAAATAATTATATGAAATGTTCAATGTAGTAAGTCTAAAATTCAAATTTATGTCCAGACAAATTTACCCTCACTTTTTGGCCATATTTTTCCACATATTCATTTGACCCTTTTAAAATTTGTATTACATTTTTTTCTGGATGTATTTAAAAATAATTTCGTAGTTGACAAGCTTAATATAAACAAACGATAAGTGACATGATGTAATATATAATCTATACTGTATAAGAGTACTGAGAATGTAAAGAACAATATGGTGTCGTATGTTTCAACTTGCTGCCAGATGTGAATAACTCGGTCAACCATTAACTTACAGGCCAGATGTGACACAACCCCTCCCTCACTGCCATGTCGACAACTAGTTCTGAACACACACGTCTAATGTGTAATATTTATTTTCTCAAATATACTAATTTGGAATTGTGAATTATTTTTTAGTAAATAAGTGATTTACTTACATTAGTTACATATGAACAACTCGTGGTTTTTTACTACTTTTAAAGTACTAGTTTGGCTGGGAGATGATGAATTGAGGTATTTATTTAACAACACTCATCACTTCACATGGACATTCAATACTCTGTATGAACTTTACTCAACGAGTGAAATACTGACCATTAGCTCTATTGGGGTTGAACATGGGACCATTCCCTCCGCAGTCCAAAGCCTTACTTACTATCACAACAGAAATGTTTACACTATCACATCAGTTTACTCTTCGTCTTCATCACAATTTGTAACACACTCAAAATTCTTTACGACTCTTTTTATTTTGAGTTAGAAATGATTTATCTCAAGGAAATGAATTTTTGAAAATGCTACATAATGTTTTAAGTTGTCTCAGAGGATAAGACATTGAAAGGTGAAAATGTTCCTTACTTCGAATTCCCAATTGATGTGGTGATCGGTACATCACTCATGTGATACAGTCCACGTACAAGCCTGCACCCTATGTTAACTGGCGTACTAGGTCTAATTTTATTTAAATAATTATAAAATAAAATTATGCATTTCACTCCTGAGTCTTAATGTGATCAAGGATATACAGTATTGTGAAATTGACATAAAATTAGTATTGCGAATTGCTTAAACATGTTGTTTTAAGATTTCATTCACACCCTGCTCATACATTTTTAGTACTTAACAAATAATTAGTTAAGGTAAACAGAAATGAAATATCATTGTAATAAACATTCATATTTTTTTAACGAATTTGTTTTCATATTGTTAAATAGAATAGTTGATCCCTCTCCGACTAAAATTTAATAGGTAAAATAGAGTGTTAGTAGTTTTTTAACTAGTCGTCTATGGAAATGTTGCAAGTCATTTTTGTAAAAAAGATTTTATAACCATAGAGCCTATAATTATCAAAGGGAAATACATATCACTATAGTATCATAATTAATTATGATATCAGGCTATATGTGGGATTAAATACTAGTTTACAGCGGCCTCGAAGAAAATTAAGAGGCTCACCTCCTGGCCAAGATGGGAGCGAAGACTCCATTTGTGGGGCCCGATCTATATGTGGCATTGGACTTATCACTGCCAAAACTGAAATACTAAACATGGTGATAAATTGCCACCAAAGTGGATGGCTGCGGTTCATGCCTTCATGGTTGATGCCTTCACAAAATGTTTGGTGAAGGCATCAAACCCTACGCTGTATAAATCACTCACCGCCGTGAATCATAATGACACCAGATTGTTGATTGCGTATGTTACTAGACACGGCCACTTCAGGAAATATCTGGCAAAGATGGGTCTCTACAGAGAGGACACCAGTTGCCGGCTTTGTGGTGAGGCTCTCGAGCCTGCCGAACATGTACTAACTGAGTGCGAAGCTCAGGAGAAGGTGAATATTCAGGGACGAGCTCTCAGAAGAAAGAATGGTAGATAGTCTGAGGAGAAAGATGTTAAAGCTGGCTTAGCCGCTTGGAATAGGTACCCCATTCTAGTAGGTAACAGGGAATCACAATAAATCCAAGGTTGAAGTGCAACCAACCTAGGAATAGCCTCAGAGCTTTCCTTCCCTTCAACAAACTAAACTAAGTACTGATTTCAAGTTTAGTCTATGCTAACGCTTATATTTAAATCAGATAATTCAAACTTATATCTGCACATTCAAATGGGGAATCGAAAATACTAAGTAGTATTTTATTTAATTTTATATCTATTAAGTAAATATGAAATTATAAACAGTGTATTTTTAATTAGTAATAAACACTAGTAAAAACATATGATTATAATACCTAACATACTATATGATAACTAACTAGTTCGTATTTAAAATATTCATAGTATAATTATACAGAATATTGTTGATAGTATTAATATCAATTTATAGTCTTATTTTGACGGAATTGAAGAAATGCAGTTTGAGAAATTGATACCTTCATTTCTTTTATTAAATTAAAATTGTAAAATTTAAACATGTGCCATATAAACTGTCATGGGTGTGATGAAAATAAAAAACAAAAAATTAAAGCAGTGCCGTATCCCAGCTAATTGGGGACAAAGTGTTGAGGAGATTTAAGGCGGTATCTTCGATGCTCGGTCCTTTTAATATTGACACGGCGTCCACTCAATGATTGCCATCGACGTTGATACTACTAAAAATTCTGAGGTGTCCATGTAGGATAGTAATAAAGTCCACCTGTTGTGAAGGGAAGAGAACTGAATACCATGCTTGTCAGACCAACACTATTTGGTTCGGATTCCACGTAAAGCTGTAGGCTCCCTAGATGCCCTAGCTATTGGGCTATTATTAAATAGCCCTTTCTAAGGAACAGACAACTTAGTTAGTAACAATGACTACACTCGTTCATCAACACTCATCACACTCAGTCATCCCTTATCGTCCATATCGACTTGTTAGTAAAAACTTTACTGCCCATAGAACAAAATATAATGCTTGTTATAAGCAAAATTACTTTAAATATAATAGGAATGTTCGAGGAAATTTCTTATTGAATATTAAACAATTCGTTTCTAATCTTCATACATATACTATATATGAAAACGGCTAAATGAAATATATATAAGCTAAAAATAGGTCTTACTTTTCTAGGTGTAGTTGGGGCTAAAAAGCACTCTTTAACACATAACCTGGGGACTGGCGGGTATAGGTGACTTAGTGGTCGGTTTTGTACAAGAACGGAATCCCTCACTTGTAACCTATCTAAGGTACAGCCACTCTTGACGTTACTTGGTGCCATTATATTTGATAAAGTTGGATCTCTCCGACTAAGACCATTGAGTGTGTGACCACGGAATTTAAAGGTTGGATTTATTTAATATTTAACCTAACATAAATCAGCACAAAACATTCACCTTTATCCGATTCACGATTCAAATCTATTTTAAAAGATTCGATTAATTTCATTGTCATATTGAGGCGAAGAGTTAAGTTCAGTATCAGCCCTTATGTAATCTACAAATTTCATGGTCAAAATTTCCCCCTTTATAACTTCATGGAACTGTAAATTACAACATTTATTTTGTATGGTAAAACCAATGAATAGTAATCCTTAAAGATTTGTCCAATATATTGTCAGTTTTGAGCTTAAATTATACACGCAATCGAAAAATGCAATTATCACAAACAACGCGTTGGAACATAGTCTTAACACAATTTTAAAACGGAGAATAATGTTATCTTAAATAAACATCAAAATTTACAATTGTATTCTTTTAATCCATTTACAGCATTGCCGACTACGACACGATTTTCAGTGACTCGTTTATATTTGATAATAAGAAAGTTTTTAACCATCCGTTAGTTTTGAGTGATGGTTAGGCTACATACGCCCCTTTTGGTGGTGGGAGGGAGGATGGAGCATTGTGTTTTAAGCAAATCAAAAAACTCTAAAATTGTGTTTTAGAGAGTAAAATACACGAAGCATAAGGTTGCACAGTTAGATGAAATAAATAAATATATTAATATATCAATTCATATATAGGGTTAGACAAAAGGTACATAAATAAAATAGTTACTTTTATATATGAGTGCATTTCACATAAGTCTAAGGCTTGTGCGTGGAAGGAAGTTCTTAGATAAAAAGATAAAAAAAGATCAATCTTTAACATCACAGTGAACAATTAATATTAAAACTAATGAACTACTCTTAATCAGGATTAAATTAAAAAATGAAAACTGAACAAAATACACAATTAGATAAATTATGGCAATGAAATAAAGTTAAATAAATACTAAACAATTTTAGACAAAATTTAAAACAAGAAAATTTTGAATAACTTTTGATTAGAGTCACTATGAAAAAATCACACAATGAAAGAAAAGAAACAAAAGAACTATGTAGTAAAATGAAATCAAAGTGCAAGAGGCAGAAAGTCAGAGGGACGAAGGGAGTGCAATGTAATAAGCGATCATCTATACTCAGAACATATCAGGGCCTCAACCGTATCCTCCTCCAGGTCCATAAGCCAATTAGTTATCATTATTTTATAAATATATAAGCTGAAATTTAAGAGGGTTTGGTACATTTATAAACAACAGGTGAGCAATGTAATGTGAACAAGTATAATTAACTGTTTTGAACATTTTTGGAAATATGGATGAGAGCATGTCTTTCACAGTCAACTAATGGTTATTTCATGCAGAATAGGTATATTTCTAATACTTCAAACTAGTTACATATGAAAGTTTTAATTGATTTTATCTAAATCAACAAATCCATTTACATCAAAATGTTCAAAATTCCTGGAACTTGAAATCAAAAACTCTAATGGTTCTTTGTAGTTTAATTCATTGGACATGGGTGAATAGTTGTATAGAATACAATGTATATTTATTTTATAGCTTTTATAGGACTAAATAAATTTCAGTTTCGTGACAAAACACTTACAATAAATGTGTGTTTTTGAAGCGCGTCGTATAAACATAAAAACAATACAACTTCAGCAGACACGGATGAAACTGGGAGAGGGGTTAAAATATTAACCACTCCATTTCGTTTAGTGGTGTTTGTGTATGTGCATCGGTTAGAGGCCCATTTGTATTTTTACAAACCTTGTTTTTGTAAACTTCATAAAATAAACAAAAAATTTTCCAGGTATATAATTTTAACCAATTATTTTAATAATAGTAATTTTTCCCAAGGTATAAAATGAAAGCTAGAGTTACTCATACTAGTAAATTTAAGGGAATATTTTCTGTTTTTCAACTTATTATTTCAGAATAGTTATTAGAGTGTGCCATTAAGGATAAATGTAATCAATGTTTTGTGTACAAAGAGTTTAAAGTCCTCTCAGAGAGCTTTGAAAATTATTGACTGATAAACGGTACACAGAATTATATATGTAAATCTTCTGGATTCCGTAAAATAAGTAAGTGAAAATATTTTTAATATAACGATGAAAATAAGGAAATTGCTGAAAACTTGCAAGCAAGTAAAGATGGAACCTTGATTGAGTTCGAAGAACAAAGTGCATAAATGTCTTTTAAAACAAAAAAAGGTTTTTATTTATTTTTTACACTGTTATTATAGCCAAAAATACAAATCTTTTAAAATTAGGATTAATTACTTAGTTATCTCAAGATGGGACTATTAAGAAAATAAATTAACAGATTTGTTGTATTTGTAAAGTATGTGACCAAATGGATGTGGTGTTTTTTATTTGTCATTTCTTTAAGTTTATGTTTTATTGAACACCTGTTCTTAGCAAGTCATGTTGATCCATAAATCAAAATGTTTTATTCAAACATTGTTTATAAACAAATTGGAAGTGTATTTCTACATTTATTATAAATAATATATTTTTGAAAAGAACTCTTGTATGTTGGGACATATTGAAAAAAAAACATTAAGTATTCTAATATTTATATTCGTCTAAAATAAAACAGCTGCTTAAATTTTAACAAACAAAAACAACAAACAATGTCACTGTTCATAACTATGATTGTTTGATATCCCAATAAGTGTCACTGTTTTGCATTATCTATATTTATAAAAGAGGATGTTTGTATATATATATATATATATATATATATATATATATATATGTATATATGTTTGAAGTCTATGCGCTGCCAAACCATCCAACCGATCGCCATGAAACTTTAGGATATTGTCCTGTATACTCCCGAGATGGTTTCTGTGAAGTTTGATGCAGATCCGTCCACGGGGTTCCGCCCCACGGGCTCCTAAAAATCCCCTGTTATTCAAATGGAGAATCTGAATTGTTTACAAAAAACATATGACTGTGTGGTTTAATGTAGTTTCACAATATTTCACATTCCATGAGCAGATTGAAGTTCTCACAACAACAGTACTGTATATGTTTTGATTTATTGTAGTTCTACATTTCACCTTGAGAGTGTAGCACCCACTACAAAAACCTTTACATTTATACACCAAATAAGAAGACCAAAAATATTGTTTACCCTCTTGCACTCATTTAATAAATAATGGTTTTTTTCTATAATTCTTTTTATTTCTTTATTTTGGTATGTCAATGAAAAATGAAAGGCGAGACAACGTCCTCCAGGTTCAGCTAGTAAGAATATAAAATAGCTTATTTGCGTATAAATATTGATATTCATCTACTTAAATACGGATACTGTTTACACATTATGTTCACCGTCTAATTATAGAGTAGACTTTCAATACCAAATGTTGTACAAATTAAACTTTACGAAAGTTCTATTGAAAAGCTATGAGGAGTATCGCTGTTTTAATAATAATGAATGTATCATACTCAGGACAAACTTGATCTTGTTATTATTATAATTTAAAAATGTTTTATTTACCTCAAGACCAACTCATTGTAATAATATCTATAGATCCACTATACATTTCCTATGAATAGGTTGAGATAAAAACAAAAATTTGCCATTTCACAACATATTTCTTAATGGAATATATTTATTACCATTCATCTAGTCTGCACAGAGTAATATTTATTGTTACTGCAATAATTTGTACACGACATCCATGTAGGATGAATTTCCTATTATTTAACTTATAAGAAGTATAGCGCTTAATCGTAATCTATTACATTTGTTAGAGACAAGCAAAATTTGACAAAAAGAAGAGTTCTTTTTAGGGCAGTATTTCCAGTTAATGTAACTACACGGCAAGAACAGTCCTTTTTAGCTCAGTAGTAAACATCATTCACATCAAATAAACTGTCACAGTTGCAAGTTTCGTCACGAATGGACTATAAATCGTTCTAGTAGATCCAAAAAGTGTCTCCTTACCACAGATGTCCTAAAGCAATGTCACTACATTACAAGAAGAGCACTTTATAGGGCAGTAGTAAACATCATTCCACTTTAAATGAAGTTTCAGAGTTGCAAGTATCGTCATGGATAAACTATAAACCAATCTAGTAGATCCAAAAGGTGTCTCCTTACTACAGATGTCTTAAAGCAATGTCACTACATTACAAGAAGAGCCCTTTATAGGGCAGTAGTAAACATCATTCCACTTTAAATGAAGTGTCACAGTTGCAAGTGTCGTCATGGATGAACTATAAACCAATCTAGTAGATCCAAAAAGTGTCTCCTTACTACAAATGTCTCAAAGCAATGTCACTACATTACAAGAAGAGCACTTTATAGGGCAGCAGTAAACCTCATTCCACTTTAAATGAAGTGTTACAGTCGCCAGTGTTCTTACAGGTGGTGTATAAACCGTGCTAGTAAACCCAGAAAGTGTCTTCCTGCTACAGAAGACACGAGTGGACTATAAACCGTTCTAGTAGCCCCTAAAAGTATCTCCTTACTACATATGTTTCAAAGCAATGTCACTACACTCAAGAAAAGCCTTTTTTATGCCGTAGTAAACCTCATTCCACTTTAAATTAACTGTTACAGTCGCCAGTGTTGTTACAAGTGGTGTATAAACAGTGCTAGTAAACCCAGAAATTGTCGTCCTGCTACAGAAGACACGAGTGGACTATAAACCGTTCTAGTAGCTCCTAAAAGTATCTCCTTACTACATATGTTTCAAAGCAATGTCACTACACTCAAGAAAAGCCTTTTTTATGCTGTAGTAAACCTCATTCCACTTTAAATTAACTGTTACAGTCACCAGTGTTCTTACAGGTGGTGTATAAACAGTGCTAGTAAACCCAGAAAGTGTCTTCCTGCTACAGAAGATACGAGTGGACTATAAACCGTTCTAGTAGCTCCTAAAAGTATCTCCTTACTACATATGTTTCAAAGCAATGTCACTACACTCAAGAAAAGCCTTTTTTATGCTGTAGTAAACCTCATTCCACTTTAAATTAACTGTTACAGTCACCAGTGTTCTTACAGGTGGTGTATAAACCGTGCTAGTAAACCCAGAAAGTGTCTTCCTGCTACAGAAGACACGAGTGGACTATAAACCATTCTAATAGCCCCTAAAAGTATCTCCTTACTACATATGTTTCAATGCAATGTCACTACACTCAAGAAAAGCCTTTTTTATACCGTAGTAAACCTCATTCCCCTTCAAATTAACTGTTAGTCAAAAGGATTGTTACAGGTGGTATATAAACCATGCCAGTAAACTCAGAAACTGTCCTCTTGCTACAACTGTCTCGACCTAATATAATTGCCCTTTATGACGAATATATTTATTCTCTAACATTGCACTCGAAAATGTTTTCCTTTAAAGCGTTTTAAAAAAAATTTTTAATTAATTTAAAGTTATAATGCCATGAATTAAATTCATATATTAAATTTCATATAAATTAAAGGTACTCTCATACCTTTGCCTCAAATTATGTTAGGTACTTTTATTTATTGTAGATTTTACTGTTTAACTATTGAATATACATAAAAACGTATTGAAGCTATACGTTATACATTTTTATAAAATAACGTATCGTGTAATTTTATATCATTATGGATGTAATAATCACAAATTAACACTGAATTTTTAATTTTCAATATCTCTTGACATTAATTAGTCAATAAGATATATGATTATGCATCATATATTACTCATAAACACTACTTGGTACTGTCTTGTTTTACATAAAACTCCAACAATAATATTTATGAAATGTTATAATATATAGATAGTTATAATTTAATATTTTTTTTGCGCACAAAAAATTTAAGATATTAGTTTTTTAAAGATTTATTTTACTTCTCTATTTAAATATTGTTTAAAAAAATGTACGTATGTCTTTACTATTAGGTGTAAGCGAAGGCTCAAAATCCCTAAAATTTCTAATTGTACCGCTTGTTATGGAATAATACAAAATTGGTTCATGTGTTTTAACTAATTCATTCATGTAAGTAAACAGAATATCATGGCTTTTCATAATTTAGTTATTTTAAGTTTAAACTCCGCTGCACCGGTCCCAAGCCTTGGGTCTCATCTTTCCCATAACCGATGAGAAAGGAGGAGGGTACCTTCCCACAGCTCTCAGTGTGATCCCGATACTGAGAGCACTCCTATCCCATTAATTTCTAATCCTTCCAAACATCCACTCTCCCGTGCCGTACCATGTCCGGGGTAGGCTTTCAAGCCAATAAAGGCTTGCCTGCATGTGCATGACAGGGGCCTTTAGGCGACCCCTTCAATTGCACTGTAGGTTCTTCTTAACCTGCCGCCCCTTGATCTCTTCATTATTGGGGAGGCTCGGGCGGTGGCTTACAGGCTTCAGTTGACTGACCACTGGAGGGGGTCCTGTACAGGTCACTTCTCATTAGTCAATCTAGTAAACGATGAGGTACTCTCAATGAAGTTTGACTTCATTGGGACTAAGTATCTTTTCATCAGACCCCATACTGTGGATTTCAGGTCGAGGGAGTACTGGGACGCTATTAGTAGCCCGGTTTCTTCTCACGACCGAATTGTATGGTTCACAGACGGGTCAAGAATGGGCAACAGAGCTGGATTTGGTGTATATACTGGCGACCTTAGGACCAACGCTAGCGTGAGCCTGGGAGCGTATGGCACCGTTTTCCAAGCTGAAGTCGCCATACGTTCAGCGCAAACAATGAGAGGGGTTTACGGGAAACATATCCACATCCTCTCAGACAGTCAGGCGGCCTTAGGGGCTCTTGACTCCTGGAAGGTTTCGTCTGGTCTAGTCTGGGAATGTGTGGAGTTCCTCAGCATCCTGGGCTCAAGAAATCAGGTCTTGCTGGAATGGATCCCAGGACATAGGGGATTAGAAGGCAATGAGCAGGCCGATGCCTTGGCTAGGGAAGGTGCTATCAACCTCTTCATTGGTCTTGAGCCGGCCTGCGGCGTTTCGGCTGCATCTGTCAAAACAGCAATCAAAAACTGGGTCAGCGCCAGACATCTGGAAAGATGGCGGCGGTTCCCAGAGCAAAGACTCTGCAAGGTTCTTATCAGAAATCCTTCCCAGAAGTTTACAAAGTCACTTCTTGGGTTGAGTAAATTGCACGTCAAGCTGGTGGTGGGATTCATCACCGGTCACGACAAATTTCGGAGGCATCTAAGAACAGTGGGACTCTTTACGGAGGATCCCATCTGTCGCCTCTGTGGGGAGGACGAAGAGTCGGCAGAACAAATTGTCCTGGAGTGTGAGGCTCTTGGTGCCAGGAGAAGAGTACTTTTTGAAGGCTCACCTCTGGGACAGTTGGAAATTACTAATCTAGTGAAGAAGCTCCTTGACCTGGTCAAGGATTGCCAGCTTTACGACGATTAGGCGCCGGGATTGGCACAAAAAGCCTCAGGCTTCGTTGCAAGGGTTGGCTGGACCAACTGTACATCCCCTTTCAATCTAATCTAATCTAATCTATTTTAAGTTGAATAATAAATAATTATGTAAATAAAGAAATATCTGTAAAATAGCTATATTATTTTATAACTCTTGTGTGATTTACGTCTTGTTACTTCAAAACATTACCGATAAGTTTTACTTCTTACTTATCTAGACATGACCTAGGTAACTTAATGAATTACACTCATTTACTCACAAAAACTAGGTAAGCAGGTGAGTGGTGTGTAAATGAAGCTCGACATCTGTATTCAGAACGTCCTTTCTTCTTTCTCATTTGCGGTGAACTGTGACCCGTCAGGTAACTTTACATTACCATTAAACCTGACACAAAATGACTCTCTAAAATGTTTTCTCCATAACACTTAAGTTGTATTTCGATTAAATATAAATATGTCATATTACATTTGTTAGGATTATATTATTTGTCGTCATTTCTCCTTTGCAAACTCTCTTCAGTAGTATCATAGTTTTGGAGATTTTAGCAACAATTTATCAAAAAATTATGTAAAATATATTATTGGCCTTAAAACTGTGTACATAATGAACATTTTACCTAAAAATACAAACAGAACCTTATCTATAAATAGTTCTAAAGACAGTTTTATAGTATTAAAAAAGAAAAGTTTTTTTAATAGATGTACCAAAGAGTGTCAATATATATATATATATATATATATATATATATATATATATATATATATATATGTGTAGTTTAATAAATACATTGTTTATTATTACAAGTTCACCTTTTCAGACACTTTACAAAGGTTTTATGCGTTTTTAAATAAAAAACAAAATCACTATATGTATCAATTGTATATGTTTGTATCTATCATACTAAATAAAAATTATTTAAAAACAGTTTTATATTTTAGAAGTTGTAAGTCACTAAAATGTATCAAAAGACTAAAATAAAATTCTGTGTTGTATATGTAACAAATTTGGATGAATAAAAGTGATGTAACAATTCAAATATATCAACAATGGTCGAATGAAAAATGAGCTTTGTAGCTAATCCCATACAAATATTGTATTGTTTTACTGTAATCGAATTGGATACATCTACCTAAATATAAAAGCTGAAACAGATATCTCGAATCATGTTTAAGTTTTAAATTATATGAGGATTAATTAGTATTTCCATTAAGAATAATTCCCTTTTTAATTATGAGATGGTTTTAAGGTATGTGAATAATTCTTTCTCATATATATTACTCGTAAAATAATAATAATAATCTTTATTTGTTAAAGGAATATGTTCATAAATCATTTAAAATATCATAGATTACTTCTAATGCAACGTTAACCAAAAATGATACTCCTCAACGTGTTATAAACACCTCAATTTGTAGGGTTGTTCATGTTAAAAGGGAATATCTTTATATTACCCTTTACATCTTTATACTATTTATGATCGTTACACAACCACTTTTATTATATAAAACATTTATTGAAAACAAATAATAGTGTAGAACAATGTTTTCACCCCCCCCCCCCCCGGGTGTTAGTTTTCTATTTGTTTTCAAAGGTTTACTAAATATTTCTTGAAAGGAATAAAAACTACAAATTGTGGCTGAATATTTATCTTTTTTAAGTGTTTCTAAATGTTTCTAAATGAACTGTAATGTAGGTTTGATTTTATCACAATAAATAATTGTCTTATAGTATTTTTTAAATATGTAAACTTGGTTTAACGTAATAAATCATAATAAACTAATAATAATAAACTATTTTAATCTTAATAATAAATCATAAACTATTTTTTTATATAAATCATAATAAACTATTTTTTTTTTTCAATTCAAAATCATTTATTATTTCTTAAGTTTATTTTTACATTGCAGTGTCTTTTTTAATCTCTCTAGCATATAGCTATTTGAGAAATCAACTAATTTGTTCATAATAAAATATCTTTAATATATAGATAATCTTAAAGTAAAAACAAACAAATCAAAAATAAATAAACAAATCAATACGCACCAAGGAAACATAGTCAAAGGAAATCGAATAACATTCGTTATTTGCTATATATACACATTTTTTTCAAAAATGTAAATTTTTTAATATCAGTAGTCCTAATGTTTATTTTATTTTGGAATTCATATCAATAGATTGTTTGATTGTTTAAAACTTCCTCCTGGATAACGACTGGCATTCCTAACTACATATAAGCCTCAAAGCACTAAACACTAACACAAGGGAAACAAATAAATAAACAATATACATAACTATATAATATAAATATAAAATAAACCGGCAGTAAATAAGTAACATTAAATACTATATAGACTATGAACAATCCAACAAACAAATAAATAAAAACAAAACAAATTAAATCAGTTATGTGCATGTAACATTTGTATAATCCAAATAAATAACGATACAAATAACAACAAATAAAATCTAACTGCAATAAACACAATGGAACAAATAAATAAATAATGTACATAACTATAATTAACTATAATATACATAACAAATATACTATAAATCGGCAATAAATAAACAATACTAAATACTATAAGACTATGAAAAATTTAACTAAGAAAAACAGAAAACAAATGAAATCAACGATATGCATGTAACATATGTATTATACAAAGAAATAACGATACAAATAACAACAAATAAAATCTAAAAGTAATAAGAAACATGATATTCTAACTATAAACTTATTTGCTAATAAACGACAGTGAAAATTAGTCTCACTGTTGTTCACTAACAACCTTTTTCATAATAGCTGCAAAGAATGCACTCAGATATTGAGCCAAAGAGGTATGTCATTCTTTGTTCCCGTGTTCAGCAGCAAGACCCGGCTGGTAGGAACCAGTTTAATACCGGCTCCCGTCAAAACTCTGTCAGTATTGCTGTTGATTTACATATTATATCATTATATAGGTTTCCCAGTGTGCTTAATTAACTCAACAGTGCTTATATACTCGTATCTCTTTGTAGTTTTGTCTTATTTATCTATGTATGGTTCGATTTTGAAAGTAGACATTCTAATAAAGGAAGAGATGATTTTTTTTCCGTTTATTTATTTTTTTTTCTGTTTACAAACGTGATAAGGTGGATAACCTCAATATGTAAGTATATATTTGTTTACTATTTGATCATAGACGATTATTCAACCCTTCAACTGTTGGAAAGCATCTCTATATAAATAAAAACCGATACCTATAATTTTATATGGAAATGTATTCATAGTTATTATCCACCTATAGTTATCTTAAATTAATAAAATACTTTATTAGCTCCCTTTTCATTTGATTTTTATTTTGTAGGTTTTGTAGACTTCTAGGCAATGAATTAAGTAGGTGAGGTATTTTATGCTGTAACGTTAATTTTCCATAATTATTATTGTGTCTTTGAGTGAAAAATGGTATATGCCTTAAGTTATATTGTAGATTGGGCATTACTCTGTATTACTTGTCAAAGTAGTATCTAGACAGATCTGTAAATTTAGCGAGACTATCAAAATTCATTATACCCAATATTTCCAAAGGCAGATCCTTAAATAATACTTTTAGAATTCTGTTCAAAATATTTTTTAATTGCTTAAGTATATATTCAAGAGTCAAGTAGTAAAGAGATATACCATAGTAGAACATACTCTGAACTAAGGAAAAATAGATTAACCTCTTTGTTGTAATAGAGAGACATCCACTTAGTTTTTTACACTTAAATAATATTACCCTTAAATTGTTCGCAAGCCTACCAATATATGAGTCATATTTCATATTAAAATCTAATTCTATGCCTAGGTGTTTAATACAGTTAACAAACTGTAGATTCTCACATCTACAACTATTTGGATCAATAAAGCAAGTAGGTTTATGACATAATAATGGTAGGTTTCTATCTTGTATTGGATTAATATCAATCCTAGAGCTTCTAAAAACAATAGCCTTTGTTTTATAACTGTTCAATTTAATGCCATTATTGAAAAAATACTTTGTAAGTAAATTAAGATCATCTTGAATCAATGACATACCAGTATTAATATCCTTATGAACTATGTAAATTAAATTATCGTCTGCATATTGCAAGATGTTACTCTTAATATTTAAATATCCTATATCATTGAAATAGATATTGAATAAAGTGGGTGATATTATACTACCTTGTATTAAACCACAAGTTTGTGGTAAACTACTACTGATTATATATCCTATAGATGCACATAATTTCCTATCTCTAAAATAATCACTAAAGAATTTCATCAGGGACCCCCCTACTCCTGTATTTTTAGTTTGTTCAATAATATATTATAATTAACCAAGTCAAAAGCTTTAATTAAATCTGTTGTTACTGAGATTACAACTTTATTATCATGTATAGCTTTATTAATATCATTCGTTAACAATTCCAAAAGATCTATTGTAGATTTATTTTGAATTAATCCAAATTGTTTTTTACTGATAATTTCATAACTTTTTAAATAATCATTCAACTGCTGGTTTACAAAATGCTCCACAATCTTCATTATTACAGAAACTGACCCAATAGGCCTATAACAGTTTAAGTCTTGTTTCCTACCCCCTTTGAATATAGACCTAATATGAGTAACCTTCATTTGTGGAGGTATAGAACCAACTATAAATATTCTTGTAATAAAGTGGATTAAGACTAAATGTAAATAACGTATATTATTTTTAATGTCTATAGGTTTAATGTTATCAGGGCCACCAGAAGAATCAGTATTAATTTTACTTACAGCTTTATAGAGTGATTCTTCATTTATAGTTTGCAAATTCATGCTAATGTTACTTCCTATTTTATAGTCACTATTTTGTAAATTCTCATTTATGTCAAAAGGATTACCATTCATTCCAATATTTAAATCCTCGATTGCATTTTTGTAATGGATATTAAATCTGTCAGCCAATATATTAATATCATTGTCACTATCAAGTTGGAAATTACTTTTAATTGTTTTCATTATTGTTGGCTTTCTCTTTTTATTTATTAATTGATTGATTAAATTCCAAGATTTCCTTGGATTTTTTATGTTTTCTGACAATTTATTAAAATAATATGTATTTTTTCTTTTCTAATGGCAGCTGTCAATTCATTTCTTGTGTCCCTGAATAACTTTTTGAGGTTCATATTGTATTTATCCCTTTTTAATTGTCTCCACAAGTAATGCTTGTGGTCTATTAAAGCCCTAATACCAGCCGTAATCCAGGGAGTCACTCGATTTCCTCTATCAACACTACATTTAATCTTATACTTATCATAAATATCCTTAAATCTACTAACAAGTTCATTATATAACATTGTAGGGTCATCAATGTCCAATAAAGGCCACCAGTTTTCTTTTTGTATTGCTATGCTTACTTTCTTAGTACTAATTATTTCTGTTGAACAAATGTCAGAAATTTCATTTTTATTAATATCAATAGTTATACCTGTCCAACAATGATCAGCTAACTTATCTTCTATTACATAAGCTTTATGTTTATGATCTTTTAACTTAACATTGATGTGGTCCAAGCATGATTCTACTAAATTATTATTATAAAACTCGACCCTAGTAGGTTTGTTGATAGTGTTAATCAAACCATAAGTGTATAGTGTATTAAGGTAGTCATTTGCACCATACACGTTTGATATATATAACATATGTTCATGTATCCTAGCAAAATTACATTTTTCTCAGATTCAATTAATTCATTAGACAGAATAATTTCTAAATCCTCATTAAATTGATTTATATTCATGTTCGGGGGCCTATAGCATACCACAAAAATTATTTTTTATCCTTTACATATCAATTGAAAGAACATAAATTCAGCAGAATTCTAGTTTAATCCTAAATCTAATATTTCTGGTTTTAACTCACTTTTACATTGGACAAAAATACCCCCTCCTCGGCCATTAGGCCTACATTTGAACATTGATCTATATCCATATATTCCATACAGCCTAGCCTCTTCCTCTTAAAGATTAATTTCTGAAAGAACTAATATATCAATGTGTTTTATTATTGGTTTTATATATGTTAATAAAGTGTCCCAATACTTTCTAAGATTTCTAACATTGGTAGATAATACATTTAAATGTTTAACTGGTGCTTTTACATTATAAAAATTACATAAATCATTCCATCCATAAAAAGTTGAACAATTTCTCTCAATAACAAATTCTAACTGTTCTTGATCAATATTGCACTTCTATCAGAATAAACCAAAATAAATATAAAAAAAAATTAACAGAAATGAGATTTAAAGTATTCAAATAAATATGTAAATTGTTTTGTGTTTTGAATTTAAAGGGATCTGATCTAAGATTGTTTTTGACTTTGCTATTTGGGTTAAACTATTTTATCTAAATCTTTTTCTTTTGTGATCTGGATAGCTCTAGACATATTATCTTTTTTCAACATTATTTTATTTCCATTCAACCAGATAAATCTATATCCCCTATTCTTTTTAAGGATGTTAGCTTTAGCCATTAAATTGGCAAAATAAGGGGTAAGGTGGTCATTAAAGTATATAGATCTATCTGGCTGATTTTTATTTATCAAAGATAACTTAGGCCTATTTTTTCTGGCTGTACGTACTATAGTGTCTCTTGTTGCTCTAGTATTACATTGTACAATGATCGGTGATGGATTTTTACCTGATGAAAGTCGGTGTGCAGTAAACTCTTCTTTGTTAATGGTTATGTTCATCGATTGTAGCAAGTTAACAATGATCTCTGGAACATCTTCTTTGTCGGAGCGAGGTATACTGGTTACTATAAAGTTTTTACTCCTACTATACTGTTTTTCACACTCCAATGTAGCCTTTAGGTCTTCAATATCCTTCTCAAGTAACTTTGTTTTTTCTTCTAATTCTTTTGTTTTATCTATCATACCACAGAACTTTTCTTCTAACTGATTGACTACAACCATGATGCTGTCTACTCTGTCAGTTATAATTTTTTCTTGCTTTTTAAATAAATGTTCAATGAAGTTTTTTAAACCTTGGATATTTGGATCATCTACTTCTTGATCATCTTCAATGCTTGGTGTTCTATTTTTTTTGTTTCGACATTTCATGCACTCCCATTAATTCTTTATCTTTACACTTTTAGACTTCCATGTATTCTTTTTAATACCAGAACATTCATAATGATAATTACCATTACATTTCCCACAAGTAACATATTCTCCATCAGATGGAAGATCGTTTTCACACTGATTACAAGCCATTTTGATGTTTGTTAGGCCTCTCGTAATTTAATTTCACTTCTTATAAAGTATGAACGTTTAATATTATTTATAAAACACATGTGTGTTATAAAATAATAAAGTGATATAACTAATCATATTCTTTCAAATATTTCACTTTCAGACATAACCTAAAAATCCTTCATAATTTTTCCTCTGTAATAATTTTTACTTACTGTGGGTTATACCTTGAAATTCATAATATTCTACAATCCAGAATCTTAGATCCTTTGATAATTTAATTTACTTCATTTCAGTAATTAAATAAAAAACTAAAATAGAAATCTAAGAGATCGCAAATAAAGACGACTTGATCCACAGACTGCTGAAGCTTGATGGATTGAATGGATGGATGGACTCTGGAGTGGATGATCCATCCACTCTTGATTGATTGGATGGATGGAAATGAAGATTATTGTTTTAAATATAATCTGTTTTTTTTTTTTTTTTTTTTTCTAAATCCATCATACAGATCATAGAGAGGAAGGAACCGAGAAAATCAAAATAAAAATCACCACTCTATCTATTATAGAAGCTGAGTTCATTATTCAATATTCGTCTCTAAGACGCCGATCGTAAAGATATGGGCGAATATGAAGAGTGAATGAGTGTAAATGAGTGAGTGTAGTCATTGTTACTATCTGAGTTCAACTTAGCTCAGAAAGGACTATTTATTAATAGCCCAATAGCCAGGGAAACTATGGGACCTACAACTTTACGTGGAATCCGAACCACGTCGTGTTGGTCTGAGTTTCAGCTTACTGACAAGTCTGACACTCAGTTCTCTTCCCTATACAACATCCGAACCTTGACTACTATTCAACACGGACGCTCCAGACTCCTCTAGTAATATCTACGTTGATTATAACCATTGCGCGGACGCCGTGTTGGTATTAAGACAACCGTGTATAGAACCTATCGCCTACAATCTCCCAAACACTTTGTCCCCAAGTAGCTGAGCAACAGAATTGCGCCACCAGTACTGACGTTGTGAATGTTATAAAGTAAAAAATTACATACGGAAATTGACAAAAACCAAAACCGACTACAGACACAATCAGCTGTTTGAAGGTTAGATTGCAAGCATCGCCCCCCAACCTTTCCAAATACAAAACCAGTAACTAAACTGCTGATAGAATGCTTTGTAACATATTCAAAATTACTGAAATATAGTTATAGTAATAAAAAGCCCCTATGAAGTACTCACAAGACTACTGCTGATTCCATTTCCAAAATCATAAAAAACCATCCAGATTTATAAACTTAAAATATATATTTTTGTATTAATGAAATTGTAAAGCCTTGCATTTTTTGTTCATGAGCTAAGAATTTAATATAGAACCAAAATGTATAACAAATAATATTCGGAAAAAAATATTTGCCTTTTTTGGCGTGAACTCCCCCCTTAAGAGAAGGCCAATATAATTTATATCAATTTTTAGTTTAAGAAAGCTTTTCTTGTGACATTTATTCACGTAAAACTAAAATAAATTATATGTTTTATTTACTGTTCGCATTATTTATTTTGATAACACTCATTATCTAAGAATCCGTGTCTTTAAGTTTTTGAATCTGATTGAACACTACTATTATCAAACTATAAAAAAACTGACAAGAAATCATAAATATTTATTTACAAAAAGAATGTACCATATATTTATATAAAACCAAATACCACTAACTGACTTATTCACACACTCATCACGAGATCTCAAATACAATAGTTGATCTACTATTGTTCGTAGTCAAAAGTCACATGCCGAGGCCGAAGGCTAAGGTGTATCGAGCTCAGCGAGAGTTGGGATTGGCATGCAAAGCGTGTAGGAGTGTTCTCTATTATTTATGTATAACTGAAAACTGAACAAATTATACAGGATATCTGAAATGACAAAATCGTCATTTTGTGGTGTCACATTTTTGTAAAAAATGTATCTAACACACGGCATGGCTTAGCATACACACAATAATAGGTTAATTGTATTTACGTACATAAAATATGTTTGTATAGTTCAATTATCATACTGTTTAGACTACAAATATACAACGGCATAGTTCCTAGATCTTATAACAATTAGCATATATTTAATAGTATTTATAGGTCCTAAACACATAAATAATTCTTCAAGTACATGATATGGTGGTTATTGTGTTAGAGAATGCGTTAGAATGCAGTTACGCACACTTAAGCTAGTAATTTGTAAAGAACTTAAGTTTATTTGTATCAGGGTTAAGTTTATTTTCAATATGTTGGAATATTGGGTTCCAGGAAATTGCTCAAAAAAATATATTATTTGATGAACGCCAATGTTTACATATATATACATTACATACAACCACGCTCAATGTTGCTTGACGCCGTTATCTTGTGATAACGTTGGAACCCTCCGGTCAAGGCCACTGGCCCTTATACTTAGTGGCACGCTCAATGTTGCTTGACGCCGTTATCTTGTGATAACGTTGGAACCCTCCAGTCAAGGCCACTGGCCCTTATACTTAGTGGCACGCCCAATGCTGCTTGACGCCGTTATCTTGTGATAACGTTGGAACTCTCCGGTCAAGGCCACTGGCCCTTATACTTATTGGCACGCTCAATGTTGTTTGACGCCGTTATCTTGTGATAACACTGGAACCCTCCGGTCAAGGCCACTGGCCCTTATACTTATTGGCACGCTCAATGTTGTTTGACGCCGTTATCTTGTGATAACGTTGGAACCCTCCGGTGAAGGCCACTGGCCCTTATACTTAGTGGCCGTAAGTATCATGCATGTGATGAGTAGAAGGGATTACTCATTCAAGAATCAATGCTACGCAGATCAAAAAATGACTTTAACTGTCAGGTGAATGAGGGAACATCAAATGTAATATGAGTCCCAGACAAAACATAGTATAGGTTTCATACACAAATAGTTGGCATAGTTATTATTTGTGTATTGGTTAAGTAGATAAACAATAAACAACTATTAACGTAACACTAAACTCAGATATAATAAATATTTATTAAGTCTAAATATGTATATTAACCCTCTTTTATATAGTTATTTAGATATGTACACATTTGGTTTTGGATATACAGGAAGTATATACGCCCAAATAATTCAAGACCCATATGCAGGGTCGAAAAAAGTATGTAAACTCTTTCACAGCATCGTTATTTTTTCCCATAGACAATTTGATAGTTATTTTTTTAAAGAAATGTGTTCCATAAAGTAAAAATTTTGATCAGAATTATTTACTAAAAACCGTAAAGTATCGGATAAATAATATTGTTAAAATCAGTTACTTTGAAATTCAAATGACTACTTTGTAAAGGACAAACCTTCCGAAGTCCGGCTCGCGGCAAATACTTTCTCTTAAATAGACCTTTAATTTGATACTAAACTCGGCCTACGCTTACGTTGGAGATTTTCGTTCAACTCCCGTGGGCCGTTCCCCTGAAAAGATGAAATTTCACTAATGCCATAAAAAGTTTGTTCTTTGTAACAATGATCATATTCAAGATTTCACTTTTATAAGTGAAGGCATACAAAAGTTGTGAGAGTGTTTGCATATTTTTTCCTCTCAGTATACTAAGTTAGTATGTACTATTACTACTGTATAATGTGTATTAAAAAAAATAAAAAAAAATCTGAAGAATTAGAATTCATATTTTCCGCTGACAACCACGACAAGGTGCTATCTACATTACTTACAAGATAACTAGACGTTTCGCCCCAGCTGTGATGTGGCATCCTCAGTGGCGTTGCTCTGCTATCTTGTAAAAAATGTAAATAATAATTGACGTGGTTTTCACCGAAAAATAAAGATTCTAGTTATGACACCGGCCTCTTAATCTGAGGTTCTAAGATCTGAAGAATGTTTTGGGTACTCTTTGATGCTTGTTTATCAATAAATGTCAGCTCTTTTGTAGGGTAAGGTGTTTATGGATAAATTACAACCTCATTCTCGATTTAGAATAAAATTATAATTGAATATAATTAACATAGAATTATTTATTTGAATAATTGTACATTTTTTACGACTCGCTAAATAAATGAATTACTTTTTTCGAGGTCCAACATTAACAACAATAATTACTACTTAACAGTGAAATATTCTATATATATATATATATATATATATATATATATATATATATATATATATATATATATATATACAGGGTGTCCCATAAGTAACCAGCCAAACTTCTGGAGGTCATTCTTTGGGTTAAAACAAACAAAAAAGTTCATGTGTACAAATCGTCTATCTCGCTCCATTATCCGGCTATCTGTCTGTATGTGTTTTTTACTAAAAACTTAATATCTCAGAGGTTATTTAAGATAAAACCATGAAAATTGGTATGAATGTTGATCTTTACAGTATCCATGTACTATTTAAATTTCATTTTTTTACAACAATCTTTTTTGAAATGGTGGCCATTTTAAAATGTTAAAGCCAAATATCTTAATAACCTTAAATTTTACTAAAAACTTGTAAGATACAAAAAAGTTTAAGAATTTATTTCTATAAATAATTATTTAAAACGTTTTAAGATTGAACAACTATTAACTGAGAAATTACAATTTTTATCAAATAAAAATATGCTTGATATATTAATAAAGTTGAAAACTTTAGTTTTCAAATTTGATAAAAATTGTAATTTCTCAGTTAATAGTTGTTCAATCTTAAAATTTTTATATAATTATTTATAGAAATAAATTCTTAATCTTTTTTGTAACTTACAATTTTGTAGTAAAATTTAAGGTTATTAAGATATTTGGCTTTAAAAATTTAAAATGGCCGCCATTTTGAAAAATATTGTTGTAAAAAAATGAAATTTAAATAGTACATGGATACTGTAAAGATCAACATTCATACCAATTTTCATGGTTTTATCTTAAATAACTTTTGAGATATTAAGTTTTTCGTAAAAAACACATACAGACAGATAGCCGGATAATGGAGCGAGATAGACGATTTGTACACATGAAATTTTTTGTTTGTTTTAACCCAAGGAATGACCTACAGAAGTTTGGCATTCCTAATTAAACAATAAATAATAATCCATCTTTTTATTAAATTAAATAGTTTAGGTACTAACAATATTATCATGCATTTTATATAGTTTAATTAGGATATATGTATATATATTTCTATTATATATATATTTATATATATATATACACGAACATGGTATTGGCCCACCAACCCACCTATACATGAACAGCGGTATTGGCCCACCCACCCGCCCATACACGAGCATGGTATTGGCCCACCCACCCGCCTATACATGAACAGCGGTATTGGCCCACCCACCCGCCCATACACGAACATGGTATTGGCGTGTATAGAAAATAGAAATATATATAAATATATATATATATATATATATATATATATATATATATATATATATATATATATATATATATATATATATATAATAGAAATATATATACATATATCCTAATTAAACTATATAAAATGCATGATAATATTGTTAGTACCTAAACTATTTAATTTTATAAAAAGATGGATTATTATTTATTGTTTAGAAATCTGGATGAGGTGGCAAGTTTGTAGACAGTTACAACAATGAAAGGCCATGTGAGATGGTGAGACTTGTTTCAAGCATGATAAGTTAATTAAAAATTAAATAACAAATTTCTAGTATTGCTAGTAGTAAAAAACATCTACTGATACAGTAGGTGTACTCAGATAATTAAGTATATACTCTAGAATGTATGACCTCATCAAGGATAGCTCTGGGGAATTGTAATATAGAATTTAAAACTAGCTCCTAACTTAAATTTCGAAAATAACTATCGTCATGATCGTGAAATGCACTTCGGTCTGCTGTTATTGCACTTCTCTCGTTTGTTATTCGAATGCACAGCGCTTCAGATTTGAGTTGTTGGTATGTTATGATATCAACTCTGTAAACACCGTTTGTGTATGGGTGGGTGGGAGGTTCAATACCATCGTACGTTTGTAGATGGGAAAGTGGGTCAGATTTTGCACTTTATTTATCAACGCAAACAAACTGGTCATTAACAATCTGTAGATACCTTTGCAGTTACTGGAATTCTACAAAACACAAAAATACATAATATCAAGAGTTTCACTTTAATTAAGAGATCAAAACTGTATTCATATCAGTCTGTACAATATTTTAAAAACTTTGATGTTATTTGGTATATATTTATGCTCGTTTATTATACTTATAATCACAATTTAAAATATGTATTTACAAATTAAATCCAACTGGGGATTGTTCTTAGATTCTTAAAAATTTTAGTAAGCAAACATTTATTTTTCATCGTTGGTTTGAACTTGTTCAGCTACAGGTACTTATTACATATATATGTTATGTTAGATTGTTATATTTGATAAAATAGTTTTTTTATTAGTATAATACGTGTTGGTATATATACAGTACAAGTAAACGTCACAGAACACAAATTTATTACAATGTAAGAACAAAATGCAGAAATATATTACAATACAAGTACAAAATGCACAAATAAGGTGATCGATTTCAGTGAACCACGCTCACCTTCCTCAGACCAGAGAGATTCACAAAAGAATCTTAGTGAATCCCTTCTTTGTGAATCCCCATTGTTTTGTTTATCCCTCTGGTCTGAGGAAGGTGAGCGTGGTTCACCGAAACCGATGACCATAATGTTCGTGCATTTTGTACTTGTATTATAATATATTTGTGAATTTTTTTCTTATATTGTAATAAATTTGTGTTGTGTGACGTTTACTTGTACTGTTAATAAAATACTCAAATGTTTATTATTAATTGAAAATAACACATTACTCAGGTTAAACAAAATTTAAATAACTGGCAACATTTATACTATACTAATTTATTTACAAAATAATACCATCAAAAGTAGAAATTCTGTTCCTTTTCTACTTTAGCTTTGATGTACAAACTAGGAAGTTTGAAACCTTCAAAAGTCTACGGATAACAAGAGGTTCACACAGGCTCTCTTTCTTGAATGAGAGTGGTGTAAAAAACTGCCTCAAATCATTTCAGTCTGTTGAGCATGTAAGTCACCCCTGATGTGTTGGGGGGTGTATTGAAAAGAGGGTGAACCCCCTTAAAAGACTACAACATTTAAAATGCTTCATATATAATGCAATCCTCGCACAAATTTACAAGACTCAAAACACCTTACAAATCGTTTAGTTGTCTGCAGAAATTGTATGGGTATGATTTTACGCGATAATTATAAGATTAAATACTTTGATTACTGAAAAACTAATAACTCTGCAGATGAAAAGTATTTCTGGAGAAGTATTTCATAACACAATCGATTAGTACACTAAGTAGGTAGGTTATGTTAAATAATATACCTTTAAGTAAAACTGAACATTTCTATATATATATATATATATATAAATGTTTGCATGAGTTTCTGAATAATAATTATTAATACTTTCATATTTATTTTTATCTAAATGAATCTTATACTTCAAGTGAAAAAAAGAGAGTTTTGTTTTACCAACTTTAAAGACTATTTTCATCCATATTATGTTTCAGTACCAATTTATTAATACTCACTTTAGCATGAAATCTAGGAATAAGTCAGTATCACTATTTTTTTTATAATGATCATAGTAGGATTTGGTAGATGGAAGTTAATTATATAGATATAGTTTGAATGAAATAAATCTATATATTTATTTATTTATACATCCATATACATGTATATATATATATATATACATTTGTTTATTTATATAAACTATTTTTATTCAACGGATAAACAATGTTTTTTTAAGCTACCAGAAAATCTTGGATCTATTCTATTAATTTACTACCACTTTATAAATATTCTATTGCTCTAAAAACTGTTTCCCAATCATTTTTACGTCCACTGCGGTATTCCTTGACCACTAGGAATCCGATATCGCTGGCCTTCTCTTATCGCTTTCCAAGGACTTACACATGGAGAGGCCATTCGGTGGTAAGTCAATAATTGGATTTACCAGTTTGGGATCAACTTAAGTAGCCACCTAACCAACCTAACTAAACTTAATCATAATTGTGACAAACAGTAGTAGCAGTAGTAGTAGTAATTTAACAGAAAAAGTAGTAGTAGTGAATTAAAGGAAAAAGTCCAACTTTTTTTATTATATAACGTTTTTTGATGTTTCTAAGGCAGAAATTCAGTAACCTCTCCACTTTCTGTGTACATTTGAGTAAACGTACTGTGTGCCACTCCATCGTAGTAAACGTAATTCAGGTCATATTGTGTGTAGGCATAGTTCATAGTCCTGACTGGTCGTTCATACCATATCTAACTGAGCTGACTATATGCGTGATAAAATTACCTACAATACTTTAGCACGACGAACCCGATGGCTTCATAATGAGAGATTCTCTCTAAGTATTTGTTATGATCAATATAATCTATATAAGATAGTTTTATTTTATTACATATGCATATGTCAACTTTTTAAGGGGTCCCTCTCACCAATGTAAACAATTAAATGGGTGGTTGCTGTTGATTGGTGGGAGAATGTGTGAGATGATCGATTGTAAGGGTAGGTAGGACCTTATGCTTACAGATAAAAAGCTTACACATTTACTTTATATTTAATCATCATTAAAAGCATTGCTGCATAAACCTGATTTTAATAATCATTTAAACTATTAATCATTTAAAAACTAGCTACATTTGAGTAGATATTTGGCAAGTATTTTGTACGAAATGGTTTTACTCAATATGTTTGAAACTCATTATAAATTAACTTAAAAAATGTTGATAATATGTAATCGTATATTTATTTATTTTTTTATTTAATTTTATTAGTACATAGTCATAGTAAGTCTATAATGCTGAGGTTTGAGTCAGAAAATAATTTAAAAATTAGTTTACTTTTTAAAATTTTAAAATATATCCATTAAAGTGTGTTTGTTGTATTTTAAAACTATGTACATGATGTTATTTATCCTATATTTTTCCCACTTTGTCGACTGACAAACAGGATTAGAAATCAAATATGTGCTTTATCGAACAAATTATGTTTGTATTTTTATAAAAATAATGTTTAACCAGCTTGGTTAACTAACTTTTTTTTTGTAAATCAATATTGTATGCAAGTGAGTAAACATATATTAAATAATATACTATATATTATTTTGTAAACGATTTTACTTTGTAAACTAATTTGTTTTGGTTATATTATTGTGTAATTGTCCGGCTGAAAGAAATTTTTGGTAAACACAACTCGTATAAGCACTAAATGAATCGTAAAAAACATTTTCTGTTAATGACACAAAAACAACTTGTTTCTATAGTCAGTGCTTGTGTACGTTTTAGACAAAATATCAGTGAATTGTTTGTTTTGAACTAAAGAGATGTGTAACTATAAAAATGTACAGAAACTTGTAAAATTGTGTTGTTAAAATAAATCACCTCTTGAATAGTAATTTTAGTATGAAAACTTTAATGGATTTTCGAAAATGTTAGGAAAGTTTCGTTTTATAACAAATTATGTTGATTTGATAGTAGCAAAATTACTTGTATATTTATGTTTCAATACCAATTTTTTTACGTCAACAAGCGTTACTAACCTTTAGTATTAAAGTAATAAATTAGTATATTATTACTTTGTAATGAGCGTGAAAGAGACTTTTAAAAGTTTACATTGCAATAATACAAATTGAAACGTATACAAGGAAAGATCGTATTACAGCATTTTAATTTATTAAAAACTTTTTTAAATGCAAGAATAGTAAAAAAAAGCAATAATTACGAGTGTAGAAAACGTGTTATTAGTCGGTTTACTCAAGATATAAAAGTGGTTTTTTTTCTAAGTATTAACAAACATATTATCTGTAATACTTTTCGAGATGTTATGATTTTGACATAAATATATAATTTATATATCTATAGTATCATAATATAATTTATAGTAGTATTAATAAAATAAAAGTATAATTTATTGTTTTGCTGCATATAAAATAAGTGTTGTTATTGTTTTTATGCCTTGATTAATTGTTCTATTAGATGATTAAAATAATCTTAAAACTATTTCACCTGCCCAACCAGTTCCCACGTCAATGCCTGTTATAATAGCTAGTAGGTAATTCACCGATCTCAGTCTCAGCGATACCACTGAGAATTTCACATTACAGCATTGACGAAACTTCTGGTTATATTGTAATAGTATAAATAACATCTTGACATTGTCGTCGCCGGAAAATATAGCCTTACGTTATGACACCACCGCATAAACCAAAAATTTAAGATCGACCACAAATTCCTGGAGTGGCCGTAGCTAAAGAGCTACGGCGTTGGTTTGCCACGCAACTGGTCCGGGTTCGATTCCCAATATGACCTATAACAGTTTTTACCCTGCCACTTCCGTGGTTCGGAAGTCACGTTAAGTCATTGGTCCCCAGGTTAAGTATTGGAGAAGGCTTGTTAGTCCTAGCTTCGCCTGGTAAAATAAGACAAACTTTAACTTTTTTACTTTATTACTTTTCATGACAAAATTAGTGACAAAAGTAGTTCTGGCTAGCTAAAAATAATTGCAAACTGTGTGGTTAGTGACAGATAAGTAAAGAAAAGGAAAACATATTTACAATAACAATCCATATCGCTAATAAGAACGGGTGACGTGCAGTAACTGCGACAAAGTACCTAGGTTCTCTAAGAATTAACTTTAGTGTACTACAACTAAAATATACTTCAACTTTCTGAAACTTTAATTTACACAAATATTAAAAAAGACAAAATCAAAACAAGAAGTGGACCTCAAAATAAATTCTTCAAGGTTCATTACAAAAGCAGATTTCCTCTTTTTTGTAGAAATGAATACAATGTTACTTTACATTCACAAAAAGATTTATTATAGTACACATTTATATAACTAAGTAATTTACTTGAGAATATAATATTTCATATAAAATAATACCCTTTTTGTCAAATTTTACAAACTGGATCGAAATATTTTTTTCTTTTTCAACAAACGAAAGATAAATTAATTTTTAGACTTTCTAGAAGTTATACTGTATAGAGTAGTAATATTTTATTCTTGTTTCATATAGGTATAACTGTAGCGTACTTTTTTTAAGTGCTTTTTCTCGAAAACAAAACATGCTTTATGTCCTTTGAACTAGGTCGAAGACATAAATACGAATCAGTCACGTAACTCACCCCTTGGATTAGAAAGCAACCGCATTTCCCTCGGTAGTTGTTCCTCTGCTTCAGACCAGATTGGTTTGCTTTTCTATATAAATATTTTATTGTGCCACTGCACCTTTGAGTCAATTGGTCTGGCTCCAGTGAATGTTACATCAAATTATCAACCAGGATTATTTTAAAATATGCCAGTTAGTAATACAATTATATTAGTTTGCAATTATATAACTGTTTAACTACTATACCACAATTGGGGTTGCCTGTTTTAGTAAAGATTCATTAGAATACTATATCACATGTAATTAATGTTTAATAAATCTTATATAATATATCTAGTACTAAACAGTTTAACAATGAATTTCATTCTAAAGAAATGCAGTCTATAAAGTAGACCATAATTAACTCCAATTTGGTCTTAAATTGGTTAGTCTTACAGTTCCAGAATACAGCTTTTGCTCAAGGGATACATTTTATTTCTTAAATTTTGGAGTGTGTGGTCCAGTGGACAGATGTTTTAGCCTTTCAAACAGGCTTCACAGCCTATATTTTTCCAAAACAATACTGACCAGTTTCTAAGATACATTCTTACGATTGTGACTAAACTCCCAATCAGCCAGTTAAGCCTCATTCCTTCAAGTGTTATATGTTTGTGCCTGTTTTAAACATTAGAAAGTTCAACTGGTCGGTAAAAAAAGTATACCTGTATCCGTCAAAAATTGTTTTATATATGGCTTGTAGTGGGAATTTTTGATCATTATCTTTTATGCAATAAAAAGTTCAACAAATAACTTACTATTTTATTAAGAATTATAACAAATACGTTAAATGAAGGAATAGAGGCACCTAGGAAGAATAATCAGTGTCCATCACACGTCTTGATTGTAAATTTTTATTTTCTTTTTTTTTTTTTTAATTGGGTGAGTTATACTCTTATGCAACCACTTGTCGCTTTATACAAAATCGTCATAAAAATAATGAAAATTATAGATGGAAAGAGACTGTCCTTGAAAAATCACTATTACATTACACTCATTAAATAGTATAATAAAACCATTTACTTAATAATAGGCTACATTTTCATTAGGTAATTCTATGTAGTATTGTAATAATTTATTTCTTTCCACACTTACTTTTAAGTGTTCTTTTAAAATTTAAAAGTTATTTTCTGTAACTATTATTTTTGTTTGTTGTTCTATCAACTTACATATCTAAATTTTAGAAACTAATACTAAGAAGAAACATCCAGAAATATACTCACACTTTCACACTGTTTGGATGATCGTAAATAGCCTTTATGTTTTTTTTTTTTTTTTTTTTTTTTTTTTTTTTTTTTTTTTTTTTTTTTTTAACTCAACATCCTTCACAAAGAATGTTGTGTATGTTTATTTTGAAGAATTACAAGAAAAGCAAGAAACATTTTCATTAGTACAACAGATTATTTCACAGGCATAAAATTATCAGTGACCTTTGCTTTAAAACACAGCACACACTTGTACTTCCATAGTGCCTTTGGCATTTGTTATAACGAACTAAAAATATTAAAATCCTTTTTTCTTAGGTTTTGAAGCATAATAACTTCATTACTAGAATTTAGGAAAACATCAAAAACAAAATAGAGATAGCTAAATAAATATTCAATACGTTGAGTCTGAATAAGACACTTTAAATGGCCAAATAAGAGTGAAAATAATTCAAATGGAATGGATTACTATTACATTGAGAGTTGTCGAACAGAGGGACTACAAGGTTCAAATCCCTTTGAAGCTACCAACCGAGACACCCATAAGTACGTGTCCGACATGCTGAGTACTACTTAAGTCATTCAATGTTTGTGGAATAGCACTTAGTTTTATTGGATATTAAATCAGCAGGGTTGCCACCTTGTTTTCGTTTCCTCTAAATATTTATCTGTAAAAGGTTAACACTATATAGATATTATCATTAAATATTTAATTAAATTATCATTTTAATATAGATTTTCATCGATTTTGCGTATACTTTTTGTACTGTATGGTATATGCTAGACTCATTTGTATTAGAAGGACTTATTTATGAAAATGTATGAGAATA
Organism: Stictocephala bisonia; assembly: GCA_035578905.1. NCBI lineage: Eukaryota > Metazoa > Arthropoda > Insecta > Hemiptera > Membracidae > Stictocephala > Stictocephala bisonia. Next base: position 4,560,456 of record JAQJVL010000031.1, read on the forward strand.
ATGAGAATAATGATTTATTCCGTAATAATACAAATGTAAAAACAACAAAACAACAACTCGGAATTACACTGCCACGATTACCAGTATTGTGACACCGCAACATGAAATATAAAAAACAGATTCCAGTCCATCACTTTAACTGCCGTCTTCTGTGTCGCCTTAACTAAATATAATACCACAATTTAACATTATAATTAATAAAAAATACTATTCATAAAAAACAACAAAAAAGATTTCTTTTTAATACTAATTATCATGGAAAATATATGATGTGACGTAAGTTATATTATAAACAAACAGTATGTTTAGTTCAGCCAACTAACAAGTAGATCCAGTTCAGACGTTGGATTTCCAGTAAACTATAATATTTGTCATTGGGCTATTAATTAATGACACTTTCTAAGGAATAGTCGGCCTCAGTTTGTAACAATGACTAAATTCGCTCATCTACACTCATCACACTCATTTTAAATCCATATTCCCCCATATCTTGACGATCGGCGTCTTATGAATAAATAAATAAAAAATAAAATATTCTAATATGCTTTTAATGCAACTAGCCTGAGGCACACAAGTTTTTGTAAGTATTTGAAATAAAAAGTTTAATATTTTAAATATTAAATAACAATAAGAATACACAAATTTCTGAATTTTCTAGTTTAATTATGTGCTCTTACACAGAAAAATTACATAGGTAAAAGAAAAAGGGACTTTAAAAAGTATCATATTTGATATTAATACAATTAAACCTTTTCACTATTGATTTAAAATAGTGAAGAGAATAATATTATTGTAAATTTTAAAATTTTATTTATAATTAAAGTAATTACAATTTTCACTATTTGGTCATGGGTAAATAGTGGTTGTTTAAAAGGCTTTCCTTTTTCAATTTTTGATTAAGATTTTCTTTCAGTTTTAATTATAAAAGGAATATACATCTTCAGTAATGTATATTATTTATAGGTAGAGAATGTATCTATACTGTAATGGAAGAGCTTGGAATACATAATGGTCTATACAATTTACTATTAATGACCGATTGATTACGTCTGTAATGGTAAGCTGAAGACTACAATCATAGATTTTAATTAAATATAATAAGATACAATACCACCCAAGATTCTCAATATGCAGAAACCTATGTTCAAGATTTTACAATAGAAACTGTGTTTTAATTAGGTAGATTTATAAGTATTTTAAATATTTTTTAAGAATAATAATAATGTTAACTAGTGGCGCAGTGCTGTAACCCATGTAGGGACAAAGTGTTGAGGAGAATGTAGACGATAGGTTCTATGCTCAGTTCTCACTGACACGACGGCAATTCAATGGTTGCCATCGATGTAGGCACTCCTCCTTGAGAAGAGGAACTGAGCATAAGGGAAGAGAACTGAGTCTCAGGCTTGTCAGTTAGCTGAAAATCAAACCAACACTTCGTAGTTCGGATTCCACGTAAATTTGTAGGTCCCTTAATTGTCCTTGCTATTGGGATATTAATAAATAGCTCTCTCTGAGGATCAGTCGACCTTGGTAACAATGACTATAGTCATTCATCACACTAATTCACCCCTCATATTCGCTCACATCTTGACGATCGGCGTCTTAATAATGAATAATAATTAATAAACAATAACAATAATAACCCTGTTACAGGTACCAATTTAGTATAGTTTAATTGGGAATATATATTAATGTCCTTTACCTGTTTCAATGGCCATGTCCTACAGTCAATGATTGGTAATATCTTATATTTAAATTGTATCACAAATCTATCGAACGTCACACAACACTAATTTATTATAATAAAAGAACAAAATACACTAAATATTTTGGTGATCGATGTCGGTAAACCAATTCTATCTTCTTCAGACCAGTAAGATTAACAAGAGACACTCCATCCCTCTGGTATGAGGAAGTCAAAAATGTGGTCTACTAAAATCAATCATCATAAAATTTGTTGCATTTTGTACTTATAATTTAATACAGTTCTAATTAAAAATACTGATCTCTTGTAAGTACCTATTTTCCAAATTTATGCTCTAGGATCATCATCCTAAACCACCCCAGGGGTAAACACAAGTACGAGAGGTATTAATAATTGAACCCTAGTAAAATCTTGTGGAGATTACACGTTAAATATTCCAGCCCACCTTCACACTCGGCTGCTCAGCTAAATTGGAGTCAGTTCGGCCAATGGTGTCTTCTCTGAAAATGGAAGTGGTTATTTATAAGGCAATAATTATGTTAGTTGAACAATTTGATTGCTCGAACAACCAAGCATCTATATTTAAGTCACTTATCGTCATTAATGTTAACAATTTTACTGTGTTTTACTCCATAGTTCAAACTGATCTAGACTTCCATTTAGTAATCAAACCATGTTTGGTAACATAATATCCAACACCACATGTTAAATCATAGTTTCACGCACAATTCAAAACAATACATTGGACTTTTTTGTGGTTTTCCCAAATAATAAAGTATTACATAAAATAAATCAAGATAATTATTTATTTTTACACGCTTTCGAGCAAATATAAGTTATGCATAGTACAAACAAAATATAACAAAGGACAAATTAACATAGTGGATGGCTAATAGCATAGAACATTTAATACATTTTTACATACAATATTTATGTTGATCTTATTTTAGAGAAACACTCTTTGACCAAATCTGGTGAGGAAGATTAGCAGTAATATAGTCTGCTGTAGCAGTACCAAAACTTATACAGACAAATAAAACTAATACTAATCAAACATTGTTATTGGATGTTATTTACAGTTGTATCGTAGTTTTTGTTATTGGATATTATTTACAGTTATATCATAAATTTTGTTATTGGATATTATTTACAGTTATATCTTAGTTTTTTTTATTGGATATTATTTAAAGTTATATGGTAGTTTTTGTTATTGGATGTTATTTACAGTTATATCGTAGTTTTTGTTGCTGGATATTATTTACAGTTATATCGTAGGTTTTTTTATTGGATATTATTTACAGTTATATCATAGTTTTTGTTATTGAATATTATTTACAGTTATATTATAAATTTTGTTATTGGATAATATTTACAGTTATATCGTATTTTTTGTTATTGGATATTATTTTTCAGTTATATCATAATTTTTGTTATTGGGTGTTATTTACAGTTATATCGTAGTTTTTGTTATTGGATATTATTTACAGTTATATAGTAGTTTTTTTATTTTTTATTGGATATTATTTACATTTATACGATAGATATTGTTATTTGTTAATATCTACAGTTATATCGTAGTTTTTGTTATTGGAAATCATTTACAGTTAAATCGTAATTTTTGTAATTGTTAACAGTTATATCGTAGTTTTTGTTATTGGATATTATTTTCAGTTATATCGATTTTTTATTATTATTTTTTTTTTTTTATTGGATATTATTTACAGTTATACCATAGATTTTGTTATTGGATAATATTTACAGTTATATCGTAGTTTTTGCTATTGGAAATCATTGACAGTTAAATCATAGTTTTTCTTATTGTTAACAGTTATATCGTAGTTTTTGTAATTGGATATTACTTTAAGGTATATCGTAGTGTTTTTTTATTGGATATTATTTACAGTTATATCGTAGTTTTTGTTATTGAATGTTATTTACAGGTATATCGTAGTTTTTGTTATTGGATATTATTTACAGTTATATCGTAGTTTTTGTTATTGTATATTATTTACAGTTATATTGTAGTTTTTGTTATTGGATATTATTTATAGTTATATCGTAATTTTTGTTATTGTTATTATACCAAGCTGTAAATATTCACAAAAAAGAGTATTTAATTGTAATAAATCCGAATTTTCTTTAAAAATTTGGAGTTTTTGGTAAGAGTATAGAAGCTTAAAAGGGCATCCAGGTTTAACGCCTATATTTAGAAACTCTCAAGAGGCTTTCCTTGTTCTTAAGTGTTTAGAATATTTATTACACATTATCCGTCTTGGGGTTTATTTACCTTATCGACTATATCACGTGATTATTAATCAGGTTTTTTACTATGTAATGTTTTTTTATTAATGTTGCTATTATATTTTTGAAATATTATCTTTAAAATATTTCTTATATGAGTAATTTTAGACGTTAAAAATTACGTATCAAAATTAATCCTCACACTACTAAGAAATTTAAATTAGTTCCAAATATAATTTTTTTACATAAAGTGTAACTAAAGTATCACATTTTTAAATAATGCAGGTTTACAAATTATAAAATTGAGTGCTTTTTTTTGTTTAAGAAATCCGTGAAACAAACTGTTATATAATAAAGACTTTGCTAGTTTTATAACATATTCCAGTTAATTACAATATTTCGTATTTTGTTCTCAAAAATATGTTCTACAACCTTGACGGTTAGCCAATATTTCAATAAGCACGTACGATTTTAGGTTAAGTGTTAAAGAGGTCTTTACAGTCCTAAGTTGACCCCTTTAACAAAGGTATTTTCATTTCATTTCTTTTCATTACAATTAAAATACAATTTATTATATTGAAATTTCACTTACCTGAAATGTAACAATTATTACCTGGTCTTCTGAAATATATGTACGAAACTATAATAGGCTAGACAAAGTTATCAAATGTATTTTTACAAATGTTATAGGGTTGTTTTGTTCAGAGCAACAATGTATTAACTGACAACAATTTATTGCTAGAGCTAACGTCACTTCAGATGTTTACCAGATGTCTAAGTGATTAAAATATCACTTCGAATACATATCACCGCGGTAAGATTTAAATTAGACAACTACACTCTACATTCAAGTCCACATGGCCTTAGAAAATATCTTCTACTATTGTCTACAGAAACAAAAGGACTGACCACTCATACAGGTCCATATAGCCAGTTTTCCTGCTCGATGAAATCAGTTCATGTTCCGTTGTCACAGGTAGCCCAATTGTCTCTCTCTCTCTCTCTCTCTCTCTCTCTCTCTCTCTCTCTCTCTCTCTCTCTCTCTCTCTCTCTCTCTCTCTCTCTCTCTCTCTCTCTCTCTCTCTCTCTCTCTCTCTCTCTCTCTCTCTCTCTCTCTCTCTCTCTCTCTCTCTCTCTCTCTCTCTCTCTCTCTCTCTCTCTCTCTCTCTCTCTCTCTCTCTCTCTCTCTCTCTCTCTCTCTCTCTCTCTCTCTCTCTCTCTCTCTCTCTCTCTCTCTCTCTCTCTCTCTCTCTCTCTCTCTCTCTCTCTCTCTCTCTCTCTCTCTCTCTCTCTCTCTCTCTCTCTCTCTCTCTCTCTCTCTCTCTCTCTCTCTCTCTCTCTCTCTCTCTCTCTCTCTCTCTCTCTCTCTCTCTCTCTCTCTCTCTCTCTCTCTCTCTCTCTCTCTCTCTCTCTCTCTCTCTCTCTCTCTCTCTCTCTCTCTCTCTCTCTCTCTCTCTCTCTCTCTCTCTCTCTCTCTCTCTCTCTCTCTCTCTCTCTCTCTCTCTCTCTCTCTCTCTCTCTCTCTCTCTCTCTCTCTCTCTCTCTCTCTCTCTCTCTCTCTCTCTCTCTCTCTCTCTCTCTCTCTCTCTCTCTCTCTCTCTCTCTCTCTCTCTCTCTCTCTCTCTCTCTCTCTCTCTCTCTCTCTCTCTCTCTCTCTCTCTCTCTCTCTCTCTCTCTCTCTCTCTCTCTCTCTCTCTCTCTCTCTCTCTCTCTCTCTCTCTCTCTCTCTCTCTCTCTCTCTCTCTCTCTCTCTCCCTCTCTCTCTCCCTCTCTCTCTCCCTCTCTCTCTCCCTCTCTCTCTCCCTCTCTCTCTCCCTCTCTCTCTCCCTCTCTCTCTCTCTCTCTCTCTCTCTCTCTCTCTCTCTCTCTCTCTCTCTCTCTCTCTCTCTCTCTCCCTCCCTCTCTCTCTCCCTCTCTCTCTCTCTCTCTCTCTCTCTCTCTCTCTCTCTCTCTTCATCCCTATATTTATTCCTCTCCACCGCACGCTGAACTAATAGTAGGCCAAACAGTCCTCTGGGACCTTATTTGAGACCATTAAACGTTAGAAGGCATACTCTGAACAGTGTTTCTATAGTCAGTGCTACTTCACATTTTAATTGTAACTGCATATAATTTATATATGTACAAAATGTTGCAAATATAATGAATGTTATATACGATGGACAGAATTGAGTAATTTATTTGACTACTTCTTAAAGTTTAAAAGATAAAACTGGCTGGCATCTTTCCCACTGGTGTCATCAAATATTTACCCCAGCCTGGCTTGCCGTACCCAAGTGGCTCTGTATTTATGGTTATGTGTTTTGTTACAGCCTCCCAACTTGCTATCTTGTTGAGATAACTTTTAATTTCATGTTAGTGGAGATATTTAAAAACACTTAGTGAACTTAAATATTCAACTTAAAGTAGCTTATCTATACCAAAATATACATCATTCTTCATTATCCATTACAGTTTAATGTTAATATATAACAGAAATGTCTTAGTTATCAGGAAAGTCATTGAAGTGATATCATACAGATAGTCATTAATTTAAGGTGCTACATTACACTAACTATATATATTGTGGTTAGTAAAGTGATTTGACAATAGATGGTAATATAAACGTACTTTTGTTAAATAAAATATACAAAAACTTACTACATTTTATAATTTGACAAATTACGTTATAATTTTTCTTTATACATTGATTTAAAAATCATTTATTTGATATTTTTTTGCACGAAATTAAGTTTTACTGTTTAACTAATTATTATATTTAAAAAACAATCCATCTAAGTCAAATGTAATATTTAAAAACTTCAAAATGTGTAGAAATTGTAAATATTATTTTTGTCAAATAATTAACAATTACCCAATAAAACGTCATAAAACCTTAGATAGTGAGCTCATTTAAAGAATAAGACTTGATGAAAACGAGAGAGCAAAAATAACTGGAGTATTTACAATACTTAACATACAAGTAACTTACTAACATTACATATATGTTATGGCTTGGTTTAAGTGTAGCCACTGAAGAATGTGAGGCTCATTAATAACATCCTGATGGTTGCTGTACAACTGGGTTTATGTTTACTCCATCTCCAACCACCTAAATTAACACCATATCTATCATAAACATGTTCCTCTTATACGTTGTATCCTGTTTCATATACACCTATAACCTTAAAATATAAAATCTAACATATTTGTACTCACACGTCACGATTAATCCGCAACCACAAAACATATTTTGATTACAATGTTAGGGAGTTAGCTTTTGTACCATAAAGACCCAATAACAAAGGATTTCTTTGAAATTCAAATTATAACGTGTAGAAACCTTTCCCTTTTTTACATGAGTAAAACTGTAAAATTGAGTTTAATAATTTATTTTAATCTGCTGCGTTAAAAACATAAACAGACACAAAACTCCACCAATTTTGTTTTCATTATTATATGTTTGAGCTTATTTCTTCTAAGACTGAATGAATGCAATACTTTGCATCCCCCGAATATAGACTTACAGGGTTTTCTAGACTGGTAAATGTTGTTATCTTGGAGAACGGTAGCAGGCTGAACTTAAAAATACTGATGTAATGGTTGAGAGAGAACCACTTTGGGAAGGGTAAGCAAACGTAGGGAGCAGGGTATGTCAGCTAGTTACTTATATTAACCAAACTGACAATTATATTGTTTAAAAATAAAAATCGTTATTAGCCAAATCTAAAAGACCTCATTCCTAAAACCTATATCAATACTGCAACAAAAAAGTGAGGGGTTTTCATGTCAAGATGTGTAAAATATAAAATGATTTTTAAATTGTATGTGTATTATTTTTATCTATATCAATGAAAGTCTGATATAAAAGCATTGTTTGTTTAAAAAATTATATTTCGATTTTCCAAAAATTTCGTAACTTTAATCCTGTACTCCTATTATTCCATTTATAACCGGCGAATTTCTATAGTTCTGTCTTTCCTTTAGTATTTTCGCAAACAAGATTTGGACCAGTTCTTTTTCTATTTTCTGTTTCCCTTAAATTAAAAAAGGAAACTATCTGTTAATAGAAATGCAGAGATGGACTGAAGATAAATAGTTTTCTAGACTCTCAGTGATACTAAAAAAATTATTAAAATGACCTTAAATAATCGCTGACAGAGTAAATTGTAGTGTTCGAATCACTAACTGATGTAACTGTTTGGTAATCAAATTGTTGAATAAATTCCACGCACAGGCCTTTGGGACCATATGAACATGCAAGTAGATATACAACATTTACTGTGTTCCTCGTTTTGTACAAAAGATTATGAATTATTAGTATATGAAATAAAAGAAAATAGCAATAGTTTATTCCTCTATGAAAATAGCATTTTAACAATTCCAAAATATTAAATATAGGGAATATAGGGTATTTTATTCATTTATTAATTTTATTATTAAACATCTTATTAAACAATACTTTTTTATTGTTTAGTAAGATATGCATCATACATTTAAACAAGAGGACAACCCTGCACTCGTACAAGCTCCGTGACTCAATGCACTCGTATAACCTCCACCTTCTGCCTCAGTATGTGACTTGTGACTACATTAACATTAGGATGACTATTAAGAACAAGAGATCATTTACGAAGTACTGATTATTTTCAAGTATATGTTTTACTTTGTAAAAACCCATGATTTAAAGTCACTCTAAAAATGTGTAACGTTTACACCAGCAAATAATTTATACGCACAAAAACAGATAATATTTTACGTATACCATATTTACCCTCCATCCTTGAACTTAAAGCTTTAAAATAAATTTAGTTAAGTCATCTTATCTTCTTCTTAGATCGACAAATTTCTTGCGAGCCATTCCCTCAAGGAACTAAATTGGTATTGCATAACTAAATAACTATTTTAATCTTGGATTTCACTTTCTCTCCAGTAGTTGGTTGGTTAAATTTCGGTTCCTTATACGAGAAAATGTAATAGCTGCACATCAAGAGAGTGTACTTATAGCCTGTTTTATTGTTAGTAAAAAAACTGTAATCGCCAAACACATGTAGTAGGGGGTGCGTAAATAGAGTTGGAAACACCTGCTGGCCTTTGTTGGAGACTAATAAATCTTGTGATTCCAACCCCCTGGAGAACACTTCCACGCCCCACCACTCTCCGTCCCACCCACTTACTTTACGAGTCTTTCCGACTTCCCCTTCATGTAATTGCTTTCTTCTAAAAATTTAAGTTATTATAAAATAAATATTCTGCGCATTTTTATGAAAACTATAAAACTGCAAATTTTATATGAATTTATTGAAGAAAATAATACATACACACAAATTCCATGTTTAACTATTTATGGATTATATTTACGGATATCTTTACTAAACCCTTTTTTACAAATTATTTGAAATTTAACCATAAAGTTATACTTACTAAACCCTTTTTTTAGGTTATTTGAAGCTAAACCATGTAGCTAAACTAACATATTTTGAATTGGTAGTTTTAAATTACTGGTGTGTGATTTTGTTTTCCTAAATTGCATTTTAGAATACATGACCGTTCGGGTAATTGCACAATTAATATACAATTTCCATGATTGGAAAAAGTTAAATTATTGTTGGTATTTTCTTAAGAATGCAGTGCTATATATACTTAAATGTCTTTAATTTAATGGTATAAGACACTGACTTAACTATATTGGAACATTAACACTATTAAGAAGGAATATTAGTCGTCATTTTATGTCCTTTCTTGGACTTTCTAGGTAGTGTGTACCAAAATGTGCAACCTCTTCGTTTATGTGTTGGGGGAGCGTAATAACCACTGTGGTGTATGGGGTGGGTGAAAGGATCACTACCATTTTTCATGTATAGGTGGAACGGAGGGACGTCACCATTGTATTGTATAGGGATGTGGGAGTGTCCCTACCATTGTTCGTGTGTAGGTGGGAGGGAGGAACATCACTATTGTGGTATATTGGGTTGGGTAGGAGGGCTACTACCACTGTTCGTGTGTAAGTGGGAGGGAAGAACATCACTATTGTGGTATATGGGAGTGGTTGGGAGGGTCACTACCATTGTTCGTGTGTAGGTGGGAGAGAGGAACATCATTATTGTTTTATATTGGGTTGGGAGTGAGGGTCACTACCACTGTTCGTGTGTAGGTGGGAGGGAGGAACATCACTATTGTTGTATATTGGGTGGGGTGGGAGGGTCACTACCATTGTTCGTGTGTAGGTGGGAGAGAGGAACATCATTATTGTTTTATATTAGGTTGGGAGTGAGGTCCACTACCACTGTTCGTGTGTAGGTGGGAGGCTGGAACATCACTATTGTGGTGTTTTGGAGTGGGTGGGAGGGTCACTACAACTGTTCGTGTGTAGGTGGGAGAGAGGAACATCTCTAATGAGGTGTTTTGGGGTCGGTGGGAGGGTCACTACCACTGTTCGTGTGTAGGTGGGAGGCAGGAATATCACTATTGTGGTGTTTTGGAGTGGGTGGGAGGGTCACTACAACTGTTCGTGTGTAGGTGGAAGGGTAATCACCAGTATGGTGCGTGGGGTAGATGGGAGGTAACTTGCTGTTTGGAACAGATATGATATTCAATGAATTTATGTGACATCTAAATTTTTTTTCTATTTCTAAAGAATACATAAACCGTAATTATGGTATGAGCTATACTTCATTATTTATGTGGTCATGAAGTCATTTGACATAACTAAACTACGGCCACATATCAAGTAGGAGTATATTCGGTGATATTCATTTTTAAACACTCTGCCTCTTGGTCTACAGAACCAATCGGGGGTTACAGCTCCCGTTGGGCCTGCATCCCTAGTCATGCATTTTACATAACTCTGCAGGTGTTCTTTCTCAATTTGGATCTGAGGTCAGTTGAAGTAAGAGTATATACTGTGTCTACAAAAATAAATTAATTGCCTCCATGAATAATGCAGATCATAAATCAAATAAAGTTACACTTCATGGTTCATTAGCCACTGTTGTTTTTATTACTTATAAAGAGACGATATATTTTTTTTATTCACTATATACTATTAACCAATGATATTTGTAGGTTTTAGTTACATATCAGATACCAAAAACATTACGACTCTAAGAATGTGTTTTATTTCACTAAACGTAAATTGAGCTTTCCCTAATAAGATATATATTATTTTATGCGTACATGCACTTTATATTTATACAAAATCCCCGAAATCCATAGTTCATATACTTTTTATGATAACTTTTAATTGATTTCAAGTAAAATTTTATTTTATACATTGTGCCGTGGTTTATAAGAGACTTAGACATTTTCTAAATATTCTTTAAAAAGCAATTCAGCTGCTATACTAACTACTGAACACGTTAATATTAAACCATAGCATTTAATAACTAAAGGTAAGTATTTAGTAAAGGTATTGTGAAATAGGAATACATAGAACTGTAAGTAAAGCTAAAACTTTTCAAATTTCTCTTAAAAGATGCAAGTAGTCTAACACGAACAAATTTTTATCAAGGGCACTAAAAAAGAGTTTTCTTGGAAGAAAAGTGGAACAAATATTTACTAACTTTACTAATTACTTATTTACTAATTCATATTTTATTTATTTATTTTTTATTCATAAGACGCCGATCGTCAAGATATGGGTGAATATGGATTTCGAATGAGTGTGATGAGTGTTGATGAGTGAATGTAGTCATTGTTACAAACTAAGGCCGACTATTCCTTAAAAGTGTCATTAATTAATAGCCCAATGACAAATGAACAGCCGGTGGTTATCAGCTGATCCTTCTCAAAATGTATTATGACTCTGATTGGGATCGAACTGACAACCTTTAGCTCATGAAGCTGGAATTGAACCAACTACGCTACCGACCAATTAAGCTTTTAGCTCAAAAATATTTTTTAAGTAAAAAATATACAAACTACCTATCTTAAACTTATCAATTTGAACTAAAACCACCCAAAAAACTCTAAATTAGAATCTTGTGTCAACAAATTTGAAGAATTTAGTAAAAACGTCTCTGTAATACAAATTTCATAAAGTTTTATGCTTCTATAAGTAATAATGATACGATAGCTTGAATATTATATTGTTTAATAGTAATAAGTTTATTTATTTTCCTTGATTTAGGCCTACAATTTACATACATGTGTGACTGTTATGAGATACGATTACACTGATTGATCAAGTGAACAATAATTAATTTGAATGTTCATGCAACAATAAATTATTACTTCTGGCTTTTTCTAATGATACTAGTTGTTTATTAGGAACATTTTCTTAGTTTAGTTACTTTCTAAACTATTTATACATACATATATCCAGCACGATAAATAGATTTTAAATTATTTTTATTCAAATTATATATTAATAAATTCCGCTGAGTATTATAAGTAATAAGTATTCGGAACCATAGGACCTAAAAATTATATTATATATAAAAATAGTAATATATATATATATATATATATATATATATATATATATATATATATATATATATAAGAGTTCAATCTCCTTTTTAACCTTGCTCAGAGCATATTCCGTAGACTATTGATGTGAGTGGAGAACTTATTCAAATACAGTAAGGGAGAGGACCAGCTCAGTACAAGGTGAACACTACTGATTTAAACTTCCTGTGAAGGCCAGGATACGGACTTGCGCTATCTCCAACACAAGCTCCTTAGATCCCTCGGCCACGCGATCTCCAAAAAGATATATAGAATTAGGAGCTACCAATAACTCTGTACTACGATACCACTTTACGTGTATCGGTGGGTTGGAGAGTGGGAACTTGTTAGATGATAGATGGATAGGGAATATTTTTAAATCCTATTTCCACTTTATTACTTTAATAATTTGTTTTTAAAGATATATAAAAACAATATATCTTTTTAGACACATACTACTGACTTCTTCATACAGTGATAATATGGGTAAATCATGTGTTAAACTTTTAAAATATGAGATAAATATGGCAATAGTTTACAATGCCTATGAAATCAACTAAAATACTTAACTTAAGCTATTCATTAATACAGTACAAGTAAACGTCACACAACACACATGTATTACAATATAAGCACAAAATCAACAAATATATTACAAGTACAAAATGCACAAATATTAAGGTTGATTATTTTGTGAATTCCTCTGATCTGAGGAAGGTGAGCGTGGTTCACCGAAACCGATCACCATAATATTTGTGCAATTTTTACTTGTATTTTAATAAATTTGTGTTGTGTGACGATTACTTGTACTGTATATGTACAACACGTATTATGCTAATTAAAAACTAATCATTAATAACAATATAATACTAAAAATGTTGTATTGTCATAGCACTAAAGTACTTTAAATAGAAAGGGTGAGTCTGATAAATGGATTATGTTCGGAAAGAAAAAACACTGTCCATATACTAGAGTAGGATATTATACTTACTCTTGTTCTTGAATTGTAATTAAATTTATAATAAGTAGGATTTGAAACAAATGTGAAATTTTTTGCAACAGTAAAATGTGATATGGTTTAAACACTGTCCAAAATGTTAATTTTAATATTTTAAAAAGTTTAGGTTTACCACTGACATTTCTTTAAAACCAACAAACTTTAAAAATCGCACTTGGTGCATTATTGAATATGGTTTTTCAATAGTTTATTTTTTTTTTTAAATTTATGTATACATCTGTTTTCTAGCAGTTTTCTTTTCTTTTATGAGTCTAAAATGGTTTTTCATACAAAGACAACATATATTTTATTGCACAGCCTCAAAACGCATGGCTAAGGACTTCAAACAAGTTCTTTTACGAACTCGATTACTTTTGTGATTTATTTAAGGATATAAAAATAACCTAACGGTGGTGGAATATGGAAACGTTTCTTAATTGGCTTAGTTTATATTACAGTTTATTACGCGCTGTGCATTGGCTTGTAACTGACAGACAGATTGTTATATATTGATTTGTTATACAAATGACCGAATGTATGCTGAAAGTCTGAAAATCAATTTCCTGTAAATCAATCCACCTTTAGTATGTAATAAGACTGAAAGTATTTAAGGTCAATCATTTAATACTCCTTCCGTTTTAAGTATGAGATTAATTAATATAATCTGCTTATACTTAGTTCGTACTTCAGAATAACGTTTTTCAGTGAACTGAAAAGGACGTATTAATATATTTTAAATGCAGTAATTAATAATAAATATCCATTTTAAAAAACAATTATTTTATAGTTGTAAGACCATTATTAATAGCAAAATATCACTTACACTTTCTCTGCTAAAATAACTATAAGGATTTGTGTAACTTACCTTTCTAAAGAATTATTTGATAATGGATTTAGTGGGCGTTCTGTGCTGGAGTGCGGAAGCAAAGCGGACTGCACATTGTGTGCACAAGTACAGGAGAACAACCTTTCCAGGATAAGAAAATGATCAAGTAATCAAACAAAAAAATGTACCCAAGTTTCACAGTGAGCTATTTTTGGTTAGGTTAGTTTGGATTGTGTTAGATTAGATTACGCTAGGTTAGGTAGGGTTGGGTTAGGTTAAGTAATGGTATTTTAAGTTGGCTTATGTTATTTTTTTATCTTAGGTTGTGTTAGTTAAGGCTACGTTAGGTTAGATTGGTTTAGGATAAGTTACGTTACGTTAGATTGGATAAGGTAAGGTTACGTTAGTTGTGTTGGATTAGGTAAGGTTACGTTAGGTTAGGTTGGGATAGTTTAGGATATGTTAGGTTAGATTATGATAGGCTAGGTTAGGATAGGTTACGTAACGTTACGTTAGCTTGGGTTAGTTTAAACTAGATTAGGTTAGGTTAGGTTACGTTAGGATAGATTGGGTTAGTTTACGTTGCGTTAGGTTATGTTGGGTTGGGTTAGGTTAGGTTAACTTAGGTAAGGCTACGTTACATTATGTTGTGCTAGGATAGGTTGTGCTAGGTTGTTTGGCAGTTTCAATGTGGATGAGAACGTTTTATAAATAACATTACATCAACAAGGACAGAGTTAATACGGCATAAGGAAAGATGGATTTAATCTTAAAAGTTGAATTGATTCACGTAGGCTTGAAGAAAGATAATTGTATTATTTTAAGGACCTTAAAAAACCTCATAAGACTCACCTATAGCCCAAAGCAATTTCATTGCCCGTCATCATTTCATGTTACTGCAGTATTAAATACCTTAGTTATAGAAATACTCTATGAGTCCTCGATTTACAAAGCTAAGACTAGTACTGTAGTTTTATTGAATTTTTTCTTTCTTTTTCTTTTATTTTTGGTCTAGTATGGTGACTTTTTATTTTGTGTACATGGATAAGTTTTTATCTTATTTCTGTGTTATATGTTATCTAAGAGTGTAAAATATTATTTTCTAATAATTTTCTTTAAAGTTTTATCATCATCCACACTATATTATATTTTTTTTATCGCTCTCTCTGAACTCAGGGACATATCGTTGATAAAGTTAGTTACTGTCAGAGATAATCTGTTTTCTAATGAAATTAGGTAGCGTTTGTTGGTTTTGAACTGTGCAATAGTAAATATAAACCGATTTGTTGATTTAAGATATATTAAAACTGTATCGGTAAATATTTCTGTCTTATGTGTAAATAAAATCTATCAAAAATAAACTATTATTTATTTAATCTATTTAAAGCCAACAAAGGGAACAGAATACCATATGTCAGCACAAGTTCAAGCAGTTTGTTTAAAATTATAAATATCATTGTTGTCATTAGTTGTGTACTAAGGAATATCCCTTTCATTATATCATTTTTAAGTCATGCATCAAATAGTCGTTTTTACTAAATTTGTAAATTACCACTATTCAACATGGTCAAATAATAAAAATTACTACATTCAATTTCGATACAGTGAAATACTTGCGTGCACAAAAGGTTTCTGAAAAAAAGAAAAACAATTGGAAGTCTAATGTTCCTTGCAGGTTACGGTTCACTCTGAACAAGATAAAAGTGGTGTCCCTGAAAACAGATGTTTACCTTCTTCCACTAAACTTACCTCAACTGATTTATGTTTTTATGTACCTTATATCGAGGTACACAAAAACCACATTGGACTTTTACAATAAAAAATAATAAATGGTTATTACAAAAATATATGTAAATATGAAATAAATTTAAAATTTGCCATATATTAAAGAAGGAATATTGTAATAATTTTAAAATATAGTGTACGTAAGCTATACTTACAAATATATAGGATATGTTTAGTCTTTAAGTACCCCCTAACCAATTTTACTTTATTAAATCATTGTTTTTCTTCATATACATTAACAGGGTAGAACATTAGGGACTTTTAGGGACTACCTGACAAAAATCTATTTGTTAATCAATATTATTTATGCATGCCAACAAAGAAGTCCCTGTCCTCATTTCATTAAGACCCGTTCATTAAACCCTTGTCGTTATTTCATAAGTAACTATCACTAGCGACCCCAACCAATAAAAAAAAATTCTATGAAGGTTCGCTACCTTTGATATTTCAAATTCCAATAAACTATCCGACTTGTCCAAAAGAATTGAAATATCAAGTTTGAAAGTCTAACCAACCTTTGGATTTTACATATTATATCTAAATTTCGTCTTAAACTGATCCCACTTCTAGGAAAATAAATTGCTAAAGAAACTAATTGTTGACAAAATGTAAAGGTAATATAACTAATTAATTGTCTATTAAATTCTAAATATGTGTGAATTTAAAATTAATAGAGTCAATAAAGTTAATAATAGTTTTAGCAATTCGTAGATGAGCTTTTTTAAACACCCAGTATTACTGGATTTTGATTTGATGATTTGTTTTTACAAAGCAAGCAGAATATATATTATAGATACATACTTATATATATATATATATATATATATATATATATATATATATATATATATATATATATATATATATTATAGATATATAATACTATAATATCTATAATGTACGATGTATCTATAATATATATACATATATAAATCCAAAGTAATACTTATTTAATTCTAGGGAATGACATTTAAATTTTTATTTGGTATGAATTATTAGGCTTCACGAACACAAATTGTTTATACTTAAATGTGTCCAAAGTGAATAGTGTTCATTTTCTTGAAATAAAAAAAGCAAAATAGTAACAATATTTATTTTAGCAAAATTAAGGAAACGAAACGTGAAATTATACAAAAAGTCTGTGAATTGCCTAAAGAACTATGTATGTGAGATAGGGAACCTGTTGAATGATGTGGTTACAAGATGCAGAACACTTTAAGGAAGCCATCTGAGACTCTCTGTGGTACGTGATGGACATATTGAGGGCCTCTTAAAGTCCCAGTCTCTTGTTTGTGTAATAGCACTTCTTTTTATTGGCTGTTCCACGGAACCATTTATTTGCGCCACACCATACTGGTTGGTAGAATACTTATGGGTGTTGTTTTGCAATAGTTAATAACTTTCCATTTACTACTCACTTCAATAAAATTAAAAAGTGCTATTTCATACTAGATGCCATGGGTTATTTCGTCACGAAAGATGATTTTATCACATGGAATACTCGTTTTCAATTAAAATTATGAAAACTCGTTTTTAAAGGAAAATTTTGTCAGTAGTTGTTGTTTTGAAAATATTTTTAGTATATTTTCATTTCTTTTGCAGAAAAGAGTAGTATTGGTGCTCTTTTATAACATAGCATAACCTAACATATTCTGTGCCTGAATTCGAGATTTGCGTTAAATTTTTATACCTGGCTGTCTCTCTGACAAAAATATTTCTAAATTACTTTTTTTAATTAGTTATTTCTTCTACTATCTTCGTAAAAATAGCCAGTATGCATGATTGACAACGAAAGTATTTTTCCTATATACTAAAAACATTGTAATTTGCCGAAATAATTTTTTTCGCTCGTGTTCAGTATAGAATAAACTTGTTAGAAATGTGTTAAAAAGCACTTACATTTTTTCTGAAAAACACTATTTCCATAGAATACAAAGTTTTTCTTAAAAAAAAAAGAACAGGTGATTCTTGACTCTAAACAGGCAGATTTTTCTGATTTCACTACGTAAGTATAAACTGCTGCATATTTACAAAATTATTTATTGCACCTTATAGTGAAGATAAAAAAATATATTGTCTAACTGATACAAATCAAACTTAATTTCCTCCTGTGATTGTTTTATCACGAATTGGAAATACATTCACAGGATAACCCATATAATATAATGCACGGTTAACTTTATTTTTTTATTCTAAGAAGAACGAAAATAACTGTGTTGAGTTTAATGATTTAAATGTTGAATTTTTCTGTGCATCATATAAGTCACTGAGCTTCGCACATGTGAATATAAGAAGTGTCAGAAGGAGCTTTGACTTCTTATTGTTACATTTAAATAAATTAAATAATAAAATGGATATACTTATTTTAACAGAAATTTGAATTTACGAAAACGAGGTATAATTTTTTAGAATTGTGTAATAAACTATTATTGTGTATATATTATCAATCATAGTTTAACGGATTGATTGTTGGGTTTTTCATTAAGAGGACATTTGAGAGTACGCCACAGAAAGGCGTATTCAGCAAGGAAGTAGTGAATGGGACGTTGGGTTAGAGAATGATTAAGTAGGAATCCATATATAGAGTTGACAGTGACAGTACTTAGAGACAGAACGGAAGGACATATGGAGATTCAAGTTATATATACCTTGTTATCCAGCCCTAATAAGGGAAAAAGGGTGACACGCTGGAAACCGAGGCATACGAAGTTGGTGGCTAGAGAACTTTAGTGATCACCTCAGTCCAGTTCAGTCGCTTGAAGTGGGCGGACGCTTATCGCTTCTGCTCGTTGAGACCTAAGGTCACTCGCAACAAGTGGTTGACGGGTGTGTCAAAACTATATTCAATATTTTTAGTGCAATTAGTTCAATAATGCCGGTCAACTGTGGTGTGTGACAATGAAAGTCTATGTGTGAAGTATTGCGCTAGCTGTGGGTGCGTCCTTCATATTCAGTGTGTAGGGAGCAACAATCAAGAATCTGTGAAAACGCGTGGTGCTAGGGAGGACTGGCAATGATATGCCTGTAAGAATAAGGAAAAATTATCGTTAGTAATCAGTGGGAAATCTTCATTTCAGTCAACCGCAATCACGAAAGAGTTTTTCGTAAACATTCTAGAAGCATTTAAAGCTGAAATTTTCGCTGAACTACTTAACTATCACTCCGAGGTTAATGAGGTTAAAACTGCCGTCGAGTTTATCTCCGAGAAAATCGATAGTAACAGTCGTCTTTACGAAGAATCAAGGAAGGAGATCAATGAGGTGAAGCAAAGCTGTGACCTACTAGAGCAAGATAATGCCGATCTGCGGAAAACGGTTACTACAGTCGAGACTAAGAAACGTGGAACAGTACACTCGCAGGGACAACTTAGAAATAGCTGGAGCTCCAGCTGCGACCGACTAAAGCAAGAAAATGCCGATCTGCGGAAGACGGTTACTACGGTCGAGTCGAGACTAAGGAACGTAGAACAGTACATTCGCAGGGACAACTTAGAAATAGCTGGAGTTCCAGCTGCGCAAAATTAGGACATTTTTAACTGTTACAAGACATAACAAAGATCGTAGATGTCAACCTGAAAAAGGAGGCTGTAGTTGCTGCCCACCAAGTGCCATCCTACAATGGACGTAATTCTCAGCCAATCGTGGTGACATTTACATCTCGGCAGGAGCGGGACATCTGGATAGACGCCTTCAGGAGTACACGTCCTCTTGCAGCGGACAGGATTAATGGAAAATTCCCTACGAACAAGGTATTTATAAGTAAGCGTCTATCTCCTGAAACAAAAGTACTTATGGCAAAAACCAAAGACACAGCAAAAGTGAACACACAGGGTACATGTACGTCTGGTGTAGAGAGGAAAGATTTTTGTTAGAAAAAAAACGGACAGAAATATAAAATAATTGATTCTTAAGATGACCTCTTTAATCTATAATTAATTGTCCTAATTCTGTTAAAGTTTTACTCCTTCTCTTCATAAAAGATATATTTGGTTTTGTGTTTCTGTATTATTAATCATTTTTCATTATACGGTAATTGAATATAGGTTATTTCACATCAAAGTTAGGATATTCATTTTATATGAATAGTAAATAAGCTATAATTATTTAATGTATTAAAATATATAATTAAATATGTAATGCACTGTTAACTTTATTTATTTTTTTTACTTTTTTATTCTAAGAAGAACGAAAATAACTGTTTTGAATTTAATGATTTAAATGTTGAATTTTTCTGCGCATCAGACAAGTCACTGAGCTGCGCACATTTGAATATAAGGAGTGCTAGAAAGAGCTGACTTCTTATTGTTACATTTACATAAATTAAATAATAAAATTTTTATACTTATTTTAACAGAAATTTGAATTTACGAAAACGAGGAGTAATTTTTAGAATTCCAGGTTACAGCATGTTTAATAATTGTAACGACAAATGAAGGGCAGGGGGCATTGCGATTTATGTCTGTGTTGTTGACTCAGCTAAAAATTAAAGTATAAAAATGAATTCTGCTGATATAATCGTTTTATAACTAAAAATGTTCAACTAAATTTTTCATTTGGTTGGAATATACAGATTACCACAATATTTAGAAAATGATTGATTAACGCATTAGAACAAATTTTATGACTCCTATCTTCTAACGTAATTCTAAGTATGAATAAGTATACCAGAATATGTAATGAATCTTCCACTCGTATTAACCATATTCTGTAAAGTTGAAGCATTCATATACTTTTAAGTCTAGCATCTTCCATGTAGATATTCCTGATCATAGTACGACAGCTTACATTATAAATTTTGAAAAATCATTACCATGTAAAAATATTTTAAATGACCATTTCGGAACAATTTACTACAATCAACCTGAAGAATTCTTACAAGAAACTGTCTGAGATAATGTACTCAAATGTGAGGATGTTAATTTAGCTTTAGAGGAATTTTATACAATTTTATCTTGTAGTTTCAATACCTGTAAACAAGTAAAACATGTTAACACAAAGTTACAGAAAGCGAAATTCATAAGTCCATGGATCACTGAATCTCTACTCACTAGTCAAATTGAATAAAAGAAATAGATTAGAAAACCAGCTGAAAAGGAGGCCCTGTGATACAAACCTCAAAACTTATTTGAAAAATTCACACAGTCAGTTAAACTATGTATTTTAAATACTAAAAATAATTATTATAGAAACTTATTTTTAGGAAACGTTTCAAAACAATGTAAAATTGTAGACAGCTTGACAGACAAAAGAGATAGGCGGCCGATAAATACTATAAAGGACAGCCGCAACATTCTCATGGATGACCCTCAAACAATTGTAGACAACTTGACAGACAAAAGAGATAGGTGGCAGATAAATACTATAAAAGACAGCCACAACATTGTCGTGGATAACCCTCAAACAATTGTAGACAACTTGACAGAAAAAAGAGATACGTGGCCGATAAATACTATAAAGGACAGCCACAACATTGTCGTGGATAACCCTCAAACAATTGTAGACAACTTGACAGACAAAAGAGATACGTGGCCGATAAATACTATAAAGGACAGCCGCAACATTCTCGTGGATGACCCTCAAACAGTTGTAGACAACTTGACAGACAAAAGAGATAGGTGGCCGATAATTACTATAAAGGACAGCCACAACATTCTCGTGGATGACCATCAAACAATTGTAGACAACTTGAAAGACAAAAGAGATAGGTGGCCGATAAA
The DNA here is from genome assembly GCA_035578905.1 of Stictocephala bisonia. Lineage (NCBI taxonomy): Eukaryota > Metazoa > Arthropoda > Insecta > Hemiptera > Membracidae > Stictocephala > Stictocephala bisonia. The sequence continues at coordinate 4,582,153 of JAQJVL010000031.1, forward strand.
TACTATAAAGGACAGCCGCAACATTCTCGTGGATGACCCTCAAACAGTTGTAGACAACTTGACAGACAAAAGAGATAGGTGGCCGATAATTACTATAAAGGACAGCCGCAACATTGTCGTGGATGACCCTCAAACAATTGTAGACAACTTGACAGACAAAAGAGATAGGTGGCCGATAAATACTATAAAGGACAGCCACAACATTCTCGTGGATGACCCTCACACAATCGTAGACAGCTTGACAGACAAAAGAGATAGGTGGCTGATAAATACTATAAAGGAGAGCCGCAACATTCTCGTGGATGACCCTCAAACAATTGTAGACAACTTGACAGACAAAAGAGATAGGTGGCCGATAAATACTATAAAGTACAGCCACAACATTGTCGTGGATGACCATCAAACAATTGTAGACAACTTGACAGACAAAAGAGATAGGTGGCCGATAAATACTATAAAGGACAGCCGCAACATTCTCGTGGATGACCCTCAAACAGGTGTAGACAACTTGACAGACAAAAGAGATAGGTGGCCGATAAATACTATAAAGGACAGCCGCAACATTCTCGTGGATGACCCTCAAACAGGTGTAGACAACTTGACAGACAAAAGAGATAGGTGGCCGATAAATACTATAAAGGACAGCCGCAACATTCTCGTGGATGACCCTCAAACAATTGCTAAACTATTCAACGAGTATTTCACTAAAGCTCCCCAGTATCTGATAGCTGACTTTCCGACGAGTATGTGTTGTACCGGGTCGTTTGACAGGTACATTTCGTTTTTTTTCGTCGTGGTCTGCCGGGCTGCCTGAGACCGCTCGTGCCCGGCGATTAACTTACTTTGGTGGTCGTTGGCTCGGATTCGTTCGTTCCGGGTTCCAACTCTGGTCTGTCAGGTTGGCCATCTTTTGGTTTGTTCTACGCCAGCGTTAAAGACCATGCACGGCTAGAGACTTCAAAACTCCAGGGTCCTTGAGTGGGACGTTCAGCCCTCAGCCTGCCGTCCGGGGGAATTTCGATGTTCCCAACTGCTAGCCTGGCCTGAGGACCATGTTGGAGCCTAGAGTCGCCCGCTACCCTCTCTACATCTTTGAGGTAGAAGTCTTCTGTCCTCAGGTCAGTGCGTTCCATTTTTGTTCCCGGCGGCTGAGCTGGGGGTTTTGATGCGGAAAACTATATTTATAAAAAACAAAAAAAAGGAGGTGAAATATAAAAAAAAAAGAAAAAAAATGTTTGTGAAACTGTTTAATGTGGCCTAGACCTAAAGCTTGAACTGAACAGTGATTTATGAAACAGCCATGGGGACATTGCTATATATATATATATATATATATATATATATATATATATATATATTTAAAATTGAAGAAAAAAGACAAGGAAAAAAAAACTTATGTTAATATTTATTGTTATTTATTTAGTTAGTTTTATTTGTTGTTATATTTTTTAGATTTTATAGTGGTAGGACCCTATGGTTAAGTTATGTTATTTATTCATATGTTTAAGCCAAGTGATTGTTATTTATATTTTTCGTTCTTTGTATTATGGATGTCGTGAAGTGACTTTTTACTAAAACGGTACCGGGTTATATTTTATTTTTACTTACTTCTTTTTTTTTAATTCTTCACCAAAAGGGGATTATTGTGCTATGACTTAACTTCTTATTCGGAGCTGCCCAGGGATTCCGGCTTACTCCCTGGCCTCGGTGGAATCATGGGATGTGGTCTAAATTGCCGGGGTATTTGGGCTTATCTAAATTGTTTCTAAATGTTCACTTTTAAATTGTTAATAAATTGTCTTACGTTGTGGATGTCTCAGGCTAAGCTGCAGATAGGCCATGTAGTTGTTAATTGTTAATTTTGGTATTTATAGAGTTTGGTGTTTTTGTAGCTTTTGTATTATCTTGCTAATGTTAGTGTTTCTCGTTATTTATCTAAGTGCAAATTGATATTGGGGCCTTCTGCCAATTGTTATTGTGGCCTTCTGCCGTTTTTGATTGTTTAATATCTTGTTCTCTTGAAATAAATTAGTTTTGCTCAGCTGCCGAGTTTTATTTTGACCCTCCAACTGCCACCCGTGATCCCATCGCTTGAGTTGTTTTGAGCCATCCCCCAGTTGGCACGCTTTCCAGCTTTGGTGGGGGGGATGGGTCTCAATTGGTAGCAGAGCGTGGTTGCCTAAAAAAAAAAAAAAAACCAAATAAATAATTATTTAAAAACAAAAACAATTAGAAAACCAAATAAATAATTTAACTTAAAAAAAATAATTCTCTCTTGGGGGTTGACGGTGGGTGTTTGCCTGTTAGTAGGTCATGGTTGGCCGACTTACCGTCAAGGTGTCTTGGTAATGCGTAAAGAAAAAAAAAAGAAACAAATAAATAATTATTTAAAAACAAAAACAATTAGAAAACCAAATAAATAATTTACTTAAAAAAAAAAAAACTAGGCAATCCGCTTGGTTACTTTGTTGGATGGGTTTCATGGGTGGATTGGAGTGGTCGGCAGTGGCTCGGTAGGCTGAGGGTTTTAGTTCGTCTTGGACCCTGGAGTTGTCGTTTTTTGTGTATTGTTGAGATTTGTTGCGTTGTCGATGGCCTATCTGCAGAATGTTGCCCTCCTAGTGAAGGAGGAGTTGATTTTTGAGTTGAGGTCGCGTGGGGTGACTCCAGAGGGTGATGTTTTGAATCTCCGGAGGTTGCTGCGGGAGCAGTTGTCCGCGGGTACGGCCGTGGAGTGGTCTGATCTACTGAAGGTTGGTGATGAGTTGTTGGTTTGTAAACGTAAGGTGGAAGATTGGGAAGGGGTTTTGGAAGATTTGCAGTTGGAACCTCCAGTGGGTCGTAACCGGGCCTGCCGTCTTGCACGTTTGGGGCATCTGCTTGCCCGCTTACGGATGGTCAACCGAGCACCGGGGTTGGAACCATCGGATAGGGCGTGTATCTTGGAGAGTGTGTCTAGGCTTGAAGAGATTTTTCAGGCACTCTCCGGTTCCACGACTCCTACGGGTCTGGGTCAGCGGCCTAATTTCTCGCTGTCGCCCAACGTGTCGAGGCCACAGGCTGAGACAACGGCTCTCACTGTGCCTGAGGCTCCTTCTGAGCCTGCAGGCGTTTCTGTTGCGGTCGCTTGTAGTTCGGCTCCGGCTGCCATTCCTTCTGCTTCGGCTCCTTTGTGTTCTCCTGCTCTTCTGCAGCTGAGCTACCACAAGCTACCTAACCCTCTCACGCCCATGATCCAGAATCTCCCTGTGATCGATGGGATGGATCCTGAGGAGCTTCTGAAGTTTCTAGTGGCCTTTCTCAGACTTAGTGAGATGTTCGGCATGCAGGCTGGGGACTTGCTTCGACTGATTTTCCCGTATTGCAGAGGTCCTGTTGGGGAGTTTCTGAGTTCTGTCTTGGCCAGTGATGCCTCGGTGGACTCATTCCATCGAGACTTACTTTCGTCGTTTCTTCCCATTCGACTCAGGGAGAGGCTGGTCATGGACAGATTTTATCGGTCACAGGGTGGGGGCGAGTCTCTGGCAGCCTATGTCTCTTCAGTCAAGGAAGCTCGGCAAGCTTTGCGCCTCACACTTTCTGAAGCTGACACCGTTCGTGTCATCCTGGATGGCATTTCTCCTGAAGAACGGTGTAGGCTAGTTTTTGCTGGTGTGCCTTCATCTTTTCGAGAGCTGCATCAGCTGTGCATTGTTTCGCGCAGCGTGCAGTTCTCAGACCAGCAAGGGAGGGATTCTGAGAGTCATCGTGCTCTCCCCACCCGTCGACCGGCTATGTCTTTGGGTGTGAGTCAGCCAGTGGAGGGTCTTGGTTCTCGGCCTCCTGTTGTGTGTTTTGCTTGTGGCCAACCTGGTCACATTCGTCGTGACTGTCCACGTGCTCAAGGTCGTGGGGCAGGAAACGCTCAGCGCGGGGGGTTGCCTCCACAGTAGCTCCCCGCGTTGTTCCGAGTGACCGTGGCCATTTGCCTCTGACACGTGCCCATAGCAGGAGTGTCGGGGATTTTTCGGGCCTTGCTGGCATGGCTTCCCTGGGACTTAGGGCAGTCACCTCGGTGTGTCCTGGCGTTTTTGTTTCATTTGGTGGTACGGTGTGTCAAGCCCTTCTTGATTCTGGTTTGGCATGCAGTATCATCAGCCTTTTTATTTTTGAGTCCCTTGACGCCTTAGGACTTGTCAGGCACACCAAGCCTTCTTCTGTTACTTGCTGGACGGCATCCCAAACTCCTTTACCTATTTTTCTGAAGGCGTCATTACATTTTAAGATCGAAGGATTTTCCTGGAGGTGGGGTTTTCTTGTTGCCAAGGACCTGGCGGTTTCTTGTATCATAGGGGCAGACTTTATTTCTAAGAGTGGTATGGTGCTTGACCTCCAGAAGCGCCAGATGTTTTTCAAGTTTAATCGGCGAGTTCTGGTGCCTCTAGTAGGTGATTCTGACTGCCCTCCTGCAGTCAGAGAGGTGGGTTGTGAGCCCGAACAACCCAAGGTGGATCCAGTTGGTCATCTCCCCCCTAAGCAGGCGGAGGCCATTAGGAGGCTGTGTTTGCGGTTTCCTGATGTGCTTACGCCTGAGCTTGGGGTCACTTCTCTTCTGGAGTATGAGATCCACCTCACCGATTCTCAGCCAGTTAGAAGTCATCCGTACAAACTTGCTCCCCCAAAAATGGAGGTTATGAGGGCTATGATTGAAGATCTTCTGAGCAAGGGTGTAATTGAACCGTCTCGTTCCGCTTATGCCAGTCCAGCTTTTCTTGTGCCCAAGCCTAATGGTAAGTCTAGGCTTGTGATGGATTATCGGAGGCTCAACGCTAAGGTCGCTATTGACTCGGTACCTCTGCCTGATTTGCATTCTGCGTTTGATTACTTCGGTAAGGCTAAGTTTTTCAGTGTTTTTGATTTGAACCAGGCCTACCATCAGATTCCATTGAAGAAGGAATCACGGCCTATGACTAGCTTCTGTGTTCCCTGGAATCTTTATCAGTTCACTAGGGTTCCTATGGGTCTTGCTGTGGGTGCCCAGACTCTCACTCGTCTACTTGATTCCATCTTCCATGATATGAAATTCAAGTTTGTCTTCAATTACCTGGATGACCTTCTTGTCTACAGTGAGACTTTCGGGGAACACATGCAACATCTGGAGGAAGTTCTTAGTCGCCTTAAATCAGCTGGCCTTACCGTCAATACAGAGAAAGTCACTTTTGCTCGTCCTGAGATTTCTTTTCTGGGTCATCTGATATCATCTCGAGGCGTCTGCATTGATCCTGCGAGGACCCAGGGCATTCGGGATTTTCCTCCTCCCAGAGATGCCAAGGGGATTGCCCGTTTTGTGGGGATGGTGAATTTTTACCATAGGTTCATCCCTAACGTGGCCGAGCTTGCTGCCCCGTTGAACAAGTTACGGAAGAAAGGTGTCCCTTTTGTGTGGGGCCAAGCTCAGCAGACTGCCTTGCTCTCAAGGAGGCTATCATGCAACCTCCTGTTCTGCGTATGCCTGATTTCAGCAGAGAATTCATTCTTCAGACTGATGCCTCCTCCTCCGCCATTGCTGCTGTTCTTTCTCAGGAGTTTGATAAGGTCAGGCAGCCCATCGCTTTTGCTTCGAGGGCGTTGTCTCACCAGGAAAAGAAAGCTTCTTCCATCTATGAGTTAGAGTGTCTGGCTGTTGTCTTTGGTACGGACAAGTTTCGGCGTTTCTTGGAACACGCTGAGTTCTTCCTGGAGACTGACAATCAGGCACTATCTTGGCTTCTAGCCCATCCCAGACAGCTTGGGAAAATTGGTCGCTGGGTGGTCAAGATTTCTGCTTTTAAGTTCCTAGTCCAACATCTTAGGGGTACCCAGAATGTCATCGCGGATGCTCTTTCCCGCATGTATCACGAACCCAGTGATCCACCTACTGAGGATGTTGCTCAGTGTGGTGCTGTTCTTCTGGATTTTCCTCTGGCTTTTGACGACTACTGTCCCATCAGCAGAAAGATCCTGAGCTGTCAGTCATCTTAGGTGAGCTTCAAGAGGGAGGTTCCCACCCTCCCTATTTTCTGTCCAAAGGGGTACTCTGTTGCCGGTCCTCGACAGAGGGGTGAACCCCGTGTAGTGCTGCCTAGTCATCTAGTACCGGTGGTCTTTCAGTATTATCACTCTTCCCTTGTAAGCGGTCATCTTGGCATTCATAAGACCATCGCTAAGACTCGTAGGTATTTCATCTGGAAGGGCATGGACCGGGATGTTGCAGGCAGAGTGCGGGCTTGTCACCTGTGCTCTCTCAGCAAGCCTAGTCAGAATGCTAAGTTAGGGTTGTTATCTTCTGAGGTGGCCGAGCGTCCTTTTGAGAAGGTGTTCATCGACTACGTGGGTCCTTTTCCCCGTAGCAAGTCAGGTAGCTCCTACCTACTTGTTTTTGTGGATGCTTTCTCGAAGTTCGTTTGGCTTTTCCCACTTCAGAGTGCTACGGCTAAGCTCACCATCCATGCTCTCCAGTCCCAACTCTTCCAGCACTTTGGTGTGCCTTCTACTCTTGTGTCCGACAACGTTAGCCAGTTTACCTCACACGAGTTTCGTAGGTTCTGTTTTGGCAATGGTATCAGGCATGTGACTACCTCTCCTTATTAGCCCCACAGCCTTCTCATGCAGAGCGGTTCAACCGCAATCTTCGGTCTACCCTTATTACTTCCCATGCTGAGAAGCAGAACACCTGGGATGAGAGTCTCTCTTGGCTCCAGCTTGCTTTCACTTCTTCCAAGCATGAGAGTCACAATGCCACTCCCTTCGAGATTCTACTTGGTTACCCTCCTAACAACCCTTTGTCCAACTTGTGGAGGCTAGAGGATCTTCTACCTACGCCAGGTGCCACTGACGTAGTGTCCACGTGGCAGGCTGCTCGGTGCAACCTGCTACGTGCTAGAGAGAGAGTAAGGAGGATGTATGATAAGGGTCGTACTCCTAACCCTTTTCAGGTTGGAGATCTGGTTCTTTGTCAGGCTCACCCGGTCAGTTCGGCCGCGGAATGAAGAGCTGCAAAGTTGTGCTATCGGTGATCTGGTCCCCACCGCATCGACAGGTATTTGTCACCGGTGACTGCTCTGCTGGTTGATCCCCAGTCAGGCAGGGTGTTCAGGAAAGCCCATGTGTCCCAGCTTAAGGCTTTCCGGGGAACGGGGGATCCAGGAGTTGGTGTTCCTGGGGGTTTCTTGGGGCAAAGAGATTGATCACCTCTGGGCCCTAGGTGGCTGTTCTGAGAGAGTCTCTTTCTCTCTTTTCTTGTCGGGCCCGACAGTCAGGGTAGTTCGCTCCCTGTTCGAGGGGTTTCCCCTCTTAGATTCTCTTTGGCGTCCTTGGAACACCACGCTTCGGAGGTTTCTTCTTCTTCTCTGTTTGGTTCCCTGAGGTACCGAGTTTTCTCCCCTGCCTGGGTGTGTTGAGGTTTTGCAGAGGGAGGTTGTACCGGGTCGTTTTACCGGTACATTTCGTTTTTTTTTCGTCGTGGTCTGCCGGGCTGCCTGAGACCGCTCGTGCCCGGCGATTCGCTTACTTTGGTGGCCGTTGGCTCGGATTCGTTCGTTCCGTGTTCCAGCTCTGGTCTGTCAGGTTGGCCATCTTTTGGTTTGTTCTACGCCAGCGTTAAAGACCATGCACGGCTAGAGACTTCAAAACTCCAGGGTCCTTGAGTGGGACGTTCAGCCCTCAGCCTGCCGTCCGGTGGAATTTCGATGTTCCCAACTGCTAGCCTGGCCTGAGGACCATGTTGGAGCCTAGAGTCGCCCGCTACCCTATCTACATCTTTGGGGTAGAAGTCTTCTGTCTTCAGGTCAGTGCGTTCCATTTTTGTTCCCGGCGGCTGAGCTGGGGGTTTTGATGCGGAAAACTATATTTATAAAAAACAAAAAAAGGAGGTGAAATATAAAAAAAAAGGAAAAATATGTTTGTGGAACTGTTTAATGTGGCCTAGGCCTAAAGCTTGAACTGAACAGTGATTTATGAAACAGCCATGGGGACATTGCTATATATATATATATATATTTTAAATTGAAGAAAAAAGACAAGGAAAAAACTTATGTTAATATTTATTGTTATTTATTTAGTTAGTTTTATTTGTTGTTATATTTTTTAGATTTTATAGTGGTAGGACCCTATGGTTAAGTTATGTTATTTATTCATATGTTTAGGCCAAGTGATTGTTATTTATATTTTTCGTTCTTTGTATTATGGATGTCGTGAAGTGACTTTTTACTAAAACGGTACCGGGTTATATTTTATTTTTACTTACTTCTTTTTTTTAAATTCTTCACCAAAAGGGGATTATTGTGCTATGACTTAACTTCTTATTCGGAGCTGCCCAGGGATTCCGGCTTACTCCCTGGCCTCGGTGGAATCATGGGATGTGGTCTAAATTGCCGGGGTATTTGGGCTTATCTAAATTGTTTCTAAATGTTCACTTTTAAATTGTTAATAAATTGTCTTACGTTGTGGGTGTCTCAGGCTAAGCTGCAGATAGGCCATGTAGTTGTTAATTGTTAATTTTGGTATTTATAGAGTTTGGTGTTTTTGTAGCTTTTGTATTATCTTGTTAATGTTAGTGTTTCTCGTTATTTATCTAAGTGCAAATTGATATTGGGGCCTTCTGCCAATTGTTATTGTGGCCTTCTGCCGTTTTTGATTGTTTAATATCTTGTTCTCTTGAAATAAATTAGTTTTGCTCAGCTGCCGAGTTTTATTTTGACCCTCCAACTGCCACCCGTGATCCCATCGCTTGAGTTGTTTTGAGACATCCCCCAGTTGGCACGCTTTCCAGCTTTGGTGGGGGGGATGGGTCTCAGTGCTCTATTTATTCATCACAATTTACTAAGATTGCCAATTCATATTTTATAAAACCAGTATCTTATGAAGAAATATCAAAAATAATTTAAAAATTTTAAAAACAAAAATCTACTTGCGTTGATATGTTTTATGTCAAGCTTATTAGGTAAACATAACCAGAAATATAACATGCCCACATAATTAATCTTAGTTTTTCAAGTGGTGTATTTTCCTAATAATTTAAAACAAAATGTCATTGGTCCCGATTTGTTGAGAGCTAATTCACAAGTATAGGCCTATCACCTTGGTATCTGTTCTAAAATCATTGAGTCTGCTATAAAAACTAGACTTCTGGATTTTTTAAATAAACAAATTTTTTTTACCAAAAGGCAATGCGGATTCGTAAAAGGCAAAAATACAGAAACGTCAATGAGTGATTTTATGGGAGGGTTTTAGAATTGGTATTATTGATAACGAAAATTCATCGGGAAAGTTATTAATTTTTCCTTTTTTTAATCATTTGACTTGGTAGATTACAAAATTCTATTCACTAAAGTAGTAGTATTACCTGTTTTCTGCGCCATCCCATGATGAGTTTTCATCAAATGATGAGTCGGCAAGGTCAGTTTTCTTTAATGAGGTTCTAATGACCTCAACGAGTTTTTAATGAGGTTCTTATTGACCTTAACGAGTTTTCAATGAGGTTCTAATTGACCTTAACGAGTTTTCAATGAGGTTCTAATGACCTTAACGAGTTTTTTTAACGAGGTTCTAATGACCTTAACGAGGTTCTAATGACCTTAACGAGGTTCTAATTGACCTTAACGAGTTTTCAATTAGGTTCTAATTGACCTTAACGAGTTTTTAATGGGGTTCTAATGACCTTGTAGTAGTGAAATAATGAGGATAATGCCGCCAGATTT